>JARHVA010006317.1:382500-805000 GCA_037957365.1 Torreya grandis
AATACTCAGGAGTATTTTCCCCATTGAGTTAGCATTTGTTGTACCCTAACACATACACCCCATTTTTGAATTGAAATAGGGACCCACTATTCCCTAAATATATTTATTTGGGGTCCTCAAAGCCTTATAAATACGTGACACTGGCCTTGAATTTGTATAAGTATAAGGTTTTATTTGAATTCTAAGGTTATATAAATTTGTTATTTAAAAATTAAATATTGAATGGTCATTTTAATTTATCTTAAAACCCTGGGTTTTCATAATTTTTGTGATCTATTTAGACTAATGGAACTAATGTCTTTCATCCTAGTGTTTCTTATGTTTTATATGTTTGTAAGAATGAAAAATTACCAAATAATCATAGGTCAGGCCTTGTTTTATTTTATCCAAGAACATGATAGGTGGATTTACTACATTACCTAGAACCTTAATGCCTTTACAAAAGTTCTTAAATATTTTGAGTCCTTGAGCTTCGATAGTTTGATGTGTCTCATTTATATGTTGGATGAATCCTTTCATATTTAAAGAAATTTATAAGTCTTCAAAGTATTTGAGCTCTGAGAACAAGCCACACAACACATTTACAAAAGCTTAGAACCACAAAAGCTTTAAAACAAATTCAATCATCTAATGGTTTTGAGATTTTATAGTTTCTAAGATTAACTTTTCACTAACCTAAAATCATATAAGCATTACATAAATCTAATCATCCTGATGCCCAATAATATAATATTTATGAGATTTCAAGCTTTTAGCAATTGATAATTGGCATAATTTTATTAGCCCAAAGCTTCATAGAATAAAAACCAAGTTAATGGCTTAATGGTCATGCTACTCCAAGTCTCTAAGTCCCTGAGGCTCTAAGATTAAGCCACATGTTGACATTTAATCAATATGGAGAATTCAAAGGGACATACATAGTTCAAAAAGATAATACACCCATGCATTTGATCCCCCAAGCTCTTGAAAACCCTATATGGCTCCATGTGACATAATCATGATAACTCATGGCACCAAGAAATACAAAAAGGAATTACAAATCTAAAGGCTTGATTAAGTGAAAAATAGAAACATGTCACAATCCATGAAGTGTATAGCCAAAGTACACAAATAAAGTCCAATAATAAATTAAAGCTGGTAAGTAAGAATATGACAACTTTCTCTAGTAGGATGACTAGACATGCAAAGTTAATGAAAAGCTGCCATATGGCTAATATAAACCCACCAAAGCTAACTAGCACATTAAAATTGAAATGAGAATGAAATAAAAAGTTGTTATCTTCATTTAAGTCACATAAATTATGCATTCAAGGCATAGAATTTAGGATATATATGTAAAATCTAGCGAAAATCAAGTCACTTCACCATTTAATCTACAAGTGAATATTGCATTTTTAATCTTCTTTGCGACCAAAAGACCTAACTTTTAACAAACATGTGAAGATAAATTATACAATTTATAAAGGAATTTTATAGTTCAAAATTATTGATATGAATTCCTTTTCAAAGTAGGCATGCATTTAGGCCCCTTCAACTTACTCTTGTGTGGGAAATACTAGATACATATATACAATGTTTGATAAAAGCACTCTCAAGTTTAAGTTCCCATACTACTCAACACTCTAGAATGTGGTAGACATTGTGGCCCCATCCTATGCATAGGATCAGTTATCCCTAGATGATAAGCAATACATTGGCAATCTACTGCCCATCAAAATCATGGGACTTCATCAATTAATGACAAAACTAGAGGTAATGCCTTACATCGACATACTTAAGGATTTATTTTTTAATAGCACTTGTACTTGGGATTACCTCCACCTTATGAAGGGAAAGATTGTAATTTCTTATATTTATGGGAGGGAATTTGAAAGGTACCTCAGATTTCTTGGGCCCAAGGTAGCTTATAACCAAGTCTTGGCCAATGTATGGCTCAAACATAATACCGTAGAAATTAAATTGAAATAATGGTTACTAAAAGGCTAAAGGTTAAATCCAAAGGGACCAATTTCTTCCAATGGCATTATCAAGTTCAGACTTGGGATTAGGATAGCCATGGATTTGGTAAATAGATTGTATGGTTTTCCTAGTATCAGATATGTATAAGTGGAATGATTCCCTTTTTTAGACATTTTATAGACCTCAACCAAGATTTTTTCCCTGGGTAAGGTCATAAATGTTAGGATAATGGCACAAATGTATAAATTTAAACAAAGTCCTGTAGATGAATTTTTTTACATGATGTCATATTTACTAGATGTAGTCCTTGACAGAATTCACAAGACAAATATATAATTATGGAAACCATCAGATGGGTATGTTGATAATAGAATTTATGAAGATTATTCCCTTATGTTCATTGATAAATTCAAAAATGAGATCAATAGGATTTTTGAGGAAATCTACCCTCATGTGTACCAAACAATCCATGACACTCAAATACCTAGATTGTTTGAGATTTTGAAAAAAAAGTATTAGAAAATGGGGGGACTACTAGTACTAGCCGGGTGTAACAATTATCAAGGTTGAAGGGACAAGGGAACCTCCTTTGTTCTTGCCTCACCATGTCTATAAAAAAATTGTAGAATAAGAGGTGGCCTACCAAATTTATAACAACATAGATGAGGAGTTGGGCCAAAAACATCTGACACATCTCTTAAAAAATCTTCTAAGTATTGGGTAACTTTAATTTTTGGTGAGGGCCTATTTCAATCAGGTTGAGAAAATAAGATCCCATTATAATATAGATGAGGCCCAATGCATAGAATGGGATCCCAAGAAGAATATTAGGAATTATCTTCAAATCCTCAAGGAGAAGAATAAGGAAAACCTTACATATGGTCACCAAGAGTATGGGCATGATACAACTTTCCTAAATACATGTAATGATTCATAAGTATAAATAAGCATGAATAATAAACAAATATAAATGATGGTTGCCTAGGCCATCAAATATAATCATGAGATCAAAATAGAGTAGGAAAATGAGATGGTATAATAAGCATAAAAATCATGGAGTCATTAATGGCCTCCAACTCAACCTCAAGACTCGATAGGCCCAAGTCAACCTGTGTCTCTTGTAGCATAAGAGATAGATTCACAAAAGGAAGGGTCTAGTTGTCAAAGGGAAGATAAAATTTAATTCAAAAAATAAATTTTTAGAGGAATCATTGGGCCCAAGATATCCTCTACACACCCATATACCATCACCATAATTTTGGGTACAACTACTATGGTGGAGAAAGCTGCATCTCCTAGGGATAAGCAAAAGAGCAAATTCTCAATGGCACTCCCATCTCCACTTAAAAAAATAACATAAGTAAGCCTCTTAGAGTGTATATAATCTTCCTTCTCTTATCTCCCATCCACTACTCCATCCCCTCAACTACATCTATCTCCATACACTTCCCCCTCCACTACTACTACTCCACTTTCCATTCCTTCACCACCACATGCAGTAGTAGTTCCTAATACTGTGGTTTCTCCATAAACTCCTATTTACCATATATATAACTACCAATTATATCTAAATTAAATCCTTCCTCCTCTAATACTCATAATTTAAAGGAAAAACCATGTTTTGGTCTGACTATTATAGAAGAATCCCCTAGTGAGGAAGAAGAAGCAGAGGAAGAGGAACATGGACATGTGATATCCTTAGTGGACTATACCACAAATGATTAGGAATAAAACATAGAAATGATGATGGGAATAAATTATAAAATAATTTAATAAGAATATTGAGTTAAAATGATGAAGAATATGAGTTAGAGAAAGCTAAATCTATGATCCTGGGAAGCCTATAAGAAAAAGAAACATCAGCTAGTGCCCTAGACTACCAAGTCCTCACAGAAGAGTAAAGAAAAAACATAAGTGAGATAGTTTTTTATAACTATATTTTAGATATTTTAGTTGTGTATTTACCCCCAACTGTTCATACTATTTCATTATCTACTATAATTCATTCTTCTATTCTTTCAACTTCTACACAAATAAAGACTCTAAAAAAAGGGGTCCATTTTAAAGATCTGGTTTAAGTTTAATTTTTAATCCTAGAAATCCACCAATACCTAGGAAAATTCAACCTAAATTTAGCTACAAAATCCACAATCAGTTAACCAATTTGATAGTTGAGAAGACTCTTGGCTTAACTAAACTTATAGCTGAGGTTGATCCCTAGAGGGAGCCTTCACCATGATAGAGGATTGTTTACCCTTATTGCATTTCTTAATTCAAATAAGTGCTTCATTATTACCTTCAACATTTATTACTAAAATAATAACACCTCTTATGACACCTCCACCATCTACCTCTAAATACTTGAGTCCATGAGGATAAGAAAGTGAACTTATTATTCTTGAATGGGTTAGAGAAATGTAGGGAAAGAAGGATGAGAAATAGAATTTGGTTGTCACTGAATTTCCCACAGTCTATATTAGATTTTATAGGTATAGTGGTACCATATAAATGGTGAGGAAGATGAATAAAATCCATATTAATACAAGGGAGTAAATTTAATTTAAACAAAGAGAAAATCTATTTACCTTAGCTAAGAAAGACAAAAGGAATCCCAATGATCCAAATGAATATACAAAAGATTTATATACTTTTTTGGATTCCACTAGAGAAGAAATAAATGGGATGTATAAGAGTAAAGAGGAAGCAAAATAGAGGCTATTGAAGAGGTAAATTATACATGCTCCTTGTGAAATTATTGATGGTGTGCAGAGTACAACCATCAAGTTGTATGACATTTTGAATAACATTTGGGTTTTTATATGTGAAAGCTAATCAGAAAGAAATAAGGTGCTCAAGTTGTGGCACCAATTGAAGGAATATGAGAAAATACTTACTTTTTTAATTCAATGTTATAGGAGCAATGCTTTCAACAACCTCAACTTGATGTCCATTCAAGATGTATCATGGGCCTTAAACTATGTAATTATGAAAAGGGATGTTACTCTCACATGACATAATCAGATGAAGGCTCTATTAGTACATCTTATGAACCATGAAAACTAGGCTTTATAAATTTTAAGTGACATAAGGGTCATTAATGTGATCAGCTCTACGAACAATTTGGTTAATAGGCCAAATTTTGAGACCCTTATTAAAATAACAACAAATAGCTTTAAGGAGGAGGTTGAGGGAATGGTATATAAAAATAACAATGAGATTTTACAACTAATCAATTTTTCTAAAGACCAGGTGTCAAAGGATGAATCCTTTGTAGTAGAGTTTGAGATCTCATAGGTAGAGCACACTAGGTTGATGGCTAAGGCAATCAAAATGTTCAAGCCTACCTTGCTCAATTTTTATATTATTAACAAAGAGTTTGAATTCGCCCATGAATTATTTAAAGAACCTCAAGGTTAAGGATGTAGATTTAGGGTTAGCACCTAGCATGCAACCAATTGTAAGTGTTACCATGTCATTACACACTTTCTAATTTCTTGGATACATAGTCATGCATACTCTAGGTGGGCCAGTTTTGATCTCTCAAGGAGTTATAATGGCCACTTCAGTTTCAACAACTGTCATTCCATTAACTCCTTCTAGTGGTACCACATCAACACCCCTCTAATTATACATATATATTTTCATGTTTGGCTAAGTTGAAATGTTAGCCCATAAATTATTTTTCATGTACATTTATCATATTTTGGTCAAATGACTCTATTTTGGGGAATTTTTTTGTACATTCATGTTTTTCATGATTTGGGTGCAAGTCCTATTTCTAAAAAATGTAGATTTTAGAATTCACTTGAGATATGGGGCCTTCCCCATACCAATAATATTTATACTTGAATCTTCCCAATCCTAAAAGGAGGGAATTTTGGCTATTGATATTAATAGAAAATTCTATAGATTATTCTATAGTTATTCTTGATGTGAGAATATTGATTCTTCTCCAAACAAGTGGACTGTGTAAAAAGTTCTATCATTTTAATTTCTTAGTCTTCTGGTTGTGTATGATTTATATTTTTTTATACAAATATTCATATTGAACTATTGTTGATTTTAATGCCTTGTGCATATTGATCATAATCCTTCTTTGTAGATGTGCAAGAGTAATCTTATAAACATGACAACCTTTGATCAAATGTGATTTAGTTTAATGTATTCTAGTTATGTTTTACTTATAATTATGTTTGATTTTTGGTGTGCTATAGTATCTTGAAATAGACATTGGTCCTTGATTCCTTGTCCAACCTTTAGTTCAAGTGCTAACTTAGAAAAGTTTCATCTTGTGTGGTCCACAAGCCTTCTTTTCTACTCTATATTTCCTTATTTTTTGAGTTTTTTAAATTCCTACCCACCTTAGGTTAGAACCATTATCCATCCACCCATCTCAAGTATATTTAGATTCATCCATATCTGATCCATCCATGGTAAACAAACTTGTTTGCTCACTGCTAATCCACCAATAGGTTGTTTATAAAATTGAGTACCCTACAACTTGTGCTTTGAAGTGATTACTTTTCACTGATCTTAAAATTTTAAGGGCTACCTCATAAATTTTCTAGGGTGTGCATAAAACCCACATTAACACATCTAAATTAAAAATTGATAAAAACCCATGGGTTGGCCTAATTGTCTTATTAAAACCTATCATGGGATATTTTAAAAAGGTGTAGTATAAATAAAAGTCCAAGCCTTCTCATTCTTCATCTAATAAATACCCAAAAAAAACCTAATAAATCTAAATAAATCAAATGCACAAACACTCTATTCTACCCTATTCATCCCTATTTTCATATAAATCATAGAAGTAGTCATATCACAGGTTTGAGGCATTCAAAGAGAAACCCATGAGTGATATTTGTCAAATTACAAGATAGATCACTACATGCATCTTCATAAAGAATATTAAACCTTTGTGCACACACTTTCCCCCACATAAGGGAGAACTACATAAGTCTGAGGTCGTCCTTAGAGTAGTGGATATGTAGGAAATACCCAATGATAGAGGAGTCTTTGGGGCAACTCGACATTGTGAGCCCACTAACCCATTTTTTAATAAACTCATTCTAAGGGTGAAGAGATAGGATTTGATCAATCAATAAAGAGAAACAACCTATATCCCATATTTTAATACATTAATAAAAAGGCTAAAAAAACCTATAATGGTGAATTTTGTTGCATATAAACCTAGTTATAATTTTGTACTGGACACATACGTCATATTTAGACACTAACATCGATGGTAGTGTTTGAAACCACAAAAGTATAATCTATAGGATCTGATGACTAATAAAAAATATGATCTTACATATTTTACACATGTTTTCAATTCATATTTTCCTATGCATAGTAAACTAATTAAGTACCATTGTTCCTTATTTATTTCAATATATTTTAATAGCTATACTTTACTATTTTTAGCAATCTTAGTTTTAGATTATGGTAAAAGCAGGTTTTGAAGGGGCCCTGAAACCCTATAACAGTTACATGAAAGATAAAACAATAACAACCACCAGGAAAGACATTCCTAAAACATACTGATGATCAGTATCTAAAACAAGTTTTTCAGGGACCTAAAACCACAAGAATAACCAAAAAAAGCACCAGGTTTTACAAGGACCTGAAACCTAAATAGACCCAGACAATATGGCCAAAAAACTAGGTTTACAAGCAACCTCAAACCCCAGAACCAGCATCACTAACACCCAATCCGTCCACTCAATCGTCTTCCCATTCTTTCCCTCTGCAAAGCTCAGAGGATACGCTGCCATGGCATTCAAAAAATATCAAAGAAAAGCACTTCAACAGGAACCACGATCCCAGTCAACAAAAGGCAAGGGCTAAAAACCAGATCTGGTCGCCAATGGCCACACAGGCATTTAAAAAACATGGTTCAGAAACGAACCAACAACCGCCCGAGGTGCACCAACATAGAGGAAACAAAGTTTTCCCATTTCATTCACTTTTCCATCACAGACCCTATCAGAATCGCAGTCCAACATAGGGCAAAAAACCGACCCTGGATCCATCCGCAACACGGAAAAATGAGGAAAAAATAGAGATCCACGCAGTGATAGATCAACCTTTACAAAGCCGTGCATACCCGATACTCCTTTACAACCACCATGGGATCCATTCAAGGCACTCCCCGTAGCCAAGCCTTCACCACACACGCTGGTCAAGTATCACAACAGCTAGCTCACACCATGCATTTTTTATACAACGACCGCTTAATAACACGCTGTGCGGCTCTCCCACAGGGGTTTCCCCTAACAAAACCACAACCCCCAGATCTGTCTCTGCCACTGCTCATTCCATCCACCTGAACATCTAAGAGATCACCCCCTCTACTCAGGGGAAATGCCGCCATGGCATTCACAATATTATCTTTGAAAACATTGATCCTCTCAGATCAAGGTAATGGTCAAAACAGCGTCCAGAAAATGAAAAACTGAAGTAAAAAATTAGAACCACGCAAAAATAGAATTAAACTTACAAATTCGTGCCATCCCCCATAAGGATATTCCCCCATCCGTTCACTAAATCCTTCACGATCCAGATCTAGATGGCCTTCCACAAAAAAATCTGTGCAGTAATAAATCTTCACGGTAAACCTGCGCGCTAATCACTCAGGGTTTGAGGGGGCCGCGCAGCCCCCCTTCCCTATATATTTTTAGCAATCTTAGTTGTATAAATTTAGAATATTATTTATTGGAGTTTTATATTAATACACCTACTATATATTAGTTTATCATCCTTGTATTATAACTACTTATATATTATTAACCTTGGATAACACTCCATATCTAAAATTTAGGGTTAAACAAATACAAGTAATTATTGAGATTCATTCTTATAAGAATCTTAAGTAAATGAGAAGTTTTCAAGGAAACAATCAATTTATTCAAAGACTTATTGCTTAACTTGATGATAAAACCCAACCTCTTGTTATGCTATTAAGGAAATAAAGTTTGAATGGGGTGATAGATGTAAAAATTATTTTCATGTAATTAAATAATATACCACTGATTCCAAATAGACTATTATTGCTTTATATTTTTGAAATGGAACATGATTTTGGAAATTTACTCGAAAAATATGATGATGATAAAAAGGAAATAGAAATTAATTAGATTAATAAAATTTTTATCAATGAATTATGAAAATAATTACAACTTAATGGAAAAATTATGCTTGGTTTTTGTGTTTGTAATTCATAAACTTGGACATTACATGCTTAACAATGAAAACATAATTTCTATTTAGTTGATCCTTTAAAATACATGATGTATAATCCCCTATTTATCAATAATAATATTTGATTGGGTCATTTTGTTAATGTAATTTTATCTCAAATTTTTATCAAAAATTTGGTAAAAATGATAGTTATAGCATATGAATTAGTTGAGGCTCCATTATTCAACCACATTACTTTAGATGGTTTTTTTTCCTGATGAGTATTTAATGAATATTCATGATGATAATACATGAAATATTTATTTTTATGGTCTTAAATGTGATGATTGGGTCATTTTGTTAATGTAATTTTATCTCAAATTTTTATCAAAAACTTGGTAAAAATGATAGTTATAGCATATGAATTAGTTGAGGCTCCATTATTCAACCACATTACTTTAGATGGTTTTTTTTCTTGATGAGTATTTAATGAATATTCATGATGATAATACATGGAATATTTATTTTTATTACTTATCACTCCCCAAGGAGAGACTATGCCACTAGAATATATATTGGGGTTTTCATGTAATAATAAATTATAGAATATGAGGCACTTATTATAGTAATACATGCAACACGTGCATTAAAATTCAAATTTATTAAAGTGTATGGTGATTCAAAACTAGAATTTAATCAAGTGATTGGTACATATCTACCCAATGAAAATAAACTTATTCCATATAGAGATTTGTCACATAATTTGATTTCCTAATTTGATCAATTCGAGATTTGTAATATTCCTTGAAAGAATAATATACATGTAGATGATATTGATAATAATAATTATTTAGTTTTTATTGATATTAATGATGATCATGCTATATTAACTATCAATATATTAGAACAAACTACCATTGAGCTATAACATTTAGAATCTTTAGCTGTGTTGGCACTAAAAAATGATACATAAAATTTATAATGGTGAGTAGAAGTTTTTAATTACTTATCATAAGAAATAATTACTTCATATTTTTTATAAAATAATAGAAATAAGTTACATATAGACACAATCAAATATATCATTATTGGAGGTGTATTTGTAGATGATATTTTGATGGGTAATTACTAAGATGTCTAGATGTGAAGAAGCTAGAACAATGTTACAAGGGGATCATGAAAGTGAATGTGGATGTCTTTTTAGTGGAAGTCCCTATCACATAATTTGTTTATAATGGGTCATTACTAGAATAAAATGAAACATGATTATCATGAATATGCTAAGATATGTGAAAAATTCCAAAGACAATAATCTTACACATGTTCAATCCAATAATTACAACCTATAGTTTCATTGTGGTCATTCTCCATATGAAGATTTTATTTAGTTAAAAATATTAACCCACCCTCTTCAAAAGGTCATAAGTTTATTATGGGTAACTACATGGAATTGGGGGGCCAAAAGGTGATCTTAAGTGGATTTTTTCCTGAAAAATGAGAGATGTCAACTTATACAGATTATTTGAGATGCCTACACTAAAAATTTAAAGATGATATAAAATCACATATTGTATCATTTCAAGTCTAGTTTATAAACTAATATTTTTTTAAATGTTCAAGTATAAGTAGGTCAAAGAATTTAAATTTGAATAGGTACTCTTTTTTTTAAGAAACATAGTAGATAGTTGGTTGTGTGCCCCCACATTTTTAAGTGTCATTTACTATTTTTTGAAACAATTTGGTGGAACGTTAGACAAGATAATCTAGTTTATAACCTATATATATTATAAATTTTTTAATAAATATTTAATTTTTTAAATAATTGCATAGCTAATCGTGTGCCCCCTAACCATATAAAAAATTAAAAATTGGTTTTTTAATGTATGTAGAATTAGGCCTAGTTTTCACCCCTATATATTTTTTTCCAGTTTTGATGAACGAAATAAAAGATACATAAACAAAGATAGACATGTATAGTTGTGACATATAGTGGAATAAAAATACATACTTAGAAATCAATATAGATGGAAACCTTAAAGTGGTGTTTTTTTTTGAATATATATATATATATATTTAAAAATAAGAGTGTTTGCTCGATGTCATAGTCATATTTTCATGAAATTATAGACACTAAAATATGATTTATGTAGTACTCTAGTCTTGTAAATTTGAAAAATATCCATCACGGATGTACCTTTTAGTTATAAACATGCATGCTACTAAAAAATGCTCGTGTTTAATATCTCTTTGTGCCTAAATTTATTATCTCTTAGTCTGACCACTATTATTTTGATAACTAGGCCTTCTATATTATGGAAAAATATCTAAGCTTGATCATTATCATTTAGTGCAAGCTTTGGACCTGCACATATTTTATAGCTTCTTGGACACTTGCATCCCAAATAGACACCTGCATTGATACAAGTGTCCACTTTTCCTACAAAGTATCCAATGCCCAAAAGTCATCCAATTTGAAAATGAAATGTATCCTAAAGGCTGAATTAAGTGTTTTAGTGTGATAATTTTCCAAAAGAGATTAGCATATACACAAGATCAAATCTCATTCATTCCTCACTTGGGAAATCACATACAACTCACAAGGAAATATACCAAGAAACACTTAATCAAGCATTCAAGTGATAAAACATACCTTATTCATCCCTATTTATATATTAGTCATAGGATAAGTATTTTCACATGTCTGAATAATTTAAAGAGTAGTCCATGAGACATATTTTATAAGTTACAAGATAGGTCAATGTATGTCTATGATTATCACACATTACATCTTTGTGCACACATAAGCTGACATGTAGGGGAGAACTACATATGTCTGAGGCCCTCTTCAGAGTATTGGATATGTAGGTAGTGCTCCTTGACAAAGGGTTCCTTGGGGTATTTCAACATTGTGAGCCCACTAACCTATTTTTCCTATAGTCATTCCAAGAGTGAAGAAGCTAGGATTTGATCATTTGATAAAGAGTGAAAACCTATGCATGTGATATGAAAACAACATAAGAATGGTGACAAAAAAACCAAAAGGCTCTAGTTAGTTACATCCAAATCTAGTCATTAGTCTATATATGACACTTGCATCAAAGTTAGACACCTATATTAATGTAACTATCCAGATTTGATGCAAGCATTTGAGGTCATGGAGAGAATATTCAAAAGTTTGTGCCTTGAATGTTTAATTCATGTGACTTAAATATAACTAATGAATTTTGATCTAATTCTCATTTTAATATGAATGTGTCAACTAGCTTTGGCAAGTTCATATTTGTCATATGGAATTTTTTTGTTAACTTTACATGTCTAGTCATCTTACTTGAGATAGTTGTCATTTTCTCACTTATCAACTTATTTGTTTTGTTACTGATCTTTCTTCATGTGTACTTTGGCTATGTATCTCCTAGATAGGAAACTTGTCCATTTATTACTCACTCAGGCCTTTAGATTTACAACTTCATTTTATATGTTTTAAGGCCATGAGTTATCATGATTGTGCCATGTGGAACCATATCAAACTTGTAGGAGCTTGAGGGATCAGAGGCACATGTGTATTAACCATTTGAAATGTGTTAGTAGTTGTGAATGATCTAGATTGATGAGATGTCAACACATGGCTTGATCTCAAAGCCTCATAGATATGGAGACTTGAATCCATGTGATCACTAAGCCATTAGCTTTGTTTTTATTATTTAAAGCTCTAGGAAACTAAAGTTATGCCAACTATCAACTACTTAGAACTTAGGATCTTAGAGGTATTAGACTGTGGGGAGTCATGACCATTAGACTTGTTATAATCACTTTATGTTTCTAGGTTAGTGAAAAGGTACCACTTGTCAAGTTAGAAGGCTACATAAGCTTGGAACTATTAGATGATTAAATTTAGTTTTGAAGTTTCCATTGTTTTAGGTTCATGTAAATGTGTCACATGGCTTGTTCTCAGAGCTTAGAAACTCAAAAGACTTAGAAATTTATTTAAATTCTAAAGGCTTCATGTAATGTATGAATACCACATGTCAAACTTTTAGATCTCAGGGACTTTGAATGGCTTATAAAATTTTACAAAGGCATAAAGGCTCTAGGTAATGTAGTAAAGCCACCTGTCATGTTCTCAGATAAAATAAAATAAGGCTCAACCTATGATTTTTGGAAAGTCTTCACTGGTAGTCTTGTAAACATATAAAACATAGGAAACACTAAGATGAAAGACATTAGTTCCATTAGTCTAAATAAATCACAAAAAATTATGAAAACCTAAGGTTTAAGATAAATAAAAATGATTGTTCAAGCTTTGATTTTTCAAATCTCATTTTTTTGTAACTTTAGACTTCAAAGGAAACCATAAACTTATGTAAATTAAGACCAATGTCATGAATTTATATGGCTATGAGGACCCTGAATAAAGATATTCAGAAAGTAATGGGTCTCCATTTGAATTTAAAAAATGGGGTGTTTGTGTTAGGGCACAAAAAATGGTGATTGAGTAAGAATAATAATTCTAAGTATTTAAGATTCTATAATCTCATAAATGCATCATAATATAACTTTAGCTTTGATAATAAAAAATTAAACAAATCATCCCCTAGAAAAAAACTCATACTTTCTCATGAAACATAGTAACCCTTTTCACTCCTTGGATATGTGTGTGATTTTGTGAATTTAATTCCCCTTATTATTAAATTTTTAATAAGGTCCTTGATAAACACTATCAGTTTTGTGTTGACTTCAGATTTTATAACTAAATAGTAAGGGAAGCCTATGCATTGCTTTACTACCAGCCAGAGATCTATAGCCCCTACATAGATACCTTTAATTCCACTTAAAGCCTTGCTCTACTATCAACCATGTGTCTATAGCCCCAATAGAGTTTGTTTGAATCACCTATCTTTTAGTAGTTTGTATGATGACTTATTTTTGAAACATAGATTGAAGATGGGTTGGGAACCACCATTGGCTGGGTGTATGTATAAGAAAACTTATTTTATCAATAGATCCCTATGTGCGTGTCTTCATTTCTATGCTTATTATCTCTCATCCAAGTTTTAACATGTAATAGTGAAATTGATCTTTAGAAATGGAAACTATTTATAAAAAAATTACATGAGTATATTAGACTAAATTCTAAAGGTTTGACAAACTCATTCAATCAAAGAATAACCTAATTTCGTCATGATACATACCTTAATCCTAAAAGATCAAGTATTGTCAGAATAAAAATCCTTATGAATACCAAAAATGCATCTTGTTATATCATCCCTTTGTTTTGGCAAGTATTTTATAACTTCAATATGGTAAATAAGTTGGATTTGTTCTACAATTTTAGAAAACTAATCTAGAAAGCATAACAAATAATTTACTAAAAAAAATATGGAGATAAGGAAATTCTAATCTAATAAAATAAGAAAGATTAGCCACAAAAAACATGAAAAATATTCTAAAAAATAGGAAACCCTACTCTTCTCCTACATATACATCTCCACTTATAGTCACTTTGATGCATCTCCAGTTGGAGCAGCCATGAGTATTTCAAAAACTAACCATTGACTAGAAAGGCAAGGTTATTACCTTATAGGTGCTTCAAGTAGAAGACATTGTTACCTAGGATTTTAGACATCTGATATGGTCTAATCCATAAAGGAAAAACTTATCATGTTGTCTTTTATTTTCATGGGACTTATACTATAGAAGCACAAGGTCTAAAATCTTGAATTTTTTTATATCTTGGATCTCTTTTCAAACCATCGCTTGACAATATCCTAATGTTTACTGAACTTATGCAATGATTCATTTATTGCATCTTCCATATGGACTTTATTGAGTAGTCTAGATTGGATTATTTCATATTCCCCCATGTGCTCTTGCATAAATAGATATGTTTATATCTTGAGAGTAATGGGGAATATTGGTTATTTTTCATACACTAGAAGAAAATGTGAAGCCTTGAAGGATTACTTATGCCTTGTTCTATTTTCCCATAGTGCATATTTTAATAAGAGATACCATTCTCTTGGTTTGTCTTGCATTGATTTCTTAATGGCATCAATCAAATTTTTATTAATAGATTTAGCTACTCTATTTCCTTGTGGATAGTATTATGAAAATAACTTGATGGTGATTTGATTTTCATAAGCCCATTTTTTAAATGTAAAAGACTATAATGTTGGACCATTGTCATAAACTAAGGAAATAGGAGTTTTAAACCTAGTTAATATATTCTCTTCTAGAAATTCAATGACATTAATTACTTTGGAATTCTTTGTTTCTATAGCTTCTATCCACTTAGTGCAGTGGTCAGTAACTATCAGGATAAAAAATTTCCCAACTGAAGAGTTTGGGTTTATCAACCCAATGAAGTCAAGACCCCATTGGGTAAATGGGCATCCCTCAATTACTGGTTATAAAGGAATATCAACATTCACTTCTCTTTTCCAAAATACCTAGAACTCATGGTAGGTCCTAACATGGTTGTGTACATCTTTGAAAATCATAAGCTAGTAGTATCAACCCAATGAAGTCAAGACCCCATTGGGTAAATGGGCATCCCTTAATGACTGGCTGTAAAGGAATGTCAACATTCACTTCTCTTTTCCCAAATACCTAGAACTTATGGTAGGTCCTAACATGGTTGTGTATATATTTGAAGAACATAATCTAGTAGTATCCCATTCTCAAAATCTTTTGAGCTATTGTATTACCTAATGGATGCCCACTACCTATATTTTGATGTAGGCTATCTAAGATGTCTATAGCTTCTTTTAAAATAAATATTAGGTAGATTCCTTCCTAGTTATTTTTATATAAGACTCCTTTATTGATCATGTAATGGGATTATTTGAGCCTGAGGCTCACCTTTGATATCTATTTAGTTTAGAGGGACAAGACCTTGTGAGTAGATAATGGATGATCTGAGTATACCACTCATCACCATATACCTTAGTTTCATTTATATACTCATTACTAATGCATGAATCAGTCTTGGTCATTATTTAGATGAATCCTTATCCTCTTACCATCTTTTATAATATGATATCAAGATCAAACTCTTGAAGTTTGGCCATCCATTTACCTCTTATTTTAACTAGTTCATTAGGGTGATGAATGAGCTTAACAACTAGGTCTGAAATAATGGCATATGTTTTGTTAATTAGGGCATATATTTACTTGTCTATTATAGATTATTTCAACTCAACATCCTTTAGATTGGTATGCATGAAATAAATGGGATGTTCATTTTTCTCTACCTTTTATGTAAGCATAACAACTACAATATGCTCTAGAAAAATGAGTTAAGATAAAAATCCTTATTGAAGTCTTGACTAATCAGAATTGGGGCTTGAGCAATAGTAGTCTTGACATATTATAAATCTATTTGGGAGTTTGTTGTCCACTCTATCTTGGCATCTTGATTCAACATATCTTTCAATGGTTTAACAATATCTATAAATAGAAAATGAATTTTCTCACAAAGTTCATCTTAACAAAGAAGGACTTAAACTCCTTCTTGCTATTAGGAGGTGTCAACTTGGAAATGGATTGAACTTAATCTAGATCAATGGAGACCCCATATTTAGTGATGACATGGCCTAGTAATTTTAATTTTATAACTCCAAATATACTTTTATTTAGATTAAGGGAAACTCCATACCTTCTACATATGTTGGACACTCTCTATAGATGATTTGCATGATCATATCTATCTTTAGAATACACTATCAAGTCATCCATATAGATGATAATGAATTTTCCTATAAGTCCCTAGAAATAAAAGTCCATAGATCTATGGAAGGTAGCTCCTAAATTGATTAAGCCAAATGACAACCTTTTATATGCAAAATTTCCCCACTTGGTGGTGAAGGTAGTCTTCATCATGTCTTATGCTTACATTAGCATTTGGTTGTAGCCTGAGAATCCATCCAATAAGGACATCATCTTAGACCCACTTACAATAAAAATTACCTAATACAATGAAGGTGAAGGGTAATTATCCTTTTATGATGCACTATTTATATTTTTAAGATCAACACAAAGTCTTATTTCTCCATTCTTTTTGATTGGTACTAGATTATATACCTAAGTTGAATGCCTAATTGAGATTAAAATATTATAACTAATAGATTTTGCACTTTTATTTGAATTAAATGTTCCATAATTGAATTTACTAGCCTTTGTATCTATCTAAAAAGATTATGATTTGGCTTTAGTGGAATAGTATGTGTGATGACCTTGGGGTTGAAGACTTTCAAATATTCATAAGTCTAGGCAATTATGTCTTTATACTCTATTAGCAGATTCTTCAATTTTTATTTCACATTTTCAATGTAGTTTAGTTCAATATTCATATACTAAGGGTGCTAGTTAATACTTATATATTTTTGGTGAAACATGGATCAACTACTCTAGGTTGCTTTTACTTTTGAGCTTGTAGATCTACATCAAAATATGACTCTAGGGAAATCATTCCAAGATGTATGTGGTTATCCTTTATTTTTAAGACACCACCCTCTATCAAGTCTTCAATCTACATGGGATCAACATCCTTCTCATCTATCAGATAATAATCAAAGGCTCCATAACTAGTCATGAATACACAATCTATTAGTCATCCTCAAACACTTAGAAGTTGCCCACAGTGTCTAGGACTTAGGGACAAAGAAACAAATCCACAAAGAATTTATACATTTCAGACTCCTATAATGGTGCCAAATCACCAGTTGAGGCCACTAGTGAATATACTATCTAGTTTTTTTCCTTGGAATGGCTCCGATGTCAAATGCCTCAAAAGACTCAATCAAGTCCCATGCTTAGTTTTTATACTTCTTCAAATAAGTGAGTTTGCATTGATACTTTTTTATTATCTATTTAATAACTAGATTAGAATCACCAAAGATATATAATAGCTTGACACTGTGCTTTAGTAGAATCTGAAAACAAGGATTAGAGATGCATACTTAGCTTTGTTTTAGATTGAGGTAAAAGAAGGTTTTGAAGGGGCCCCAAAACCCTTTAACAGAGAGTAAAATAAGAACAACTAAGCCCACAGGCAACGCCTAAAAAACACTACAGTGAGGTAGCAAAAACAGGTTTTGAATGGTCCTGAAACCATAAGAGACACATCCGGTCAAAACCCAAAAACAGAAGACTGGTAGTACAACAAACAAAAGCTAACAAAAGGAGAACAAAGATCAGTACCAGTTTCTTAACCAACAAGAAGGACTAGATTATTCATCCAGTTCTAGTATCAAGTTCATGGCTTCTTTTCCTTTCAAAGCAGTTTCCTGGGTGGTAACCTCCAGCAAAGCTCCTTTTTGTGTATCTTTCTTTCTGGAACTTTGCCTTGTCCTTTTGCTGGGACCCTCTAGTGCTTTGGTCTCCTCATTGGCTCGTTTACCTATATTGATAGCAGCTGCACAAATGTTGGACGTTACTTCCTCCATTTTCTTTCTGTTGTCCTTTATTAGTTCTCAGAGGTTGTTTTCGTAAGCTTTGAGCTTGACAGGGATCTCGCTTAACTGATTTTCCATGTTGTTTACTTTGTTCCAAGCAGCTTTCAGAGAATCTTCCAAAGTTTTTGCTTTTCTCTTGAGATCAATGAATCTTCTTCCTCCGGTTTTTCCTCCTCGGGTTCTTCAATTCTCTCCCGACCCCTTTCTTCTTCTACATTCTATTTATTAGGACTAGGGGTCTTAATTTTTCCTCTTCTGCTTACATTTTCATTCTTTTTATTCCCTGACAACTTATTTTTCCCCTGTTTGGGATACTTAACCAGTGCCCTATTCTTGCAATAGCCTTCAATAAGCAGAATAAGGCCTTCGTGAAGAATAGGGCGCAAATCCTTTTTCCTATGAGCATAAAGGCTTTAAATAAGGGAGTAGCGAAGATAGAAAGGAAAAGACAAGCTAACCTTATGCCTGAAGTGGTTGAGGAAGACAAAATGGAACTTATGCACTCGTTTGCTTCTTCCGTCCAGGATGAAGTACTCCCTTATACAGCTTAGGACGTCCCTCCAAATCCCTTTAATCTGGTCCAGCTCATAAAAATCCCCATTTTTGACCAACTTCTGCTCCTCCTCATCCGTTTTGGGGAACTTACAAAATTCCTCGTTCAAAATGCTGGTCTGCTTTGAAAATTTGATTCCTTCCATTGGCAACCCTGTAACCTCAGTAAGAAAATCCTCAGTTAAATTTACAGTTATACCATGCAAGGTGACCCTGTCGTCAGACCAATTTTTGAAGAAGGCCGTCGTGATATGCGGTTGAGAGCCATGGAGTCTTTCCATGTAGCTCGTAACATTTCCTTTCTACAAAATTCTTTAGACTTGATGTTTCTCTCTCCATTTTGCACAACTCTTGGGCTCCTGTTTACAGGGTTCTCCCTTCCTTTCACGCGCCATACTCATTTTCTTTGAATCCCAATTACTGTGGATATTACCCTGGATCCTCCTGCTGTCAAGTTGATTGGGACATCGACTTTGTTTATGGCTTTTCAGGATCCACTTCTCCCTCTTGAGGGCCTTACTCTCTAATAATTGGGTTCCTTTCCCCGTGCTGCCACTCCTACTCATTAAGATTTTATTACACTCCAATCCTTCCTTCTTTCGCATGTGTGGCATCGAGAAGAATGATCGCCCTTAAATCCATGTTCCTTACTAAGGTTTCATCCCACCTCACTTTTTGCCCTTCCCGGACAACACAATTAGCAAGCCAATCTGCAACACCATTGGCTTCATGGTAGGTATGGGTGATTTTTATTTCTTCAAATTTATTCAAAAGAGTTTTCATCTCCTTTACCTTATCCTCTATGGTCCAAGACACAGTATTCTTATTATTAAGGATATTTATAACATTCAAAGAGTTCCCTTCAAGCCACAATTTGGAATATCCCGAGTCCACAGCTAATTTAAGGGTCTGGAGGGCAGCTGTAGCTTCGGCAATGTGGCAGTTAGATATACCAATGGGAATTACGATAGCATCAATAACCATTCCCACATGGTTTCTTAGAACACCACCACAACCAGCATTCCCCGGGTTCCTTTTTGCTGCACCGTCAAAGTTACCTTTAATCCAATCTTGAGGTGGACTAATCCAAGTAACACCTGATCTGGGGTTATCAGGTTTACCGAGAATAAAATCCTTCCTCAGGGGATTATCCACATTGAGATTAGAGCTTAGATTTTTTTGAGAAGAAAAATTTTCCTTTAGAGCTCTAATGATGTTTTGGCCAACCACCCATCCAGGGAGCTCTTTGTTTCTGAATATTCGGTTATTTCTTTCCTTCCATATTCCCCACTAGATATGGGGAAGAGTAATTTTCCATAAGAAGAGAACTTCAGGATTCTTTGAAGGGCAATACCAGCTTTTGGGAGAAAGTTCAACATTTTTTTGGTGAATCCATGTAATGCCCCACAGATTGAGAACCTCCTTCCAAACAAGCTGAGTGAAGGAACAATTCACAAACAGATGATCTCTATCTTCAAGGTCTCTCTTACACAGAATACACCTGTTAACAATATTGATTCCGCGTTTCTGTAAATTATCCAGAGTCAAAATTTTATTTTGGAGAAGGGTCCAGAAGAAGAACTTGATTTTAGGAAAGAGCCCCTTAATCCAGGCTCTTGTCCATAATGGTTTTCTGCCATTTCCCTTGGAGATGAAGATGGAAGAGACTTTAAACTGTCCACTTGGCTCCTGATACCAAACAATTTTATCTTCTTGATTAGGATATAGGGATATAGCATTTAGGGATAATTGAATATCCTTGAGATCTTGATCATAGTCAGTGAGGTTTACCCAAGTGTTATTCTGCCAGTATTGATTAACCATTATACCCACTCTTTGTTTACATCTTTCTATAACATCTTTATCTTGGATTTCTTCCTGTAAGGGTTTACCTCTTACCCAAATATCTTCCCAGAATTTCACCTTTTTACCATTACCTACTTTCCATGAACTTCCTTCTTCAAGAACATGTTTTGTTCCCTGGACTGCCCCCCAAATAGCAGACGGATGAGAAATATCTGGAGTAGTAAAGAAGTCATGAAGTGACTGTGCCTTAAATAAATACTTATGCTTCCATATTTTACTCCATTCTTTATTTTCCTGATAGACCCTCCATCCCTGTTTAGCTAAAAGGGCAGTGTTCATACTTCTTATTTTCCTTACACCAAGTCCACCATCCTTAACCAGTTTGAAAATGTTATCCCATGCAATAAGAGGCATTCTCCTTTTCTCCTCAGAACCTGACCAAAGAAAGTTTCTTTGGATTTTTTCAATTGCCTCAGCAAATTTAGAGGGGATTTTGAAAAGACTCAAAGCATACGTAGGTATACTTTGAAGACTAGCTTTGAGGAGAGTTAACTTTCCTCCTTGGCTAAGAAGACAGCCTTTCCATCCCACTAAATTCTTACTAAATTTATTAATAAGACCTTCCCAAAAAGCTTCAGGGGCTTTCAATCCAAAAGGGAGACCAAGGTATATGGAAGGAAAAGAGCCTATAGAGCAATCAAGAATTCTAGCAATTTTGTTCTATCTATAAACAGGGGTATTAGTAAAAAAAACTACACTTTTATTCCAGTTTATCAGTTGTCCAGAGGTAGAGGTGTACAGATTAACTGCTTCCTTAAGAGTTCTTGCTTCAGTAACTTCAGACTGTCCCATGAAAATAGTATCATCCACAAATTGACCATGGGAGCAAGTTAAAGGATGCGAAGAGGGTCTCAGACCTTTATACTAACTTCTATGAACCAAGTCCCCAAGGTATCGTCCCATACTATCTGCCATGATAATAAACAGAATAGGGGATATAGGGTCCCCTTGTCTTAATCCCCTAGATGGATTGAAAAAATGAGACGAGGTCCCATTTACCAACACAACTATAGAAGTAGTAGATATCAACTGTTTGATAATATCAACCACTCTTTGTTCAAATCCAAAGGCAATAAGGATTTTAGAAAGGAAATTCCAATCCACCCTGTCGTATGCTTTAGCTATATCCACTTTCATTAAGAACCCCTCAGTGTTGGATTTGAGAAGTGAATGAATATTCTCATGCACCGTTATAACTGAGTTGAGGATTTGTCTGCCAGGAATGAATCCATTTTGCTGATCAGCAATTATCGAGGGGATCACAAGGATTAGTCTGGTCGTAAGTACTTTGGAGATTATCTTATAGAGAGAGTTGCACAAACTTATCGGCCTGAACTGATCAGGGCTATCCGCACCTGCTTTCTTTGGAATAAGGCATAGAAAAGTGGCATTAATTTCCTTTAGCATCTGTTTAGCTGCAAAAAACTCCTTCACCGCGTTACTGACATCCTTTCCTATAAATTTCCAGAGCTTTTGAAAAAAGAACATGGGGAAACCATCTGGTCCAGGAGCTTTTTCTCCTCCAAGAGATCTTACAGCTTTAAAGATTTCCTCCTCCTTAGGTATAGAACATAACATATTATTCTACTCCTTCATGATCAATGGGGGAATCACTCGTAGAATATCAGCGTGACTTTTCAAGTCGATGTTTCTATCTGCCTTCATCAGGGAGGAGAAAAATGAAATCATTTCTTCCTTAATATCCTTTTTCTCTGTTATCTTCTAAGCTCCTTTTTTCAAATGATGGATATGTGTTTTCTCTCTGTGTTTCAAAGTGGAGAGGTGGAAAAACTTAGTATTTTTATCTCCTTCTTTCAACCATTGCACCCTTGATCTTTGTCTCCAATAAATTTCCTCCTTAGTTATTATGTCTTGGTACTGTACCAATTGTTCACTTTCTTCTCTTTGGGATTCAGAAGTATATCCATATTGCTGGATTTTTTCCTGTATTCTTCTGATATTCTCCTTGATGATCTTCTTTTCCGCAAAAATATTTCCAAAACAGTCCTTATTCCATTTCTTAACTTTCTTTTTAACATTTTTGAGTTTGGAAACAACTCGGAAGAGAGCTGATCCCTCTATAGAGATATTCCACCACTCTTTTATTTTGTCTTCAAACTGTGGATGCTGCAGCCACATCTTTTCAAATCTGAATGGATGATTCTTTTTTTGGTTTAGTTTATCCGCTAAGAATATTAGAGGGAAATGATCTGAGCCTATTCTGTGGCGTGCTTCCAACTTGCAATTATAGTCTTTTATCCAGTTTGGGGAGATGAGAGCCCTATCAAGCTTGGCTTGTATGCATTCCTTGTTCAGTCTCTTATTGCTCTAGGTGTACTAAATTCCTTGCAGCTCCACATCCATTAAACCTTCTTTGCTTATAAACTCCATGAGGTCAATTCTCCCTTCCATTTGAATTGTATTACCACCCATTTTCTCATAATCATATAGAGGGACATTAAAGTCTCCCATTATAATCCAACGCCCACAGTGATCTTTCCTTCTGAGCTTTGAGAGAGTTTCCCATACCTTTTTCCTTTCATTCCTGATATTAGGAGCATAAATATTAACAACATACCAACTTTCCTTTTGGTCAACATTTGTTAATTTAACCGCCAAATTTTTTTTACTTTCCATCAAAATAGAACCAGCAAAAAGATTTTTTCTCCATAATATCGCAGTACCTCCCGAAGCGCCTTCAGAGCTACTAGCTTTAAAGGTGTAATTTTTAAAGTCTTTGATCTATTCAGCTTTCTCCTTACTCATTTTAGTTTCTTGAAGCAGAAGGAGGTCTGGCTTTTGCTCTCTAACAAAATTCCTAACAAGATCTACTTTAAGAAGGCTATTTAGTCCCCTTATATTCCAACTAAGAATCTTCATTTCTTTTTATTGTTGTTCATATATTGCCCCATAGTTTTCTGCTTTTCGTCTGCTATATTGAGTTTGCTTTCCAATTCTCTATTCTTCTTAGCAGATTTTTTCCCAGGTTTTTCTAAGGAACCTACATTCGGTTTTAATTTGGCTTATTTTCCAGATTCTTTTCCTCCTTTACTCCTTTGAGAGTTATTAGCTTTCGCTCCACCATTTCTTGTCATAATGTGGTTATAATTGTTCTTTATCTCTCCTTTAATCTTTTGGTTTTTAGAGTTTTTACCATCTTCAACCATTTCTTCTGCCTTAAGGACCTCTTTAGCTTGAGTAGTAATTTCGACCTTTGGTTCCTCCTACTTTTCCCCAAGCTGATCTTCACTCAATTCATCCTCTACTTCTTCTATATTGTTTCTTCTTTCAGGATCTACTTCTCCTTCCTCTAATTCTTCATTATCATGCATCTTTGAAACTTGAATTTCTAAGCTTTGAGAGTTCTGAGTAGAAACAATAACCTCTTCTTCAGATAGAAGATCTAATACTTTGTCCTCTGTTCCCTTCCCCTTTTCTTCCGTCAGGACATTAGGAGTCTTTAAAAGGGGGTCTATTTTTCCTGTTATATTAGGGTCGTCCGCTTCCACTGAAGCAGTAGAAATAACCTTATCTATGTGTAGGTTAGCTAAGGCCTTTTGAGGCTTCCCTATCTTTCGATAGTCTTCTTTAACCTTCCATATTTTCTTTTGTTGGGTCTTAATATTTTTTCCTGCCTGAAAGTTTTTTGAAATGGCTCTTCCCCTATTAGGGCAGTTCTTAGCCCAATGCCCCTGCTTCTTGCACACATGACAAGAATTTGGCAAATCTTCAAAAACAATCACTTGGGTTTTCTTACCAAGTTTGGAGATAAGATCCACTTTTTTGGGAAGGAGGTTTAGATCCGCCACTTTAACGTAGATTCTGACACTTTGGAGTTTAGTTCTTGAAGCCGTGGCTTTATCCACATCCACTAACTCACCAAATGAACTAGCTATTCCTTTGAAGATGTCCTCATGCCAAAATTCTAAAGGGAGCCCAGGTAGCTTAGCCCAAACAGGAGTTGTTGAGAAAAATGAATCTGATAAATCCATATCTGGTTCCCATTTCTTGATAGTTAGGGTGCTTCTTCCAAAAGACCAAGGTCCTTCACTCAGGATCATATTCAGATCTTCTTCACAATTAAAGATGAAAGAGAAAAAACCATTCACCATAGGTGCAATGTCAACTTCTCCGCGTATGGCCCATCTCTTTTTGATCATAGACCTGAGTGAATCTATATTTGGTCTTGCTCCTTGAAATTTTCCTACTAGGGTGAGATCCATTGAAGAAACCAAAAAATCAAGTAAGGGATCTGGGATGAATATTTGAAACTCACCTTTCTCCTAGCAAGATTTTGATGTCATCAGGGGGAAGATGGATTTCCCTATCAGTTTTTTCCCAAATAATGACGACCAGGTCCTTTGTTTGCCTTTCAAGGTTCTTTTCTGTGTTAAAAACAGTTTTGTCTTTCACTGTCTCCGTGGATTGTTCTGCTACTTTTTTCGATGGAGAATCTCCGGCCCCACTATAGAGCTCAGAAACTGCTAAATGCCTTTTTGTGTCTGCATCAGTTAGGAATCCTGACCCTCCACATTTTCCTCCTTCCTCTACTGTTCCACCTGGATCTGTTCCTCCTGCTAGATTCTCCCCAATTCTTTTCCCGCTCATACTAATTTCAAAATTCTCCGCCATACCAAATTTGTGCATACTTAGCTTTGTTATTGGTTTATGGGAACTATAATCTATAAGTTGTTGTCCCCAAAAATGTCACTCATTTTTGGGACAACATTTGAACTATTTTGGTCCTATAAACCAAAATTGTCTCTTCCCTTTTCAAAATTTGTTTTGAGCATTCAAGTTCTCCATTCTTAAAGCTTTTCAGAAATCTATGGACTCTGTAGGCTTGAAACTACAGACTCTGCAGGTTCATTTCTATGGACTTTGAAGGAAGAAAACTATGGACTCCCCCAGTTCTATGGACTCTGCAGGTTGAACAATGAACTTCATAAATGGTTTCTATGGACTCCGCAAGCTAGATTTCTACAGACTCTTTCAAAGTTAGAGAAAACTACGGACTTGGCTTCTATGGACTCTGTAGGCAGGCTCAAATCTATGGACTCCCCCAGATCTATGAACTCATTTCTATGGACTCTGCAGGTTGGTTTCTATGGACTCTGTAGGAAAGAAATGGGTTCAACACTTGGCCATTTTTTCAATCGGGAAGTTCAAAGGGGTCTTCCAAGAGACTAAAGGATAAGTGCCCTTGCGAAGGGCACTTTGGAGCCAAAATGGACCCTTGCAACTTTTCCAAAAAGCAACCTTGGAGGTCAAACAACCCTTACAGAGGGCAGGCTGGGAGTAGGTGGACCATTTCAAAGGCCAAGCAAGTGAAGGAATTTATTTAGACTTTTTGTCTAAAGGAAAATCCTGAAGTAAAGACAAAAGCCTGACAGAAAGCAAAAGCCTAACAGAAGAAACAATGAAGGAATTCCTTCAAAAATTTCATCCAAAGGAAAGGAACCAATAAAAGTCCATCAAAGGAAATAAAGCCTAAAGTAAAAGGCCATCTGAAGAATCCCAAAGGGTAGGTACCCTTGTAGGAGGCTCTCACCGAAGTAAGCAAACTGTTTCTCAAGAGCCCGAAGGAATTCTTCTCCTTCAAGAAGGATAAAATAAGAAAGCCAAAGGAATTGTCAAGGAAAGTGATGGGCATGTAGACGTCAAAGTTGAACATCACAAACTAGCCGTTGAGATCCAAAAGTCTGGTGACATCCCTATAGCTATTGGCTTTCAAGCGATGATGCGCCCAAAGATGTCAAATTCGTGGCAATAAAATAGCCGTTGATCTTTGAAGGCTTGAGCATGGACCTAAATGCATTCAAAGGCCTTAAGGCCAAGGCCAAAAGGAAGAACCACTGAGAGGAGTGTAAATAGCTAGTAAAGTTGGGAACATAGCCCCGAGAGCTTAAATTCTAAGAAGAGACAAAGCTAGAAAAGACAAAAGTAGAAAGAGGGAAAAGCCCAAAATATATGTGTAGAAGTAATTTCAGTAGGTGGAATAGTCCACTAAGTAGATATTTTAGCCTACAAACATTGAAGGTGCCACCTATTTGTCTCATTTGGAGTAAAGACAAAGTGGGTAGCTACGCAGACAAGAAGAGTCAGACGAGATGACCCAGACCCAACAAAAGACATGTGAGATGAAATAACATGCCATAGTTAAGGCAACTGCCCTATTTCAACCTGGTCAAAGGATAAAATTGAAGATGCATTCAAAGCATTAAATGTAACATGGGTCACTTCAAGGAAAAGTGTGCCAGTCTTTTCTGGGCCACTATATATTGTAAAATCCTATTTTATGCAAAGGGAGATCTTCCTGTTACCAGAAGCAAAACTCTACCCAAATTGAATGGCATTACTGAGACTTTGAGCTCATATTGTTCATCAAATTTCTTTGTTTCAATCAGAAAGCAAGTTACTTTCAGACTTTATGATGTTATAGCTTGTATCATTCTAGGAGATTGTTCTTATGTCTATTTCCTAAATGTATTCTTGTTTATGCATTTTAACAAGTAGAGCTAGTGGAAGTGATAAGGAAGGTGTCCTAAAACTAGTTACTTTCAAACTATGTGTTGTCATAATTGTTTTCAGTGTGTATTTTTAGTTTGTTCCTGTGTAAAGGACCTTGGGATGACTTTGTGCCCTCATTGTCCTTCGTATCTCACTCTTGGGCAGTCAAAGTGGAGACTTTATGCTACATCTTAGGCTGTTGGTTACTACGCCCTTGGTTACCAGTTACTTGTCACTACCTGAAAGAACTCCTGTTGTTCCCTATAAGAACACTTTTGAAAGAAGAGAAGTGCCTTCAGTGTTTTCACCAAGATTTTCTCCTTTGTTTATGAACATCATCTCTAAAAGAAGAGAGATGAATGGTGTATCCTACCTTTGAGTGTTATTTTTTGCATATATATATATATATATATATAGTATATGGCCCCTTTATACCTATAGGGAACCTCCCCTTAATGAGAGGAGAGATTTGTCCCTTGTTGATGTAGTAAACCTGCACATCTAGCTGACCAATCTCCCTATGCTATGGTTGAAGAGACCTATTTTGCTCACCAGTTAGCTGGTTGAAAAAATATTCACCCAACAATATTTTTGGTGACTCTGTTGGGGAAAAGCACGCAGTTTGAATTCTCAAGCTTCAAGCTGAAGCAGATCTTGCTTTTTTCTATTTTTTTTGTTCTGTAATTTGACAACTCCACATTATACCAGGAACCAGAGATCTCAAGGTGTTGTTGACCCTATTTTTGAGTTGGTGTAATAGATTAATTTTGATTTGTTTCCTCCACAACCTCACCTTCAACGAACTAGGAGTCTTCCTCCTACCCCTACTAGGTCACCAACACAAGGTAGAGCTTCTTTTTTTGCTGCTAATAGAACTTTGCCTATCCATACTCTACCTAGATTTGTGATCCCACTTTTACATAATCAAATCATGGCTCAAGGCCCCTGGGGTAACTCTTTTGGTCCACTAAATCTGACTCCTCTATATGAACTTCCATGCAACTCAAGGAAGAATTTCCTAGAATTCTTTGGTGATGGGAGAGTTCATCCTGACAAACACATTGCAGCCTTCAGCATAGCCTGTGGCATAATAGGCATGGAATTTGAGGACGTGCCAGTTAGGCTCTTCATGGAAACACTACAAGGTGCTAGTATAGATTGGTTCTACCATTTGTAGGCTTGATCAGTGACTAACTGGGACACACTCAAAGCTAAATTCGAATCAAGGTTCAAGCCTATAGAAGATGCACATGCCTTGCTGGCCCAGCTCACACAAATGAAGAAGGAACCTCATGAACCTATGAGGGATTTCATAACAAAGTCTAACAAGCTGAGGAACCAAATTCTTACAATTTCACAACTAATACCTAAAAACCTCAAATGCTTCTTCATCAACTCACAGCTGCCTGAAGTGAGTTTTTTGCTTAGATAGGCTAGACACATAGACCTTGTTACTGCTCAAGACTTGGCTACTGAGGTAAAAGATGACCTCATCTCGGTTGGAAAGATAAGGAGAGACCCAAATAGAGGTAAACCCTCTTCATCTTCTAAATACTCACCTAAAACCACCATGGATCAAATGGTGCAAAAGATGGCAAATGAACTACTAGCATTGAAAAAGTAAATGGCACAAGGCATGTCTTCTACTCCTTCAAACAGAGATGTACCAAAGAGGACATTGCCTAATTAGGCATACCAAGGCAACACTACCAAGAATCAAGGGCAACTAAATCATCTTCCTCCCCCATAGAGGAACCTTACCCTTGAAGCACCTCCAACTAACTCAGTAGTTGGATATCTAGAAATTGAACATGATTTCTCTTTCCAACCTAAGTTTGATCAAGAAAATGATGATGATCTCTTCACGAAGGGTCAAGAAGAGTCAGTTGGGGACTCCCACATTGGTTTCTTATAATACCAGGATGAACCTAGAAGTAAAGGTGAAGCAGTCGAGGGATCATACAGAGTGTTCACCTAGTCCAAGAACCAGTCAGCCCAGCAAGATGATAAAGAAAAGATAGAGGAGTGACTTCAACCAACAATTTCAATTGCTAAACATGGACCACTTTGCCTTTCTATCCAAAGGACCTGGGAGTTGCTAGAAAGGTAAGTATCCCAAACATTTTTGCACCTTCAACTTCAAATTCATAGTCTAATTATCCCCCTCCCAAAATTCGAAAGGATGAACTCCCATCCTCTCTTCCTAGTCCATTTCAGTCATTTGACATAGTTGACCATGTCAAGAAAACTAAAATCCAAATGACTGAATTTGAATTCCTACAAGCCGATCCTGAGCAGTTAGATAGGTTGGTAGAGTGTGTGAAGAGTAAAGCCATCTTTGTAGGACAAGAGATTAGAAAGATAACTCATGATCTCCCAAGGAACATGCCCATCCCAAATAATCTTGTCATTACTCCTCCTGTTGCCCCTAGGAAAATAGAACCTTTCTATATTTCCCTGTTGATAAATGGTCACAAGCTGAGTAACTGCATCATTGATTCTAGAGCTTCAGACAATGTCATGCCCACCAAGGTGGCAGAATCCCTTGGTCTCACATTGACCAAGACATTTAGTAGATGTTTCTCCATAGAGAAAAAACAAGTGCCACTATTGGGACAGATCAAGGATGCCCAATTTGCATTTGTGGCATTCCTAAAAAAGAGAATCAAGATGATGGTCCTAGTGGCTGATGTCCCAGCCTCATACGACATTTTGTTGGGATGAAATTTTTGCAAGGATGTTGGAGGAGAGTTGAGCATGGACCTATCTGAGGCAAGGATTCCAGTCAAAGGCATAATGAAGAGATTGATCTTTAAAAAGGAGGCAAAATATGTTCTCACTCAGACATCAGCACCTGAAGCTCAAATCCTATTTGAGTCTTCAGGCAGGGGTAATTACTTCTTGACCACAGAGGGTGTTCATGTTCCTGTGGATGAAGGTCCTGTAGGTGGTGATCCTAAAATCGATTCAAATAAGACATCAAAAGAATTAGTAGGGCACAATATAGATGAAAAAGGATCTTCCCTCTCTAATGAAGAAAAATATGATAGAAGATCAATTTCTAATGATGTTTGGATTTGAGAATTTGATGGAAGCAATTCCTCTATCGGTGCTAGAGCCAGGATGGTGTTGATATCTCCTCAAGGGGATATTCTTCTTCCTTCACATGAGTTGCATTTCAGCAATACCAATAATATAGAGTTTGATGTTGACAATCAAATCATGTGCTGGACTAAACCAGAAGAACAACAAGCTATGGTAGTGGACCATACTATTGTATGCCAAAGTCAGGAAGAGAAACTCTTTGCCAAGAGAGCAAAGATTTATGGTTTTGAGATTGGAGATCACATCTTGGCATGGCACAATAAGAGAGAACCAAAAGGAGTGCATAAAAGGTGTGATTCCTGGTGGAGAGTTCCATTCACCTGTCACTGATTCTAGGCACAAAATGGTTTCTTACTAGTTTATTAGGATGGAACACCATCTTCATTGTCTCATAATGGGTAGCGTTTGAATCACTTCAATCTTGAAGTATCAGATAAGTTCACCTGTACATATGTACATTTGTATAATCTTTAGTTCTATTTTGTGCTTTTTGTTTTCATTTTTTGGAGCCTTTCTTTTTTGGGTAGCATGACTCCATAGCCCAATGGCATACTTCAAGGCACTGGAGATTCTAGTTTCTACTCCCCTCAGCTATTCCAAGTTTTCAACTGAAGGAAGTTCCCCAACTGGAGCCAGCTGTTGTCCCCAAAAATGTCACTCATTTTTGGGACAACATTTGAACTATTTTGGTCCTACAGACCAAAATTGTCACTTCCCTTTTCAAAATTTGTTTTGAGCATTCAAGTTCTCCATTATTCAAGCTTTTCAAAAATCTATGGACTCTATAGGCTTGAAACTACGGACTCTGCAGGTTCATTTCTATAGACTCTACAAGAAGAAATATATGGACTCCCCCAATTCTATGGACTATGTAGGTCGAACTAAGAACTTCACAGATGGTTTCTATAGACTCCGCAAGCTAGATTTCTATGGACTCTTTCAAAGTTAGAGAAAACTATGGACTTGGCTTCTACGGACTCTGCATGTAGGCTCAAATCTATGGACTCCCCCAGATCTATGAACTCATTTCTATAGACTCTGCAAGTTGGTTTCTACAGACTCTGTAGGAAAGAAATGAGTTTAACACTTGGCCATTTTTTCAATCAGGAAGTTCAAAGGGGTTTTCCAAGAGCCTGAAGGACAAGTGCCCTTGCAGAGGGCACTTTGGAGCCAAAATGGACCCTTACAACTTTTTTGAAAGGCAACCTTGGAGGTTAAACAACCCTTGCAAAGGGTAGGTTGGGAGCAGGTGGACCATTTCAAAGGACAAGTGAGTGAAGGAATTCCTTTGGACTTTTAAGGAAAAGCCTGAAGTAAAGACAAAAGCTCGACAGAAAGAAAAAGCTTAGCAGAAGAAACAACAAAGGAATTCCTTCAGACTTTTCATCTAAAGGAAAGGAACCAACAAAAATCCACTGAAGGAAATAAAGCCTAAAGTAAAAGGCCACCTGAAGGATCCTGAAGGGTAGGTACCCTTGTGGGAGGCTCTCACCAAAGGAAGCAAACCATTTCTCAAGAGCCCGAAGGGATTCTTCTCCTTCGAGAAGGACAAAACAAGAAAGCCAAAGCAATTGTCAAGGAAAGTGACAGGCCTGCAGACGTCAAAGTTGAACATAACGAACTAGCCATTAAGATCCAAAAGTCTAGTGATGTCCCCGCAACTATCAAAATTAGGGTGACCAACTAGCTATTGGCTTTCAAGCGATGACGTGCCCAAATACATCAATTTTGTGGCAATAAAATAGCCATTGATCTTTGCAGGCTTGAGTGCAGACCTGAATGCATTCAAAGGCCTTACGACCAAGGCTAAAAGGAAGAACCACTAAGAGAAGGAGTGTAAAGAGATAGTAAAGCTAGGAACATAGCCCTGAGAGCTTAAATTCTAGGAAGAGATAAAGCTGGAAAAGACAAAAGTAGAAAGAGGGGAAAGCCCAAAATATCTATGTAGAAGTAATTTTAGTAGGTGGAACAATCCACTAAGCAAATATTTTAGCTTGCAAACATTGAAGGCATTGCTTATTTGTCTCATTTGGAGTAAAGACAAAGTGGGTAGCTGCACAAACAAGAAGAGTCAGATGAGATGACCCAGACCCAAGAAAAGACATGTGAGATGAAATAACATGCCATAGTTAAGGTAACCACCCTGTTCTAGCCTGGTCAAAGGACAAAACTGAAGACACATTCAAAGCATTGAATGCAACATGGGTCACTCCAAGGAAAAGTGTGCCAGTCTTTTTTGGGCTGCTATATATTGTAAAATCCTATTTTATGCAAGGGAGATCTTCCTGTTACCAAAAGCAAAACTCTGCCCAAATTGAAAGGCATTACTGAGACTTTGAGCTCAGATTGTTCATCATATTTCTTTATTTGAATCAAAAAGTAAGTTACTTTCAGACTTTGTGCTGTTATAGCTTGTATCATTCTAGGAGATTGTTCTTATGTCTATTTCCTAAATATATTCTTGTTTATGCAATTTAACAAGTAGAGCTAGTGGAAGTGATGAGGAAGGTGTCCTAAAACTAGTTACTTTAAGACTTTGTGCTGTCATAATTGTTTTTAATGTGTGTTTTTAGTTTGTTCCTGTGTAAAGGACCTTGGGATGACTTTGTGCCCTCATTGTCCTTCGTATCTCACTCTTGGGCAGTCGAGGTGGAGACTTTGTGCTACATCTTAGGCTATTGGTTACTATGCCCTTGGTTACCAGTTACTTGTCACTACCTGAAAGAACTCCTGTTGTTCCCTACAAGAATGCTTCTGAAAGAAGAGAAGTGCCTTCAGTGTTTTCACCAAGATTTTCTCCTTTGTTTGTGAACATCATCTCTGAAAGAAGAGATATGGATGGTGTATCCTACCCCTGAGTGTTATTTTTTACATATATATATATATATATATATATATATATATAGTATATATCCCCTTTATACCTATAGGGAACCTCCCCTTGATGAGAGGAGAGATTTGTCCCCTGTTGATGTAGTAAACCTGCACATCTGGCTAACCAATCTCCCTATGCTGTGGTTGAAGAGACCTATTTTGCTCACCAGTTAGCTGGTTGACAAAATATTCACCCAACATAAGTGACTAAATAATGTTTTCCATCTAGATCAATCAAGGCTATGCCAATACTAGAACATTTTTTTGATCTTAATCCATCAAAATTAAGAGTCTACAACTGAGAAGGACTTTCAAATTCTTATTCATGAATATTTTTCTTGGTGGTAAATATGTACACACCTACATGTAAAGATAGAAAGTTGATATTTTTGTTCTTGGTGTTGTACTCCATGATCATATGCTTTAGTTTTGGTTCATGGTCCACTCAGATATGGTTGGATATACCTTTCAAAGGATGGCACATGTGCAAGAAATTAGTGGCCATGTATTTTTTTAGTGTCTTAGACTAGTCTTGGCTTAGTAATAGGCTATGAGATTTTAGAATGTTAATAACCAAGATATTAATGTACTATCGCACATGTGGTTTTAATGCCATCTGGATGTGCACATTAGTTAGTTATCTAACACATGAGATAGTAAAATTCTCCTACTATATGACCACTCTTTTTGACTTATTAAGGGTGAAAACCAACTTCTTACATATAGATATCGATGTCACATCAGTTGAGGCACCTGAGTCAACCAAAAAATTGTGTATATTTTTTCCAAAAATTTTGATAGTCAACAAAAAATGTAGTACTTTTGGCTTGTACTTGTATACCATAACATTTGCATGCATAGCTTTTGATTTTTTAGTATATGCACTTATAATTAAGTTTTTAAGAAACAACTCTCTCTATGTGGTGATCTAGGCTAACTCATGAAGACTGATGTTATCCTTCATCTTCTTCATACCCTCCTCTAGTGTGTGGATATGTAATATGTAACTACTCATCTCTCTTGGGAAGAGGTGGATTATTGTTAGCCTTAACATCTAGAGGGATGGTAGCACTATTTTTGAGAGGCATTGAAGTAGTGATAGGCTACTTACTCCTTAAATTATAATTATTCCTTGCTTGATGATACTACTAGAAATCATGAATCTCATCTGTGTTATCCTCTAGTTCATTTTCATCTTCTAGAAATGGGGAGTCATAAGTCTCAAATACCATTGTTATACTTGAATGTACTAAATTAGTAGAGGAATATGGTTTTATTTGGAGTGCATAACCTTTCTTCCTATCCATCTCCTTCTAAAATATTTTAAAGGCTGTGTAGAACTCATTGCAATCTAGTTCACCATATTGTGTAGTGTTATGAACTCATCACCAATTAGGAAGGGTCACTCCATGATGTTGATATTTATCATCTTATTGGGTGGTTTATATTTGGTATTATTTCCATACTTGTTGAAAGGTATATTGTACCTATGGAACCCAAATCCTTGGTTGGTATTTCATCTACTAGTGTTCCCCATACATTTATGCATGTTCATAAACTCATTACTTAATTTATACACCATCCTCTGAATAAATTCTAATTATATTTTTTTGGAATCAAAATTAGTACCATATGTAATTATATTATTAACTAGTATTAAGGACTCATTCAAGTTTTATTGGTTAGGTGTAGGCACATAATTATTCAAGAAGCCAAGATGTTGGTTAGGTGGAACATGGGTTAAAGACAATTGGTTATACAACTACTTCTAGTTTTGGGCCATAGTATTCTAATTTAAATTTGGTATTGGGATGAATGCCATAAAATAAAGACCAAGACTAAGTGGGAAAGATGATATTAGTTGAGGGTTTAATTATTTATCAACATTGATAGCTTTAGCGTAAGCCAAAGGTAGTGTATAAATACTGATAACTCTATGGATAGAAAATAGTAATAGGGTCTAAGTCATTCTTGTACATTTTGATGAACAATACCTCATTGTATTTGTAGGTAGTTTCCAATTAGTTATACATCTAATGGAATCTAGAACTGAAGGCTTGAATTGACTCATTTGGTTTTCTTATCATGCTGGCAAAGTATTGATACACAATGCTGACATTAGTGACTTGGTCAAACTGTGCCAAAAAGGTGTTTTGACATTCTTCCTAAGAGGTGATTTAACCTTCTAAAACATTAAAAAACTAATCATAGGTCACATCTTGAAATGTTAAAGGAAATATTTTGTATGCCATGTCTTCATGGGTTACATTCATTATCCCCAAAGTATTTTTAAAGGCCTTGATATGTTATTCAATAGTTCTTCGTCCTGAGGGAGAAGAGGAAGGAATATATTTCTCAAGGTTTTTTGGTAAATCATGGACATCCCAAATGATGTTGATGGCTAAGTCAGTTAGCCAAGTTAGACCCTAAGTTGGAGTTAGTGATTGGGCCATTGGGAATAATATAAGATAGGGTTGTCTACCTAGAGAGAATAATTGAGCCTGAGGTCCTCTCATAACTCCTTTATCAAACCTAACTTTTCTATGGATTTTCAATGGTGGGAATAATAATTTAGTGTTTAAGGTTGACCTTATAAATATTTTTAATGCTTTCAGTTTAACTCAAGTGATTCTTTTTGAATAGAATATAGGTTGACCTAGTTTGTTTACCATGGATGAATTTGAATCTACGTGAGATGGGTGGATGGATGATGATTCTAACTTAAGGTGGAAAAGACTTCAAAATAAACCCAAAAGAGGGAAGGTAAGGTAGGAAAAAAAGCCTATAGACCACATAAGATGAAATTTTCTAAGCTAACACTTGAATTAAAAGTTGGATAAAGAATAGGGGACCAATGTCTAATGTAAAATACTATAACACACCAATAATAAAACATAGTTAGGATTCAAAAAGAACCATAATACAAAAAACTAAATCACATTTGATCAGAAGTTGTTATGTTTATAAAATTGCTTTTGTACATCTACAAGGGTGAATATGATTAATATGTAGAAGGAATTAAAATCAACAATAGCTCAATATGAATAAATATATTAAAATAAGATAACTAATCACAACTAGAAAACCAAGAAACTAAAATGACATAACTTCTTACATAATCCACAAGTTTGAAAATAATCAAGATTTGCACATCATGAATGACTATAAAATAATCTATAGAATTTCCTATTAAACTCAATAGCCAAAATTCTCCTCCTTTTGGAATATGAGGGTAAAAGTATAATTAATCTTGGGATGGGGAATGAATCATCTCTAAAGCGAACTCTATAAATACATATTCATAAATAAAACTATGTCAACCCTCATGCAAAGCATGTATGTACAAAAGAGTTTCCCAAAATAGAGTCCTTCAACTAAAATACAATATATACATGTAAAAATAGATTATTAACTAATGTTCCAACTTAACAAAACATATAAATACATGTGTATAATTATAGGGGTGTTGATGTGGCATTACTAGAATAAGGATTCAATGGAGTGATAGTTGTTGAAACTGAAGTGGCCATTATAGCTCCTTGAGGGATCAAGACTGGCCCACCTAGAGTTTGCATGATTACATATATATGAAATTAAGAATCTTGTGATGTTGTGGAAACACTTATAGTTGTCTATGTCTAGGCACTTATCTTGAAGCTACATACTTAGCCTTGAGTTCTTCAAATAATGCATGGGCAGATTCTAACTCTTTGTTGATGACATCAAAATTAAGTAAGGTAGGCTTGAATATTTTGATAGACTTAGCCATCAACCTCATGTGATCTACCTCTGAGCTCTTAAAATCCACTACAAGGGATTCAACCTTTGTCACCTAGTCCTTATCAAAATTTATTAGCTATAAAATCTCATTGTTAGTTTTATATACCATTCCCTCGACCTCCTCCTTAAAGCTATTTGATACTAATTTAAGAAGAGTCTCAAACTATATCCCATTGAAAAAATCACATGTAGAGGTGATAACATCAATGAACCTCATGTCATTCAAAATTTCTAATACCTAGTTTTCATGGTTAAAAAGATGTGCTAATAGAGCCTTCATCTGATTATGCTATGTAAGAGCAACATCCCTTTTTGTAATAACATAATTTAAGGGCCACATTGCATCCTAACTAGACATTAAGTTTAAATAATTAAAAACATTTCTCTTGAAATATTGAATAAAAAAGGCAAGTACCTTATCATATTATTTCAATTGGTTCCACAACTTGAGCACCTTATTTCTTTTAGATTGGTTTTTGCCTCTAAAGGCTTGAGTGCTATTCAAAATGTCATACATCCTAATGATTGAAATTTATACAATATCAATAATTTCATGAGTAACATCTATAATTTGCCTTTTTATTAGCCTCTATTGTGCCTCATATTTAATTTGGTACATTTATTTCATTGCCTCCCTAGTAAAATCCATAAAAATTGTAAGAATATTCTGTATATTCATTCAGATCACTAGGATTATTTTTAGCTTTCTTAGCAAAGGGAAATAGATTTTATCTTTGTTAAAATTTAACTTATTACCTTTTATCAATATTTATTTCCTTAATCTTCCTTTCCCTCTATATTTTACCACTCTACCTATCAAATATAGTGGAGACTATAGGCAATTTAGTGACAATAAAATTTGATCTTTCATCCTTATTTCCCTGCATTTCTCTAATCCATTCAAGAATAATAAGTTCCCCTTATTCTCTTGATAGAATTAGGTATTAATAAGTATAGGGTGGAGGTTTCATAGGAGGAGTTATTTCTTAAGGATTCAATGTTGAAGGTGTTAATGAAGCACTTATTTGAGTTGGGAACTACAATGGGGTAAACAATCCTCTTCCACAGTAAGGATTCCCTCTGCGGATCAGCCTCAACTAAAAATTTAGTTAAGCCATGAGTATTTTAAATTGATAATGTGGATGAATGTATTAATGAATATTGTGGCATTGATATCTATATTTGAGTTTAAGGTTTACCAAGGACTGGTGACAATCTAGGACCCAAAATTGAAACAATAACCAAAACTTTAAAATGGACTGCCTTCTTAGGAGTCTTTATTTGAGAAAACATTGAAATAATAAAAGAATGAGCTATTACACACACACACACACACACACACACAAGAAACCAAAGAAGAGACTACCTCATTTATCTTTTGACTTCACTCTGCTATGAGGACTTAATAGTCTAGAGTAACAACTGGTGTTTCTCCTTTTTATAGGCTTCCCAAGATTATAGATTTTGACTTTTCCAACTTAGCCTCTTTATCTTCCTTACCTAGGGCTTCCTCTTAACTTACTCTCAATTCTACTTCCATAATAATTTTTGCATTTTCTCCATCCTCAATAATGTCATAGTCCACCAAGGATATCACCTGTCTAAGTTCTTATTTGTTTTCTTCCCCTTCATCAGGGAATTCTTATATAGTATTCAAACCAAAACATGGTATTTCCTCTAGTTGTTAATTTTTGGTGGGGGAAGAAAGGAATTTAGATCTCCTTTGGTAAGTGGATATTGGAGAGACAGAAGGTGAGCAAGATGATGAAATAATTGAAGGAGCCACAGTAGTTGGAAATATTACTATAAGTGGTGGTGATGGAATGGAAGGTGGAATAATGATAGTGGAAGGGGGAGTGGATGGAGATGGACATAATTGAGGGTATGGAGGAGTGGATGGAAGTGATGGGAAAGAAGATTGCATAAAATCTAGGATATTTACCTATTTAACTATTGTGAGAGGTCGTAGAGGTGCCATAAATAATGTTCTCTTTTAATTATCCTATGGAGATGGGGTTATCTCCACTATAGTGGTTGTGTCCAAAGATTGGCATTGTTAAATGGATAAACAAAAACTAGCCAGGAAGCAAGGAAACCTCTAAGAATTTTCCTTCCTACCTAGAGGTTTTCCTTTGTTTAGTTACTAGACTCCCCTTCTTGTGGATCCACCATTTATATTGTAGGAGAGGGGGGTTGGCTTGGGCCTACTTAATCCTATAATAAAGTTGGGGGCCAATGATGGATCCATGCCTTCTGGGCTTGTTTCACCATTTGATTTTCCTACTCCTTTATAATATCTAGATTATATTAGATGGCTTGAGCTACCATTATGGACATTTATTCATTATTCAATCTAATCAATGCTTTTGAATCATCAGATATATTTAAGAAAATTGCATCATGCTCATACTCTTTGTGACCATATGTAAGGTTTACCTTTTTCTTCTCCCTCAGGATTTGGAGATAATTCTTGATTTTCCTTTTAGGATCCCATTCTATGAACTTAGCCTCATTAAAATTATAGTGGATTCTCACCTTCCCCACTTGATTGAAATGAACTCTTACCACATATTGGAGCCTACCAATAGTTAGAGGAGTTTTAAAGTAATAAGATAAATGATTCTAGCCTAGCTCCTCATCTATGTTGTTATATATCTAGTAAGATACTTCTTGCTGTATAATTTTATTAAGAACATGGTTTTGTAAGAATAAAAGAGGTGAATTTGTTCCTAAAATCTTTATGACTATCACATCAAGATAATATCAGTAATCTCTCCATTTCTTAATAGTTATCTTCAAATTCTCAAATAGCCAAAGCATCTGACAACCATGAATTTATTGGTATACCCAAGGATAGATTTCATCAAAAAGCCCCTTGATATTATTTCTAAATTTATATACAAACATAAAGGAATAACCCTCATAAATTATATTATCAACATACTCAGTTGATTATAGCCATAATTATCCATTTATCCTATAAAATCTATCAAAGACTTCACCTAATAAATATGACATCATGTAAAAGTTTTCATCTCCATGCCTTTGTTCATATTTATACATTTTCCCTTATCCTAATACTAATAACCTCTCCCAAGGCAAAAATCTTGTCTGAGGTTAATATAATGTCCAACAAATTGACCCTTTTCACTTGTACATATGTGATACTAGGAAAACCATATAATCTATTTAACATGCCCATGACTATCCTAATCCTAGGCTTGAAATTGATAATGATATTAGAAGAAATGCCCTCCCTTGAGATTTAACCTTTGGCCTTTCAAAAACCATTATTTAAATTTAATTTCTATGGTATTATGCTTGAGCCACACATTGGATAAGATTTGGTTATAAGATACCTTAGGACCTAGGAGTCTGAGATACCTATCAAATTCCCTCCCAAAAATATAAATAATTATAGTCTTTCATTTCCTAAGGTGTAAACAATCCCTAGAACAAACACCATTGAAAAATAAATCCATAAACATGTAGATGTAAAGAATTACCTATAGTTTTTCCATTGCTTGATGAAGTCCCATGATTTTTATGGGTAGCAGGTCATTGATGTATTGATTTTCATCTAGGGATAATTGGTCCTGTGTAGAGTATGGGTCCATAGATTCAACTACATTATACAGTGCTAAGTAGTGTAGGAACTTAAACTCGAGAGTGATTTTATCAAACACCATATCTAAGTAATTAATATTTCCTACACAAGAGTAGGCAAAATTAACCTTAATACATGTTTGCTTTGAAGGGGAATCCATTTAAACAATATCAATCTATATAATTATTTTTCAAATTTTATGAATTCTCTTTCTAGGTTCATTGGAAAACTAGGACTTTTATTCATAGAGAATCTCAAAAATATAATATTCACTCATAGATTAATGGTGAAGTGACTTTATTTTTGATAGATTTTGCATATATCTTCCAAGTCTACACCTTGAATATTCAATTCATGTAACTTAAATGTAGCTAATGGATTTTGATTTGATTCCCATTTCATTTTGAACGTGCAAGTCAGATTTAGTGGGTTCACATTTTCTATATGGCAACTTTTTATTAACTTTGGATGTTTACTCATCCTACTTGAGATAGTTGTCATTTTCTCACTTACCAACTTATTCACTTTGCTATTAGACTTAATTCATGTGTACTTTAGCCATGCATCTCCTAGATTATGACACTTATCCATTTCTCACTCACTCAGGCCTTTAGATTTAAAACTTCATTTTATATGTTTCTAGGCCATGAGATATCATGATTATGCCACGTGGAACCATCTCAAGCTTCTAGGAGCTCAGGGGCTCATAGTAATGGGTATATTGACCCTTTGAAATATGTTTTCCCTATAAATGATTTGGATTGATGAGATATTGACATGTGGCTTGATCTCAGGGTCTTGGGGACTTAGAGACCTAGATTCATGGGACCATTAAGCCATTAACTTGATTTTTATTATTTGAATCTATGGGCCAAAAAAATTGTGCAAAATATCAACTAATTGGTGCTCAATATCTCAAAGGTATTAGAATTGGGGCATCAATATCATTAGACATGTTTTAATCACTATGGTTATAGGTTAGCAAAAATGTTCCACTTGTCAAGCTTGAAGACTGTGGAAGCTCAAAACTATTAGATGATTAAATTTGATTTTAAATATTCTATGGTTTCAAGTTCAAATAAACATGTCATGTGGCCTATTCTTAGATCTCATAGACTTAGAACACTTAAAATTTTCTTTAAATCTGAAAGGCTTCATGTAATGTATGAATACCACAGGTTAAAATGTAAGATCTTAATGAATTCAAAGGATTTAAATTTTTTTACAAAGGCATAAATGCTCCAGGTAATGTAGTAAAGCCATTTGTCATATTATTAGATAAAATAAAATAAGGCCTAACCCATGATTTTTTGGCAGGTCTTCATTGATAGTTCTACAAACATATAAAACATAGGAAACATTAGGATGAAAGACATTAGTTTTGTTACTCCAAATAAATCATGAAAATTTATGAAAACCTAAGGTTTATGATAAATCAAAATGACCATTCAAGATTTGATTTTCAAATCTCAAATTTATGTAACTTTAGACTTCAAAGGAAACCTTAGACTTATACAAATTAAGACTAGTGTCATGAATTTATACAACTATGAAGACCTTGAATAAAAATATTTAGACAATAGTGGGTCCCCATTTGAATGTTAAAATAGGGTGTGTGTGTGTTAGGGCATAATAAATGGTGACTCAATGGGGAAAATACTCCTAAGTATTTAAGAATCTAAAATCTCATAAATACATCATAACATAACTTGAACCCTGATAAGATAAGAATAAGAAAACCATTCCTTGGAAAAAGACTCATACTTCCTCAGGAAACATACTAACCCTTTTCACTCTTTGGATATATGTTTGATTTTGTGAATTTAATTCCCCTTCTTATGAGAGTTCTAAAAAATTCCTCAATAAAAATAGTAGGTTTTATTAGAGCCCAAATCTACACCAAGTAATTTCTCCCCTGTTCAGTGTTCAAAGATTTGGGAGATTTTTGTTAAGTCCTTTATCTTGTATTTGCTTGGTGAAGGTGTTATTTCCCTTAGACTTTTCGAGCCTTTTGCATGAACACAATGTCTGATGGAAATAAGTTTTTATATTTTTGTCTCAGACAAAAAGTTTGAAGACTTATTTCTGTCAAACATTTTATTCGCTAAAAAAGTTCTGAAGGAATTCAATGTCTCATCACTTTCGAGCTAAGTGTTTTACAAAAGTTATGAAGGGTTATTTCATTGGTTTCAAGTCATTTGTTTTGGAATTTTTTTTTGTGGAAAAAAGTACAAAAGGCACTTGCCCTTCGGGCATTTTCCCCTCATAAAATGCCCAAAGGAATTGTAAGGTCATTTGTTTTGGCCAAAGGTACTTCCCAGAAATCCTAAAGGGTCATTTTGCCTTTGTAAATTTTTTGAAGGATCATTTCCTTTAGGCATTTTACCTTTGAAAAATTAATTAAGGGGACTTTTGAATGGTGAAGGACACTTATAAAAAACCTGAAAGACACTTTTGAAGGGTCACTTTGCCTTTACAAAATGTCTAAAGGATTATTTCCTTTGATCATTTTGCCCTTGAAAAATTCTTGAAGGGTGTATACAAAATGTTTGAAAGATAATTATGGATTCAAATGACACTTACAAAAATATTTAAGGGCACTTTTAGAAGGTGGAGGACACTTTCAATAGTTTTGAAAGGCACTTTCAAGAGTTCATAGGACCATTCCAAAAGTCCAAAGGATATTTTTGTAATTTTTTTGTTTTATGATATCTTTATTTAGAATTTCATGATGGGAAGTTTCACTATGAAAAGATAGAGATGTATCCAAGTCTCTTTGAAGACATTGAATTATTTCCTGTGCTTGAAGAAGAAAAGTCAAGTTTACAAGATCTAACAACTCTTGCTTTATCACACCCCTTATTCAAATGGCATGTGGGAAGGAAAAAGATCCTAAAGCCTACACCCAATGAATCTATCCCATGCCATCATAAATATCATGATCAATGGCTCATGAACACTCGCCCAAATTGATCTAATGAAGTGAGGATGGCATTGAAATGTCAAAGGCCAAAGGAGTCTTATGATGATGACAAGTGTCATCATATAGGGACTCAAATAGAGATAAAAAACTCATCAGCCCTCCCCAAAGGTCAACAAGGTCAAAGCTGAGAAGCCCCACAAAGCTACCACATGGCCCAAGGAGAAAAGTTTTGAGGCCCTAGATTAAATTTCCATTTTGCACTTTCAACGTGTTTTGGTGACTAACGTGAGGAATTGCTCAATGAGCCAAATGAAAGACACATGGTTATCTCAGGGGACTTCTAAGACTTTATCTCATAAAAATGCCTAGATCAAATTCATCAAATTTATAAGGTAATGACTTGTTCATTCCTTTTAAAAGTAATAAGTGCATTTTTTGGGATCAAAAGGATCTTGCACCCTTACCCTTATCAAGAAGGATGGTGGAAAGGTGAAAATTTGGTCAAGAGTCTAAGCTAGCACCTAAGTAATGATGCGTGGTAGGTCCTTGGGGTTTTTTAAGCTCTAGGCCCTTTTTGAAAATTGCCTCAGTTACCTTTTGGTGGGCAAGGTGCAAAAAGTCCACAAAGGCCCAAGAAGCACCAAAATGAAAAGTTTGCTTATATAGATCCACGTGTTACAAGGAGGATTGCTTGACATAAAGGAAACATGTATACCTTCTCCTTCCTCTTTTGAAAGATTCTCAAATGACTAAAAGGGGTAGTTGGTAAATAGATGTTATATTTTAAAGCATTAATGGAAACCCTAATTTTAAATGCAAAGGATTGTAATTAAGGCATTTTCATTCATTCACATTTAAATTTTACATTTAGAGCTTATTTTGTGTCTTTAAGCTATTTTTGTGCCCTAGTTGCATGCAACATAAAATTTCTCTATCTAACAAGTGATTATGGCAAATTCTTCAAAGATTTTTCACTTTAATTTCATACATCCCTATAGATTATTAGTAAGATTTCTTCTAGCTCCTTATATTGTGTCCTTTGAGAAGGTTTTAAGGTATTTAAAGGGTGATTAGAGTGAAGATCTTGTTCAAGTTTAAAGTATTGCAATAGAGAGCTAAGAAACAACGGTGTCTTCTACAACATCTATGAAAAGAAACATCATTTCTATTTTAGATAGAATCAAGGATATAGATGTTCAGGGGTTAGACTTTGTAGATTTATTTAATGCTTTTTAGAAACCAAACCCTCTACCAGTAATCTCAAATCTTGGCATGAGTTATATCACCCCTACATTAGTATTTCCCTTGGCTACCCCATACCTAGAACTAGTAATTATGTGTGCTAGAGTGTATCAACTAGATACATAGACTATGGTCGATGAAAGCCAATCAATTTTCTACTCTTTCACTCCTTTGGCTCTCAACACCATGCTTGATATTCCCCCCTAGCATGAAAATATCACACTTTCCCTGGAGGAATGTCAGGAGTATGTAGATAAGAATGATAAAATGATATGGGACACTGTCAACTCCTGTTGGCTGGTGAAGGAAAGGCAAAAGGTGTGTAGAATGTCTAAGAGTTTAAAACTAATAATATTAAGGGAATTTCCCTAGTACATGATTACCATGGTAATCCAAATTTATGGGATTCTCACTGCATAAAATTTTGAGCCTTGGATGTTTATAATTTTAATCTATGTGTTAAGGTAGTAAAAGAAGTTGGATTGGGCCACCATCTTAAGTGACAACCTACACAAGTACATGATGTAGATTTGGGTTACAATATAATTAGAGGAGGAGTTAATAGGTACATTCTACATGTCCTCTTACCTAATGTACAACCTAATGCATAATAGGATGTTCCATGGGATCATAAAGAATCCTAGTGGAATGACGATATATAAGACTTATCCAAAAATAACTCTCGATGGCTTTAGACAAAATTTATGCAAAGTTTATAATTTTTTCTTTAATACTATGATGAATGTCTTCTATCCTCTAAGAAGCCTCTACATGATGTCTAAAGGGGCTAGAAAAACTATTGATAAGTATGGTACCTCATATATTTAGTTTAGAACATTCACTTATATTAGAATAAGTGGTTACTTAGGTTCTCCATATAAAATTTCAAGATACCTGGATGATCGATTAGTAGTGATGGAGTTGAGCTAGTAAATGGTGCCCTCATATGAAATGATATAAAAAAATAAGGTGAACAATCCTTTCAAATTTTTGGTTAAAATTAAACACTATTCATGTCCTTTTGTTTCCAAGGCCAATTGATTGGAGTAAGAGATGGGCCAATTTGTGATTGGTAAGATTCCACCTAAGCTAAACTACAATATCAGATGGTGGGTGAACACAACAAGTGTGATTCTACATCAATCTCATTATGAAGACATTTGGTCTAATTACACTATTGAGGAAGATGTCAAAAAGTTGAACTTTATAAGGCTAACAATGTAATAAGTCATTGCTTATAATATTTCTCCCATCCCAAAGGACATGGAGGATGATAAAAAGATACTAGTTATAGTTCACAATCAGTCCAATATTGAAATCTAGGCCATCTCATAGGTGGAATTCACTACTGAGGAAAATGATTCTATACCATGGAGGGACATAGTGATCATGAGAAAAACCTTCAAGTGGTTGAAGGAACATGGGGTCGATCTTAGTGCCTATAACACCCCTACCCTCTGAGAACTCAAACAAGTTTAGGAGTTGAAGGGTTTCCTCCTAGTTTATAGTGGTGTTCTATTGAATCCAACACCAGTGGTGAAGGGAAAAGGAAAAAGTAAGGTTGGTGATGTTGAATTCACCAAACTAATTAATGTGGAGTCTATATCTACATCATAGTCCAAAATAGGACTATCTTTCTCAAAGTTAACTAGTTTGGCTATGAATTGGGATAAGATCACCACTAGGGAGGTTACATTAGCTAGTGCTACCCCAATATCCATTACATTAGAGGGATCCCCAATGGTACTAGCCATCTTGACAACCATCCCAATAGTTAGTTTAACTAATGTTCCACTTTCTCCACCCATGGCTCCATGAGCACAATAACCAACAATTATCCTTCCTATGACTTACTCAAGGAAGAGAGGAGGTGAAGAAGAGGTAATATAACCTTAGAAGAAAAGAGTCAAGAGGGATCTGTAGCCTCTAGTTGGGATTCCTAAGAAAAAGGAGGTTGTATTCAATGACCTACCTTCTAAGGAACTTTCCTTGAAAAGGAAAGAGGATCAATCCTCATATGCTCAAAGGTTAAGAGATATAAGTGAAGAAGAAGACTCATATGAAGATAGCCCATTGCTAAAGTGATGAATAAATAATGAGCATTCACTCCTCTACAAGTGAAAACTAGGCAAAGAACTCTAAGGGAAAGACACTAAACCCCAGTAAAGGTCCTAATGGTTAGTTAATTTACAGAAGAGGGTCCTTCAAGAGTGAAAGGTAAGGGTGATAAGGAATAAATTTTGGCCTCTAGTGATCCTCTTTCTTTTGAAGATGTTGTGCAAGTTGGGGTTGAGGTGGCCACTCAGGTTTAGGCCCCTAAAAAAAAAGAAATGATCTCATTAGATATAGAGATGTTTGTTGAAAGTGTCATCACCCAACCACCAAGATAGGATAACCAAGGTAAAGTTTAAGAAATGAATAAATTTGATGATAAAACTGAGGTGAAGCTAGAGTGAAATATTTAAGTCACCACTGATCCTGAAGTGGTGGTTGAACAAAAAGTCCCACAAGTTGCCCTAAAAGTATCACCAGTTGTCCCTTCCACTTTAAAGGTGTCAAGTTCAACACCATAGAAGAAGGAAAGTATAGAAGAAGGTGGGGGATCAAACTTATAAATGGGTACCCACTGCCATATAAAGATAAATAAGGAATTGGACTGATTCAATAAACATGCTAAGGAGGGTACTTCAGGTAATGTTGCCTTAATTGAAGTACCTTGAGGTCTCCTTCCTCATATCAAAATTCATGATCCAATCTAAAATAAAGGTCTAGAAGTCATTATTGGCGGAGATTTTCTTGAAGGAAACAATGAAGCCACCATAGCTTCATCTCTACCTAAAGATCAAGTGAATAAAGAAGGTAAAGTGGTTGTAGAACCTTTTATTCAATCAATAGCACAAAGGAGCTCCATTGAGAAATTGCTTAAGGAGTGTCACCAATTCAGGCCAATTTTTGAAGTATTGGAGCAAATAGAGCCAAACCTTAAAGGAGGACCTGAAGTAGACAAGAAAGGTGGTAAGGAGTTAGAAAGTGATGAAGAAATGGAATAGTTTATGTTGAGTCCAAAACCCATTCTTATAGCACTTCCTACACCAAGTGCTCTGATGACACCACATTATACTATCTCAAGGCTTGCATCAATGTCCACTACATCAATGGGATTTCAGACTAGACCCCTTCTCTGGGTCAAGGAGTAGGTTAAATAAAAGGAAATCATGAGAAAAATTAGGGAGATAAATGTGGTAAAGTTAACTTAGGTGTATAAGTCCAAACCCCCCAAGAAGGCCAAGACACACTCCAAGACCACATTCACTGTTATAGGAGAAAAAATATGGAAATAGTCACTCCCCCATAAGGTATTTTAAAGAAAGATGCTCCCCTTAAGAGTTACACTATCTAAAATATAGGGGAGCCATCAAGGAATGAGTTAAAGCATAACTCACATGTTTTGGTGAACATGGTGGCTCAGTGAATGGACAAAGACAAAGCCACCATGGAGGAGTTAAAGGTATAAAATTAGGCTCTGATCTAGTACTTACAAAAGATACTGAGTGAGCCTAAGGTAGTAACTCCAACTATCAGTATTGATCTAGAGCATCCTCTCTTTTCATTAGAGTTATTTGATTTCAACTAAATTGATGACTTGAAATCTAGAGGAAGGGAAACAAAAAAATGGCAAGAAGATTTGCATATCAAGGCCGAAGAACTAGTCACTCTGTATTGAAATGTTTGAATAATATAGTGGATAATAAGAGGGAGTGTGGTGCCCAAATGTTTATCTATGAGGTAGACATTAATCATTGAGAAGAAGTCTAGTGTAAAATAGATGAGATTTAAAATATGGGCATAAATACATTGATAGAAAAAAGGATAATTGCTCCAAATGATCACAAGAAGCCCAAAGAATGTCAACTAGGAATCAATCATCAATTAGTGATGCTCAAAGATGGTATATTGAACTTAAAAGGAGAAGAGCAGTCCCTCAAGGTTGTAATTAGAGAAATAAATGCTACACTTAGGAAGATGGTAAGCCTTGATGGTGAAATTGATTTGGAGGAATAGACAATATGTACTACTCTGAAAAGCCTCATTGATGCACCATAAGAGTCCTTTGATGTTGACAAAATAAAATAGTTAGTGTCACTTGAGAAGTCTTGTGACTAGCTTAAAGAGCTAATCAGATGAAAGAAAAACCATATTTTAGAAGATTTCTACCTGGATTGAAAAATACAAATTAAAATGAAAAATGTCAAGCATACCCAAATAAAGGGAATATCGACCCTATGCTAGAAGGATACACAAGGTATAAGAATAAGTTGGTGAAAGATTCTATCATCCAGATCAACTCTAGAGCATAATTAGATATTTTAGTTTTTCTGAGCTGACACTACTTAGTTCTTCTCTTCTCTCCCTTCTTTTTTCTTATTTCTTACTGAGAAACTATTATACTTGGCCTATTGGTGTCATGTCACTTTCAATTATTTTTTGTATAATCATGAGGATAGGAAAGGGACATTTTTGCTATTGTGTAAGAGGATAAATGTTTTGTTTTGTCTCTTGTGAGATCTTCCTCCATGTAGATAAATATAAATACTATACTGAGGTGGAGGATCAATATTTACATCATCATAGGAGCACGAGTGTATCCAAAGAATCATGTTTGTTACAAGGTTTAACAGACTCTAGGCCCATGAAAGAATTTTCTAGTTGGAGCATCTTTAGGAATATGCTAGGCTTAGCTCAATTATATAAGTAAAGGGGGTTTGTTCCTTTATAGGGGTCGATTAAATTTTTGAGTTAAGAGATAGAGCCTTGAAGAATTATCTCTATGTAATATTTATGGTGCCAAATTTATTTTTACTCTAAAATCATTGGCAATCTTTGAGAGAATTAGATATGTCTCCCTTGTCATATAATTGTCTTGCATAGTTTTAGGTTGTATGTTATTCAGAACACATTGTATTCAATTTCCATTCAATTAAATAATGAAATATATTCATGGTTTCCATTATCTTCCTATTTTTTAAGTGTAGTTCTTTGCTTTACATGCTTATTAGATTGGTTATCTGGTGTATTCATCTTTATGGTAGTCATTTAGAGATTATATCTAGGTTGTAAAATACTTTATACTCTGAGATTTGGGAATAGGGTGTTGATAGACTTTTTAAGGGTAGTCCTAGGTTTAAAGATTCAATTAGAAGGGGTTCTTGAAGGATATCATTTTTTCATTATTTCATTTCATTTATTTCTAATTTGCATTGCATTTGTTGGTGATGATGATCTAGTAATTTAGTGAATTTATTTGTGCTTATTCGTTAAGCCTCCACTTTCTTTTCTATTAATTGATAAATCTTGTCCTACCCTATCCTACCCTACATATAACATGCCCCTTTCATATCTAAAGTGTTATTTTCCTAAAAATACATAAACATTATATTCCTATAATGTGCATGTGTTTTGTGCATTAAAGATCAACATTACAATCTCTTGTTCAACCCCTCTATTATAGAATATTTTTTAGAATGAAAGTTGTAATCACATTCATATTTATATTTATTATCTTGTGTCTAACTTAGAATAATTGATCATCCCATTAGACAACCATTCCTGAGTGGAGTGAGTAGTCTTGGTTATGTTTTATTCAGATTTGTATTCCCTTGTGCCCATAATACCTATGGAGTTTGAATTGCATAATCTCTTCATGTGAGCAAGCTACCCCGTAGGTCCTCTCACCTTGATTTAGGTAGAGAAAAAAGTAGTGGGGAACTAACCATACCCTTTGTATGTGCCTTCTCAGCTATTTTCTCTATTTAGTGCATTCTTGATGTCAAACCCTTTTCCAACTACAATGATATATTAATGGTTTTTCCATATTTTCTTGCCATTTATCTCAAGTGTGCAATGTTGAACAAAAAAGGTGTACAACTAGGAACCAAAATCTTTTTGGTGCCATTTTTAGGGATTGAGTTGAAGTCCTGATCACTTATATTTCTGGGGACTCTTGCAATGGGTCATGAGTATTTCACCTTGTTAAGTTATTCACCCTTACATTGTAAGAAGTTTTAAAATATTCTTAGAATTATCTTGAGTATTTTAAAGTTTTCATTATATTAATTGTTGATAGTAGTTCTATTTGTTCTGGTCTAAAAGTTTTTGCTTCTAGTGAAAACTATGTTACATTAAAAATTTATAGATCAGTTCCTATTATATATACTCTTCTCTATCTTTAAGATTTTTATTTGGATCTTAAAATTTGGAGGGTACTAGGTATTCCTTTTATAAAGATCCATCTAAGGAGTTTGTCCTTGAGTTAAAAGGTCCATCGAAATGGAGACAAGTGTGGAATTCTATTGTACGCCAAAACTCAAGCAATCAATTAAGACCTAAACAAATTATTCCCCATTTTATTTACCCCCTTTTCTCAAATATCCCTCTAGTTGAAATATTTCAAAGCACTTTAGATAAATCTGAGCTCCCTGAAAGTCAAGCCCCTTCTCCATGAAGAAGTCTTTCTCCTCATGCAAGGATATTAAGGCATTATTCTATTTCTCCTCCTTCAAGTCTTCCTCATACTATTCATTAATAAATATCCCCTAGTTCATTTTCATCTTCAGATTTAGCGATAGGAGACTATGATCTAAGAATAAGGAGGTTTAATGTAGGTAGTGATAATGATGGAGAAGAAGATCATGGTCTAGGTAATAGATGTAGACCATTTGTGATCCCAAGGTTTAGACCTATCAAATTTAATGGTATGCCTATTTTCCCTAATGAAGTTCCCATTAAAGTTAGAAATATATTGCCCAAATTTCAAGGGAACAATGCCATGTCTGGGGAATAACATTTAAAATATTTGTTAAATGTCATTAAAGACTATGAAATTGATCTAAAAGATGTGTGCATAGAGCTATTTATGAAAACACTAGAAGAAGAGGCATGGGAGTGGTTTAATTGCCCCCTTGATGGATCCATAGATACTTGTAAAGCCATGATTGATGCATTTAAGATGCAATTTGGTGATAGTATTGATCCTAAATTCTTGCTTGCTAAATTTTAAAACCTCAAGAAAAATCCTAATGAGTGTGTTAAGGATTTAATTCTAGATTTAGTAAGGTATTGAGAAGGCTGCTAGAGGACATAAGACCTAATGCTGTTACTTCTTTAATCAAATATTGTGATGCATTTGATGAGAAGGTAGCCTATTATCTTAGAGATAAAGATCCCATAAATTTTAGGATGGCCCTTAATTTAGATATCCAAATAGAGAATAATATTAGAGCTATGGGTAAGCCTTTAAACAAGAGGCCTTATGTCAAACTAGTGAATCTAGAAAAGCCTCAAGCTTCCCATAAGAATGTAGATATGGAATAAAAAATGAAAAATCTAGCTACTGATGTGAAAGAAATTTCTTACAAGTTGGCCAGAGTAGAAAAGGAGCCATCTCAGGGTTCTAACCATGATGATAGGAGGGATCACAAGAGAGAGAAAAGAAATCATCCCAGAGACTAGGGTTAAGGTCAAATAGCTTTCTAAGGAAAGAATAATTGCAAAGGAAAGGGGATTGCAAGGGATGACAAACATGAGAGAAACCAAAAATAGGGAAGTGGAAGGGAAGTATCAAATCTTTTAGATGAAAAGGTCAATGAAGCCAAATTTGATACTGATTAGTGTGACAAGTGATTCCTTCCTCATCTTCCATGTAATACAAATGATAATGGTGGTCAAGGTGTAGAAGGCTTTGAATATGAATATGATGAAGATGCCATTTATATTTTTGAATTCCAAGAGATGGAAAGTTACACCTTCCAAGAAGAAGATGAGAGTGCTTCAACTGTTCTTGGTTATGAAGATATTATAACCTATGAGTGTTTTAATTTCCAAATTAGTGAACTAAATGTGATGGTTGCCTCTTTATCTACAGAGTTGATGAGTGCTACTATTTCTCAAGCCTTTTGGAGAGCATTTGAAAAGGTAAGGGTCCCAACACTAGACTTCATCTATGAGATAAATATGATGCATGAATATGAATTGCCTATTCATGATTTTAAGTTTTTGAGATCAATGATGAAAGAGAAATATGGAGATTCACCTCCATCAGTTTAGGACCAATAATTGATGATCCATGTGGAAATTTCCTAAGATAATAAGGAGTACAATTTGAGAAGTAAAGATGAAAATGCTCCTTCAAAGGTTAAAGACTCTATAGACCCTAAAATAGAGACAAAAGAGAAAGAGACCAAAGGGAGTAAGGAGGTCCCAAATTCTAACAAGCCTAGTTCTGTACCTTATAATGCTAAGCCAAAAGGTACCTAGGCCAATAATATAACTCCCCTATTATCTAGTATTCCCAAAAAGGATGAACCCATAAAGCTTCCCTTGAAGAGTGAAGTTAAAAATGTTGGTTCTCCTACTTCTTTCTCCTGACTCTTGAGGGGTGTATCCCAAATGAAAGTGTCATAAGTTTACCTAATAACACTCCTTTATCTAAATATAGTATCTCTGACATGACCCATGTATTGAGTCAACTAAAGGTCATAGTGCCTTTTTTGGAATTGCTCAAAATTCTAAAGCATAGGAGAAGAACCTTTTAATATTTGGGATTCATTGAGAAAATCACTACCAATGAGATTGTTGAAACTGAGCCTTCTCTCACTCCCCCTATGGAAAGTGGGAACACCTAAAAATCCCTTAAACATCACTTGGAGGTGTATTTAGGAACAACATTGGAAGAGAGTCAGATGGATGTCGACCCATTCTATACCACCTTACTGATTAATGGTTTAATTATCCATAACTACATGTTTGACTCTGGTGTGTCTTTTAAAATTATGCCACTCATTATTTTTAATGAAATCTATATAAGAATAATTGTAGCATATGGATGATGTCTCATCATGGATTCTAGAGAAGTACCTATTGCTGGCATGGTTAAAGATTGGTGGTGAAGCTCACACAATACCCTGGTAAATTCTTGAGCATGGATGTTATTGTTTTAGTCTATCCATTGAAATGGGGTATGTTGTTGTTTAGAAAATGGGCTACTTGTATTAAGGGTAGTGTTCAAATGGACATACCCTATACCACTATACCCCTAGATGGGAAGATGGTTTTCCTAAATTGGGAGCCATAAATGCTTCATGTTTTGGAAGATCCTAAATATCAGTTGAATAAAGTATTATATATGGACATGGACATTAGGAATTATATGGGGAGTGTTGAGTATGAGGAATTACCTCCTAAATTTGGTATCATGGATGAAGAATCCATCTAGACTATGAATTTTAATGGAGCATGTCTAAACATTAGAAATAGAACATGGGTTGTCTTCTATGCCCTTAGTGGACAAAATTATAGATACTCCTTTGAGAGGATCCTCCTAAAATAATTAATAAAAATATGCAAATAAAAAGAATTAACAACATGAATTAAATTTGAAGAACACTTGAAAATTTTGAATTGATCATAGACCACTTCGAGGGGACAACCTATTGTGAGCAAGATCTATCCAATAATTTAATGGATGCCTTTAATGTCCTCAACACTTATATATAAATTCTAAACTAAGAAACTATTGCTTCCCATGAATGTGGGATAAAACAAAATTCTCACGGGATGACTTACAAAGCATATTCATCCAGAGAAACTACTAAACAAATAAAGAAAAGAGATATCATAAGTTCATAACATCCCCTCCCTCTTATAAAAACATTTGTCCTCAAATCATTAGATGTGGAAATTGGTGTTGGATCTAAAATAGTGGTTCCCATATTGCATCCTCTAGTTGCATTCCATGTCATTGAATTAAAACCTCGATGATGGAGTGGGAACAAAGTTTGTATGTGTGCCTATCAAGGATTGCCTCTAATTCAAGAAGAATGGATCCTTCATTATCAAGTTTAGGTAAAATAGTCTACACTCTAATGTTTATGCCAATATCTTTCCTTAGATAAGAGACATGAAATACTAGGTGAACTCAAGAAGGTGGGAGCTCAAACTTTTAAGCAACCGATCTAATATTTTGAAGAACCTTATAGGGCCCATAAAAATTGGGGGCTAACTTATGACACATTTTAAGTTTTAGGGAGGATTACTTGTAAGACTGTAGGCCAAGAAAAACCATATCACCTACTTGAAAAGTGTACTCAGAATGGTGCTGATCTACCTATTGTTTCATTTTATTTTGTGTCATATAAAGATTTTCTCATAGGGTGCTAAGGATCTAATCTCAGGTTCAAAGAAGTGTGTCAACTACTTGGACTGATGAACTATTAAGGTTGTATGGAAGGAACACTAGTGGTGTTTGACCATAAATTGCTTCATATGGAGTCATTTTTGTTGAAGTGTGGTAGGAGGTATTGTACCACCATTCGATGAGAAGGAGCCACTTTGCCCATTAATATTGATATTTTGAGGTGAAATAATGGAGGAATGTTTCTAATCATTTGTTGATAATTTCAATTTGGCCATATGTTTGTGGATGATACCCACAACTCATCTTTAGTTCAGTGGTAGTACATTGAAATAGTTCCATCCAAAAATAGCTAGTGAAGGTTACATCATGATCGGAGACAATAGATGAAAGAATGAAGATATAAAATCTGGTCCAAGAAAATTTGTACAACTATAGAGGTGGTATAAGGATGATTGAGGGCACAAAAATGACTATATTTAGAGAGGTAATTAGCCAAAACCAAAATCACCATTTTCCCTCTAAATTTAGGGAGCCCCTCAATGAAATCCATAGAAATATATATCCAAATATTTGTAGAGATGGACAAGGGTTGAAATAACCCATGGATGAGTGTTGTTTCACCCTTTTTATACTGGCATGTATCACATTCATCCACCATCTATTGAATTTTATTTTTCATTCCCTTCCAAAATAAGTTACATCATGCCCGCTCATAAGTTTTTAGAAACCTTGAGTGCTCTATGGATGGAGAAGAATGGAGTTAATAGAATATATCTTGTTGTAGATCTATGCTCTGGGGAAGCACCAAATGACCTTTATATCATAGAGAAGCACCATCCCAAGAATAATGTGGTACAATCGAGGGGTCAGTGGTTAACTATTGAATGATTTAAGATAATGAGGAGTCATTGACATACCCCTGTTGTAGAGTGTCGAACCAATCTAGAATAGGCATGGAAATAGATAAAAGGGAAGCTTGATCCATAAATGTATGCGATAGAGGATCATCCATAATATTCTCTTTACCTTTCTTTTAAGTTATCTCATAGTCATAACCCATGATTTTGATGACCCATTTTTGTTGTGATGGGGTAGAAACTCATTATTTCAAAAAAAATTTCAAACTTTGGTGATCATTTTTTATGCAAAAATGATTACCTAATAGGTATGGCCACCACTTCTATACTGCATGTAAAATGGCCATCATCTCCTTCTCATAAGTAGAGAGCACTAAATTCTTACCAGAAAGGGTTATACTAGTGAATGTAACTAGGCATCCTTTTTGGAGGAGAACAACACCCAACCCATTTCCACAAGCATCACTCTCAATAGTGAATGTCTTGGTAAAATTTGCCATATCTAGAATAGGTGTAGTACACATATCTTGTTTTAATGCTTTAATTGCACACTTAATTGCTTCTATCCAAGTAAAAGCATCCTTTTTCAACATAGCTATCAATGGAGATGTAATATTCTCATAAACTTTGATAAACTTATGATAGTATCTAGTTAGCCCTAAAAAACCATGGACACTCTTGAGTGTCTGAGGATGTAGCCAATTTATCATAGTAGTTATTTTTTCAAGATCCACCCAAACCCCTTGGGCTAAAACAATATGCCCAAGATACTCCACTTCATCTTGGCCAAAATTACATTTGGACTATTTTTCACAAAGATGATGGTTATAGAGAAGTTAAAATGCAAGCTCCAAATGTTGGAGATGCTTAGACCATGTTTTACTATAAATGAGGAAATTCATCGAAGAAGACCAAAATAAATTTCTGAAAGTAGGGCCAAAATATTTTATTCATCAATGTTTGGAATGTTGAAGGAGAATTAGTGAGGCCAAAGGGCATGACTAAGAACTCATAATGACCATCATGCATGTGAAAAACTATCTTAGGGATATAATCCTCATAAATCTGGATCTGATGATATCTAGAGTAGAGATCCAAATTAGACAAAAAATGAGTGCCATGAAGCTCATCAATAATAAGGATTGAAAAATTATCCTTAATTATGAGGTGATTAAGTGCATGTAAATCAATGTAGAGATGACATGACCCATATTTTTTTTGAATAAGGAGAACTAGGGAATAATATGGGTTGGTACTGGGGTGAATAATGCCTTGCTATAGTAAGTCTCAAATGAGGATCTCAATCTTGGTATTTTTATAAAATGGGTAGAGATAAGGCTTGATGTTGGGAGTAATGCTTCCTAAAAAGAGCTAAATATGGTGGTCCTTTGGTCATGAAGGTGGCAATCCAACTAGTTTATAAAATACATGTGCATACCTCTGTAGAATGGTTTGGAGGTCAGGAGTAGTGGAGATTGTTGAAGGTTACTTTTGAAAGGAATGAAGCTGGGCAATGATACTGTGTGAATTTTTCTTAAGAATATTTTCCATGCAATGTGAAATTATGATTCTAAGAGATCTAGGTTGTAATCATTTCAATGTGTATTTTTGCCCATTATCTGAAAACTACATCTAAAGTTCAGCAAAATCCCATAAAATGGGTCTAAGTGTGCATAACCACTGGGCTCCCAAAACAACATCACATCTACCTAAGGGTAAGGTAAATATGTTGGAGCACAAGGTATAATCTCTAATAGAGATATGAATATTATGACACTTACCTTTACAAGGTAATGTGCCTCCATTGGCACTCATGACTTTAAATTTAGAACAAGGATGGATAAAAGAATCAACTTGTTTGGCAATCTGAGGGTCAATGAAGTTATGAGTGCTACCCAAATCAATGAGTATTGTGAGAGGGATATTTTTGAAGTAACCCCTGACCTAAATGTTTTGTGGGGTAGTGATGCATGATAAATCATGGAGAGAGATCACTGGTTGGTCTTCTTGAGAAGCAAGTTCCATAATTAGCTGAGCATCTTCTAGATAATCTATTATATCCTAAACATCTTCCCAATCCTTTGTTTTTGATGGAGAGTTCACATATAATAGGTAGAGATTTTTCTTGACACATTGATGTCCCTAAGTGAATTTATCATCATAGTTATAACATAGTCCCTTTTTATTTATGGGCTTGCATCTTTACTTCAATAAAATTCTTGATAGGAGTGGTATAGGTGACTAGCATTGTTTGAGATCATTATGAATCTATATTTTTGAATAGAACAAAATTAGATTTGAAACTCTGCTGACCTGTGATCTTGTCCTCTACCAAATCAGCCATCCCTAAGGATTCCATCATCATGTTAGGTTGGAACATTTTAACCTTAGATCGAATTGCATCTTTCAGTCCACTAAAAAAAAAACTGAAAAATTCATCAGATAATCCATTTGTATGATTGGCTAGTTTTTCAAATTTAGTTTTATATTCCCTCACTATTCTTATTTGGTGAAGTTTAGTGAGTACTCCAGTGAAGTCATCAAAAGTAGTAGGGCTAAACCATTAAAAAATGAGGGTGTAAAAATTGATCCATATGGGTTCTTCATGAGCCTTGGAATACCAACAATACCATTGAAGGGATTCAAGCTCCAAGTGAAAAGATGCAAGTGGAACCTTGTTGACATCAAAAGTATTATGCAAACTAAAATATTATTTAGCTTGAGACATCCATCTAGTTAGATTTTCAGCATTGAATTTAGAAAAATTCATCTTTGGCCCACAATAATTACTAGAAGAAGAAAATGCAGTGTTGAAAGAAGACTCTGAATGTCATCTGTTGTTCATGGTGGTATGTTGCAGATTGAGGCCAAGATTTTTTTCATCAAGATCTTTGATGTGGGACTTAAAGGTGATAATTTCATCCTCCATAGTGTTTTCTCCTGTTCAGGTTAATGCCATGACTTGACTAACATATAGATATAGTAATGGATAGGAAAACTAGAGTTAAAACACATTTAGTAAGGAAGGTTTTGAATTTGGGGGAAAACAAAAGGGGTAAAGGGGATTTTAATAATTTTTTGGTAGTGGGAGTATGATTGATGAAGGCAAGGGAAATTTTAGGATTGAAAATGGAAAAAATGGAAAGTTGGCCAAAGAGGGACAAAGGAGTAAAATGATATGATGAACACAGGAAAAATTTCAAGGTAAACGGATAAAAATAGAAGTTATGGTAAAACTCAAAAAAAAAGAAATTTGTAATTTAAGAGAATTAGGAGTGGAATTGGGATATGGGACTTCAAAGAAGAAAATGTAGGGAATGGAATTTTAGGTGTCTAGGTAAATTTTGAGGATAAATGGGGTTATAGATGGAGAGATATTACAAAAAAATGATTTTTTTTCTATTTTTTGGTTGTCTGAAGATAAGTCCTTTGAGTGTCTATGGAGATTCTATTGGTAGTTATAAATTTGGGTTCTATCAAATATATGTCTATAAGTCCTCTGATAGTCTACAAATACTTTACTGATTGAATATTTTGAGTCTACTAAATTTTTTCTAAAACTGGTAGAAATGGGCCCCAAGATTCAATGGTTGCCTAAGGGTTTTAAAAATTTCACTCTAGCCACCAATGCTATCTAAGTTAGTACCACTCTCCAAAAATTTTTTGGCCATAGATTTATCTCTTTATGAAAGCTCTTGGTTTTCCTCACGGATGGGAAATACTCAATTAGGAAAGGGGTATTGCCCATTTTGATGGTAGGTCCTCTCAATGTTCCAGCTATTTTGGGGTTCCTATGGTACTCACAATGAGTTTTAGGGATTTTACCCAAGCACTTCCCATAGTTATGTGGTCAGGCTTTACCCTGATCCAAAAAATATGATTGTGATATAGAACATAGTTATGTAGTAGAATAGAGTTACTAATTTTTGAAAAGAATAGTAAATAAATTATGCAAAGTTTAAAAAAATTATGGCCCTAAAAAGCGCTCTAATACTAGATGAGAAGATCCTCCTAAAATAATTAATAAAAATGTGCAAATAATAGGAATTAATAGCATGGATTAAATCTAAAGAACACTTGAAAAGCTTAAATTAATCGTAGACCACTTCTAGGGGGAAACCTCCTTTGAACAAGCTCTATACAATAATTTTATGGATGCCTTGAATGGCCTCAACACTTACCTACATATAAATTTTAAACTAAGAAACTACTACTTCCCATGAATGTGGGATTAAAAAAAATGCTCATGGGATGACTTACAAAGCATATGCATCCATAAAAACTACTAAATAAATAAAGAAAAGAATATAATGAGTTCATAACATCCTTATAATTATCATTTAAGTGCATAAATAATATTATAGACTATGAAACACTCCTAATTGGCCTCTAGATCACCCATGAGTATCGAGTCAAATAGTTACTAGTCAAGGGAGATTTATAATTAGTGGTGAAGCAAGTCTGAGCTATTTACACCATAAAACAAAAGAGACTAAAAAATTACCAAAACACTGTATAGGACTACTTGGAATAGTTTGATGCTTTCAACATCAAATATCATGCCTGAGATTTTAATCAGGTGGAAGATATAATTGAAAAGAGGGATATAGAGTTTAAATTTGAAAACAGAAATACCTCCTATGAATATGAGGTAGAGGTGCTAGTAAGGCCTTCTGTCTTAGACAACATTGGTCATTGGCAAGTCTTTGAAGATGATGATAAAATAAAAATGTTTTTGTGTTGTATAAATGAGTTTGAAAGAGCCATTGCAGATCTAGACTCCATGGTATAGGTATGTGATGGAAAATAAACCTTATATGGAAAAGAAGTTATCCAATTGAAGACTAATACTATCCCTAGAGGATTGGTCAGTCTTGAAGCATCTTTTGACAGAGATAATAGAATTAAATCTAGAGATACTTTTATATCAAAGGATGTAACTGAGATTAACATTAGGACTGAGGACAATCCAAAGAAAATTTGGCTTGGCACTCACCTGAGCAAGAAAGAGAAGGAAACATTTATCAATCTTTTAATTAAGTACCAGGACTATTTAGCATGGTCATATTTAGAGCTGAATGCCTATAGGGAGGACTTGTTCTAGCATGTTAACCCCCTTGAACTTGGTATGAAACCATTCTACCAAAAATAATGGCCTATTAATCCCATCTAAGCCACCAAGATGTAAGAGGAACTAAAAAAATTAAGGGATGGTGGGATCATTCAACCCATCAGGTATACATCATGAGTGGCCAATCTAGTCCCTATAACAAAGAAAAATGGAGACATTTGGCTCTATGTTTATTTTTGGAATTTAAACAAGGCTTTACTGAAGGATAACTATCTATTGCCTAGTATGGACAACATGCTTCAAGATGTTATTGGTTATAAGCTATTGTCAATTTTAGATGGATTTTTTGGCCACAACCAAGTAGTAGTGAAGGATTCTGAAAGGTATAAAATTGCTTTCACTAGCCCATGGGGCACCTATGTGTATATCCTAATGCCTTTTGGATTAATGAATGTAGGTTTCACTTTTTAGAGAGTAATGGACATAGCCTTCACTGGGTTAATCAATTAGTTCATTAAAATATCAATATGACATTACAATATAATTTAAGAAAAGGGATGACCACTTAGGGCACTTAGAGCAGATCCTTATCAGATGCAGGGAGTGTAAAATCTCCCTCAATCCTAGGAAAAGCCACTTTGGAGTACAAAAGGAAAAATTACTTGGGCACATTATGTCTAAACAAGGTGTGATGATAGACCCTGAAAGGGTAGAGGCCATTGACAAGGTACCCATCCCATAGACCAAGAAAGGTATTCAATCTTTCTTTGGCCAAATTAACTTTATTAAAAGGTTTGTTTCTAATTTTGTAGAGATTACTCTACCAATTAATTCAATGTTAAAAAAGGATAAAACTATAAGGTGGGAGGAAAAGGCTACCAAATCATTTCAAGACATCAAGGTAGCTTTGAAAACTACCTCACTGCTTGCCAGTCCTGACTATAGAAAAGATTTCTAGATCTTTTCATTTGCATCCAAACATACTATTGATGTAGTGTTGTTACAAAATAATGATGAAGGTCATGATTAGCCAATTGCCTTTTTTAGAAAGGCATTGTAGGGATCTGAGCTAAACTATACGGTAATGGAAAAATAAGCATTTTATCTCTTACAGGATATCAAATAGTTTAGATCCTACATTCTGAGTTCAAAGATCATGGCCTATGTTCCTCACACCTTGGTGAAGCACATATTAACTCAAAATGAGACCACTAACAAAATATGTTGATGGGTCAATAAAATTCAAGAATATGATTTGGAGATACAAACTACTAATTTGGTCAGAGGCATGGGTCTTTCCAAGTTGATGACTGAAGCTAACTTCTAGGCTGTAGAGGTGAATAATGTAGAAGGGGTTGTTGATAGCCCTGAATCCAAATACAACCAATCTCCATGGTATAAAGATATAGTCTATTATTTTAAGAATCTAAATTATCCTCCCCCCTTAGACAAAAATCAAAGGAGGACTGTGAAGTTAATATCCCAAAAATATCTTTTATTATAAGATGATTTGGCTTGGAGGAACCTAGATGGTGTCCTCTTGAGGTGTTTAGTAGAACATGAGATTTTTGAATTAGTTACAGACTTTCATAGTGGTGTGTGTGGTGGTCACTTTGCTCCCAAAGTCACTACACACAATATTCTAAGGGCCAGTTATTGGTGGCCCACTCTATTCAAAGATGTTGCTACTATGATAAGGAGATGTAAAGAATGCCAATGATTCTATGAGAGAATGAAAGCATCCAAATCACTTCCCCTGTAGCCATTTTTTGTGGAGGGACCTTTTAGGTAGTAAGGAATGGACTTCATGGGTGAAATATTATATGCTTTAAGTGCTGGTCACAAGTGGATCTTGGTGGCTATTTATTACTTAAAAAAATGGGTTGAAGTAATCCCTACCAAAAAATTAACCCACCAGGTAGTCATTGATTTCATTTTAAATAATGTGATTTGTTAATGTTGATGTTTAAAATTGCACTTGTTTCTAATACCAACAATGGGAAGTTTCAAGATGTGGGACTTGTGACTTGAAACAACCTCCAAATTTTTAAGAAGTTGGTCTCTTCTTTATATCAAGTGTCTACTGGGAAAAGGGATAGGAATTTTAATAGAAACACAGATGCAAGAAAGAAAATATAACTATGGCGATGCACCTAAATGTAATTCAACCTTAATCCTGAGCACAGTGAGACTATATGTAAGATTCAATTACATTTAAGAGCAAACAAGTGCATGATCAATGTAAAATATGGAAACAATAGAAACAGAGGCTCACAGCATAGACTGCTTTTGTAGTGATACAAAAAATATCAACAAAGGCACAGGGTTCAATCTTCTTATTTGAATTTTCTAGTCACATAAGAGGCACAAAACATGCATAGTTATATAAACTTTCCAACTCAAGAAAATGGAACAAAGGCAAATGACATTCCTAATCATAGATCTAAAAAGTCTAAAACTCTTGACAACACATCCTAGACTACTTTTGCAATGACACAGAAAATATCAACAAAGGCACATGATTCAATCATCTTATTAATTCTCCAGTCACATAAGAGGCACAAAAACATGCACAGTTACATAAAATTTCCAACTCAAGAAAATGGAACAAAGGCAAATGATATTCCTAGTCACAGCTCTAGAAAGTCTAAACTCTTGACAATAATTCCTTCAAAAAATTCTCTTTGGTATTTGATCATGATTTTTTTGGTGATCTCTACACCCTTATTTATATCCTTGGATTCACTCCAGATTGTCTATGTGTTCTCAATCTAACGGCCTAACTAAAATCTAACCAAACTGGAAGTGTCTAACAGAAGATATTTCATAGATTCTAAAATTCTCTGTCTTTCAGCAGTTCATTGGCTGAAACAGATCATAGGACACTCCCTTCTCTTAAATAGAAGATGACACTTAGTCAATTCCTTGAAAACCTTCTTATTACTTTAGGAGACATTGGAGGTTGACACTTGGCATGTTCTGCAGCACCTACTGAAGACACGCGGCACTTTTTGTGTAATTTATACTCCTTTTGTGTCTTTGCTTATGAGTGTTCCGCCTTTGACACCTATCACAATATGCTTCCTCAAAACTTTAACAGCTTAAAATAAAATAAGACCCACAGCCTTTCTTGCTCGAGAAACTTGAAAAGGAGCATAGGGATAGGTGGTGATTTCTACTTTCCTCAACAAAAGACATGTGGTGATCTCTGCTTTACTTAACTGGGGATGTGGCAATCTCTGCTGCTTTGAGATACCTTTTGAGGAACCTATGGAAGGTGACACATCCTGGTCTCCACTTTACTCTATTTATATTATAGAAACCAATGGGACTCATTTCATATTTACACGGACAACGACACCTAGCAGCTTTTGCTTGCTTCAAAAATAAAACTTGAGACCCACCACAGTCTTTGCTATATCAGTGAAGCAAAATGAAGATAATTTAGATCTCAACACGTGGTGGCTTTCACTCACTTTAGCTAGGATACATGGTGTCTTTCATCACTTCTAGAAAAGCAAATTGAAACCTTACACAATTGCCATTTGGCACTTTCTACCTGATCTTGATACTTAGCTTGTTGAAACCTTTCACTGAAAAGAGATGAAACATGGGTGCCGCTATGAAATGTGGATACTGACACTTGCCACGTTCCACTAAGTTACCATGAGATACATGGTAATCTCTGCTTTACTTAAAAAAATTGCAAAAGGTGCCTTGGCCAATGACACTTGGCAGCTTCTGCTTGACTTTGACACTTAGATAAAAATGAATCAAAAGGAAAATTAGTGCTTGCGCTCTGTTTCAACTTTGCCATCTCAGACCAAACTATGCAGGAATAAAATTTTATAGCATGCAACTAAAAATTAGAAAGAAATGTAGAGTAATTTTTTACTCTACAGTTATTGGCGACCCCAAGGACTTTTGAGCCTACTCAAAAATAAACGACAACTCCTGCTAGATCAAAATTTCAAAATTACAGCTTCAGCAATGCTATTTTTTCCTGCCTTAGGGTCATCACCACATCCTTTACCTACATTAGCCCTAATTTTAAGGAATAATTTTGGGCCTGGACTACCTGGTGAGTTTAAAGAGAAATAGTATCTTGCAATTTTTTATTCAGATTCTCTATCTCATTATCTTTTCTATTGATTTTTGTGGTCAAACTGCTACAATTTGCCTTTTCCTTAGCTAAATCAGCCTCCATCTTTTGTAGCCTCGTTGATGTCTTCAAGTAGTCTTCAAAAACTATAGAAGTGGATTTGGTTAGTAGCTAAATTTTGTCTTGTGGTCTGAACATGGCATATCTATGGCCACTGCATTCATTGTGTAGTCTTTCGGCTGCATCTGCTCAATTGGCTTGATTACATTTGGTGACAAATGAGTCATCATCAATTGCTACTAAATTAGGTCAAATTGTGATTGTAGATGGGGTGTAGCCAAGGCTTTATTTTCCTTGATCTTCTTTTTCTCTCTTTGGGCTTCCCTTGCCTTCCTAGCAGCATCTGCTTGGGTCTGGAAGGTAGAAGGAGAGGCAATATGTCCACCCACAAAGGGATGTCCCTGTGGCAAACCATATTGAATAGCCAATTATTGGCTATGGGTAATTTGAGGGGAAAGTTTATTAGGAATAGAGGGGGAAAAATGAGGTAATGTTAAAGCTTGAGGTGGCATAGATGGGGTGAAGTGAGAAATGGGAATTGGAAGATATTCAATATATTAAGAAATTTTGAAAATTTTGAGCTACCGACTACGTGTTCAAAGAACACTTATTTAAAAGAAAAGTGGGAAAGCAAAATGTGAAAACAAATCAATACAAAAAGGAAACTATCTAACTATGATATAGCTAACCAGGTATATTTGCCTACATCCTAGATTAAAGGGAAGATTTTTAAAGTATCCTTTATGACACGAAAACTTATGATGCCAAACAAGTGATTGTATGGTATAAAACTCTGATGACTTTCTCTTCTTGTTTGCCACCTTAATTTGCCTACATCTAAATGAATCAGAGTCAAACATGTCTCCAACATATACATACTCTTCTTGTTCTTTAAAGCTTATTGAATGTTGATTCTTTATGCTGTTGTGTCTCATCAAGAACTCAATGTTTGCTGGCTCACCACCCTGTGTCTTTTGATATACATCATTTTTTGGCTTATCTCCTTCTATCTCATGCTCAAGTTCCATTGCATGATCATCCTCTTTAATGACTTCAAAAATATCATCTTCAAATTTACCTACCTCTTGAAAGGATAAACTTGATAGTTTACAATAATTTTGCATATTTATTTGAGTCTTAATGCTGCCTTCTCCACTTGAAGCTAGCTCACAGCCTTCTTGAAGAATAGTGTAACTTTCCCTAATGAATTCAAACAAGTCATTCAAAACATGACCATAAATTATCTCTTTTTCATCAGAGATAGAGGCAAAAGCTTGTGACTTGTCCTCTAGTTCATCAAAGGGTGTACCTATGGTGATTTCTTCTCCATTTGCATTCATGAAATCTTCTTGACTAGCCATAAATTGAGTATACTCCTCTTTACCTACTTCCTCCAAAATATATTCCTCTTTGAAAAGGGATGAAGAAGAAGACTGATAGTTATACATATGTGGAAGAGGAGATAATTCTTGAGCTAGAATCAAATGATTCTCTTCTTTCCATTTGTCCATCACTTCATCTATATCAGATGTAGCTTGATAGCTCTCTTAGAGGGGTGTAGATGGGGTGTGTTCAAATGTAGGATCTTCTACTTGATTATCACCATGAGTAAGAGTAGCCTCGAATTCTTTAAGGTTTTGAGCAAAACTTTTCTCTTCTTCCCTTCTGCCCCATGATTCCATTGTTTGTTTCCAACTCATGACCTTAGGTCTAGAAATTTTCTCTTGGAAAGAGTCAGCAATTTTATCTTCTTCAAGGTTTTCAGCTGGTTCATGATTTTCTTTCTTCCAACTTGGAATCTTGTCATCATGCTGAAGGACCTAAGGATTTTTATAAGAGGTATCTTTTGGCGTAGGCTCCTTTCTAAGGTCAGAAAGCTCTATCTCTCTTTCACTAAGCAATCTCATTTTTTCATCTAATTCCTCAATTTGCTTAGCTAGATTTTCTTGAAAGAGTCTTTCTTGGAGCTCATAGGAATCATAAAATAAATGGGGAGTGCATGAATGTTGCCATGAAAAACAAGAAGATTCTTGAGGAAGGGTGGGAGAGACTTGAAAGGGACTAGCCTCATTTTATATCTCACACTCTTGGAAAATGTCTTTCTCCTTCTTTCTGCCCCATAATTCCATTATTTGTTCCCAACTCATGACCTTAGGTCTAGAACTTTTCTCTTGGGAAGACGGGTTTGCAAGGTGAAGGGGAAGTGAGGGTTTGGATTCTAATTCCCTTGCTACCAACATAGATTGCTATTTTTGAAGATTTGCCAATTCAATCTGTTTCTCAAGATTGGCCTTAAATGCCAAATTTATGATTTCAAAACTTTCCTCAACATGATTGGGAAAAGAACCATGATAGGCTCGACTTGGCTCTTGAGCAAGGGTTGAATATGTCTGATATGAAACTTGGGGCAATAGATATGTAGGTTTATAGACTTGGTAAGGCTGCCTCTCATGAATACTTAGCTTCTCTTCCAAAGATGCAATTAAGCCACTCACATCCAACATCTCATATGTAAGCCTTTGCCAATTTGCTCTTATTAGGAATTTATTACTTGAAGGATGACATGATGAAGAATTTCTTGGCTGCATCCCATTCTATTGTCAAGCTCTAATACATGTTTTTTATATCCTAGCAATGCTTGTTTGAAGGTGGAAATGAGATTAGGTTGAGTATGAGATGTAACATATTGGGAAGACTGGGCATAAGACTGATATAACTCATGACAGGGCTGAGGCTAGTCATATTGGACCTGTGAAGGGTAAAACTCATAACCATATGCATCCTTATTACTTGATGTGATTCCATGAGCAACCTGATCTTGATTAAAAATATATGAAGGGGCATAAGACCCATAGCTCTAAGTAACAAAATTATACATACCAAACGGTGATTTCTTCTTGACTTTGATTCTTTAAGGTAATCGATGACGATAGAAGATTTAGATCTTGTTACTGATCCACAACTCTGACTCCTTGTAGCTCTCTAGTTCATACGGTCTTGGAAGAAACTTCAAGATGGGGTCCCACTAGGCGTGCCAAAAATTGTTGATGTTTAAAATTGTGCTTATTTCTAACAACAATAATGGGAAGTTTCAAGAAGAGACCAGCTTCTTAAAAACCTGGAGGTTATTTCAAGTTGCAAGTCCCACATCTGGAAACTTCCCATTGTTGGTGTTAGAAACAAGTGCAATTTTAAACATCAAAATTTTTTGGCACGCTTGATGGGACCCCATCTTGAATTTTCTTTCAAGACCGTATGAACCAGAGAGCTACAAGGAGTCAGAGTTGTGGATCAATAACAAGATCTAAATCTTCTATCATCACCGATTACCTCAAAGAATCAAAGTCAAGAAGAAATCACTATTTGGTATGTATAATTCTGTTACTCAGAGTTATGGGTCTTATGCCCCTTCATATATTTTTAATCAAGATCAGGTTGCTCATGGAATCACATCAAGTAACAAAGATGCATATGGTTATGAGTTTTACCCTTCACAGGTCCAATATGACCAGCCTCAGCCCTGTCATGAGCTATATCAGTCTTATGCCCAGTCTTACCAATATGTTACATCTCATACTCAACCTAATCTCATTTCCACCTTCAAACAAGCATTGTCGAGATATAAAAAACATGTATTAGAGATTGACAACAGAAGGGGATGCAGCCAAGAAATTCCAAATCATGTCATCCATCAAGTAAGAAATGTAGTAGATCTAGTTAAAAGAGAATGGGCTCCCATTGAAAGAGCAAATTGGCAAAGGCTTACATATGAGATGTTGGATGTGAGTGGCTTAATTTCATCTTTGGAAGAGATACCAGAGAGAATTTTCTGAGAGAATTATTGTCAAGAATTTAGAATTTCTAGAGCTGTGACTAGGAGTATCATTTGCCTTTATTCTATTTTCTTAAGCTGGAAAGTTTATGTAACTGTGCATGTTTCTATGCCTCTTATGTGATTGGATAATTAATGAGAATATTGAATCCTGTGCCTTTTTTGATACTTTCTATGTCATTGCAAAAGTAGTCTAGGCTGTGTTGTCAAGAGTTTTAGACTTTCTAGAGCTGTGATTAGGAATGTCATTTGCCTTTGTTCCATTTTCTTGAGTTGGAAATTTTATATAACTATGCATGTTTCTGTGCCTCTTATGTGATTAGAGAATTCAAATAAGAAGATTGAACCCTATGACTTTGTTGATATTTTTTGTATCACTGCAAAAGTAGTCTATGCTGTGAGCCTTTGTTTCTATTGTTTCCATCTTTTACATTGATCATGCACTTGTTTGCTCTTAAATGTAATTGAATCTTACATATAGTCTCACTGTGCTCAGGATTAAGGTCGAATTACATTTAGGCGCATCACCATAGTTATATTTTCTTTCTTGCATTTGTGTTTTTATTAAAATTCCTATCCCTTTTCCTAGCATACACTTGATATAAAGAAGAGACCAACTTCTTAAAAATATGGAGGTTGTTTCAAGTCGCAAGTCCCACATCTTGAAACTTCCCATTGTTGGTGTTAGAAATAAGCACAATTTTAAACATCAACAATTTTTGGCATAAGACCCATAGCTCTGAGTAACAGAATTATACATACCAAATGGTGATTTCTTCTTGACTTTGATTCTTTGAGGTAATCGATGACGATAGAATATTTAGATCTTGTTACTGATCCACAACTCTGACTCCTTGTAGCTCTCTGGTTCATATGGTCTTGAAAGAAACTTCAAGATGGTGTCCCATTGGGTGTGCCAACAACTGTTGATGTTTAAAATTGCACTTGTTTCTAACACCAACAATGGGAAGTTTCAAGATGTAGGACTTGTGACTTGAAACAACCTCCATATTTTTAAGAAGTTAGTCTGTTCTTTATATCAAGTGTATACTGGGAAAAGGGATAGGAATTTTAATAGAAACACAAATGCAAAAAATAAAATATAACTATGGTGATGCACCTAAATGTAATTTGACCTTAATCCTGAGCACATTGAGACTATATGTAAGATTCAATTACATTTAAGAGCAAACAAGTGCATGATTAATGTAAAAGATGGAAACAATAGAAACATAGGCTCACAACATAGACTATTTTTGTAGTGATACAAAAAATATCAACAAAGGCACAGGGTTCAATCTTCTTATTTGAATTTTCTAGTCACATAAGAGGCAAATAAACATGCACAGTTATATAAACTTTCCAACTCAAAAAAATAGATCAAAGGAAAATGACATTCCTAATCACAACTCTAGAAAGTCTAAAACTCTCGACAACACAACCTAGACTAATTTTGCAAAGACATAGAAAATATCAACAAAGGCATAGGATTCAATCTTCTTATTAATTCTCCAATCACATAAGAGGCACAAAAACATGCACACTTACATAAACTTTCCAACTCAAGAAAATGGAACAAAGGCAAATAATATTCCTGGTCACAGCTCTAGAAAGTCTAAACTCTTGATAATAATTCCTTCAAAAAATTCTCTTTGGTATCTGATCATGATTTTTTTCATGATCTCTGCACCCTTATTTATAGCCTTGGATTCACTCCAGATTGTCTGTGTGTTCTCAATATAACGGCCCAACTGAAATCTAACTGAACTGGAAGTGTCTAACAGAAGATATTTCATAGATTCTGAAATGCTCTATCTTTTGGAAGTTCATTGGCTAGAACAGATTACAGGACACTCCCTTCTCTTAAACAAAAAATGACACTTAATTAATTCCTTGAAAACCTTCTTATTACTTTAGGAGACACCAGAGGTTGACACTTGGCATGTTCCATAGCACCTACTGAAGACACGTGGCACTTTTCATGTAATTTATACTCCTTTTGTGTCTTTGCTTATGAGTGTTCCACCTTTGACACTTGTCACAATCTGCTTCCTCAAAACTTTAACAGCTTAAAAGGAAATAAGACCCATAGCCTTTCTTGCCCAAGCAACTTAAAAAGGAGCATATGAATAGGTGGCAATTTTTGCTTTGCTCAATAAAAGACACATGGCAATCTTTGCTTTACTTAACTAGGGATATGTGGAAATCTCCGCTAATTTGAGCTAACTTTTAAGGAACCTACAGAAGGTGACACGTGTTGATCTCCACTTTACTCTGTTTATATTATAGAAAGCAATGGGCCTCATTTCATATTTACATGGACATCGACACCTAATGGCTTTCGCTTGCTTTAGAAACAAAACTTGAGACCCACCACAGTCTTTTCTATATCGGTGAAGCAAAATGAATATAATTCAAATCTCGACACGTGGTGGCTTCTGTTGTCTTTAGCTAGGATACGTGGCATCTTCTGTCACTTTTAGAAAAGCAAATTGAAACCTTCCACAATTACTATTTGGTGCTTTCTGCCTGATCTTGATACTTAGCTTGTTGAAACCTTTTGTTGAAAAGAGATGAAATGTGGGTGCCGCTATGAAATGCAGATGCTAACACTTGTCATGCTCCGCTGAGTTACCATGAGATACGAGGCAATCTCCACTTTACTTATAAAAATTGCAAAAGGTGCCTCAACTGATGACACTTGGGCAGCTTCTGCTTGACTTTGACACTTAGAAAAAAATGAATCAAAAGGAAAATTAGCACCTACGCTATGTTTCAACTTCACCATCTCGGACCAAAGTATGTGGGAACAAAATTTTGTAGGGCACAACTGAAAATCAGAAAGAAACGTAGAGTAGTTTTTTACTCTACAATTAATTTAGAGTGTCAGTTAAAATTGTTTATGACAATGACATGTGATTTAGAGTAAAATAATTAGTTACATTGTGTGAAGATTATGGGATTGATCTAGCATATGCAACTAATCACAATCTACAAGGAAATGGGTAGGTTGAGTCTAGTAATGAGAATTTATTAAAGATTATTAGGACTCTAGATGCCAACAAAAGGAAATGGGGTGATCAATTGAAGTTTGATGTCTAGGATGATAGGTTGCCTCATAAAAGTTATACTAGAAGAAGCCCTTTTGTGCTTGTTTATGGATTTCAAGCTAATTTAACCCTAAATCTACAATTACCTACTTACCAGTTTATGCAATAAATGACTGAGGATGAATCTCATAGACAAGCTCATGAAAATCATTTAAAGTTCAAAGAAAGGCTCAAAAGGATTTTTGAAGGTCACCCCAAGAGCTTTTCAAATTGGTGATTTGGTCCTACTTTGGGATAACAAACATGAAGATAAGGGAAAACATGGTAAATTTGATTCCTTATAGATGGGTCCCTATAATATTGACTATCAAATAGGGAACCATATATTTTATCTCAAAGATATCGATAGAGAAATTTTAGAACTTCCAGTTAATGGCAGACACCTCAAGTACTTTTTAGATTAATTCCACGCTAGCCTATGTAAATATGTATGTGTTGTATAGTCCCTTTGTGTTTTGTTTCCCTGTTTATAGTTGTGTTTATATAGCTTGTGTTTTTTCTTTTTTTTTCCTAGTTGTCTTTAGATGCCTTATTATAACTTTGTTCACCCATGGTGTGTTTTTATTACATTTATTACAAACTCTTTGATTCCATGGCCTAATAGATAGGCATCTGGTCTAGTGTTCTCTATGCACCCACTAGGGACATATGTCCTTAAACAAGAGCCAATGTTGGAGCCCAAATCTAAACTAAGTAATTTGTGCCTTATTCAAAGATTTGGCAGATTTTTTTTAAGTTCTTTATCTTGTGTTTGATTGGTGAAGGTGTTCTTTCTATAGACTTTTTGAGCCTTTTGCACAAACACAATGTTTGACAGAAATAGGTTTTTGGATTTTTATTTTAGATAAAAATTTTGAAGACTTATTTCCATTGGAAATTTTATCTACTACAAAAGTTCTGAAAGAATTCAATGTCTCATCACTTCCAGGCTAAGTATTTTACAAATTTTTTGAAGGGCTATTTCATTAGTTTTGGGTCATTTGTTTTAGACTTCATTTTTATGGCAAAAAGTTTGAAAGGCACTTGCCCTTTGAGCATTTTGACTGCACAAAAATCTTGAAAGAATTTTAAGGTCATTTGTTTTGACCAAAGGTACTTACCAAACATCCTGAAGGGTCATTTTGCCTTCGTAAAAGTTTTGAAGGATCATTTCTTTCATGTATTTTGACTTTGAAAAATTACCAAAGGGCACTTTAGAAGGGTGAAGGACACTTGTAAAAAACCTGAAAGACACTTTTGAAAGGTCATTTTGCCCTTAAAAAATTCCCAAAGGGTGTCTACAAAATGTTTGATAGATAATTCTAGATTCGAAGGACACTTACATAAATCCTAAAGGGCAATTTTAGAAGGTGGAGGACACTTTCAATAGTTCTGAAAGGCACTTTCAAGAGTTCAAAGGACCATTCCAAAAGTAATAAGGGTATTTTTCTAAATATACTATGTTTTGATATCTCTAATTAGGGTTTCATGGTGGGAAGTTTTAATATGAAAAGATAGAGATGTATTGAGGTCTCTTTACATACATTGAATTGTTGCCTTGAGCTCAAATAAGAAAAGTCAAGTTTACAAGATCTAATGACTCTCACTTCATTAAACTCCTTGATTGCATGGTGCAAGGGAAGCCCAAAGATCCTAAACCCTTCACTCATTGAACCAATCCCATGCCATCACAAATATCATGATCAATGGCTCATGGGCACTCACCCAAATTGATCAGATAGAGCAAGGATGATGTTGAAATGTCAAAGGCCAAATGAGTCCTGTGATGATGATAAGTGTCATCATATTAGGGACTCAAATAGAGATCAACAACCAATTGGCCCTCCCTAAAGGTCAACAATGTTAAAGCCTAAAATCCCTATAAAGTTACCATGTGGTCTAAGGAGAAACATTTTGGGGCCCTGGATGAAATTTCCATGTTGCATTTTCAACGTGTTTTAGTGGCTGAGGTGAGGAATTGCTCGATGAGTCAAATGAAAGACACATGGTTATCTCAGGGGACTTCTAAGACTTTATCCGATAAAAATGCCCAAATAAAATTCATCAAATTTATAAGGTAATGAATTTTTCATTTTCTTTTACAAGTAATGAGTGCATTTTTGGGGATCAAAAGGATCTTTCACCCTTCCCTTTATCAAGAAGGATGGTGCAAAGGTGAAAAGTTGGTCTAGAGTCCAAGCTAACATCTAAGTAATGACATGTGGTAGGTCCTCAAGGTTTTTTAAGTTCTAGGCCCTTTTTAAAAATTACCTCACTTACCTTTTGGTAGGCAAGGTGTAAAAAGTCCTCGAAGGCTAAAAAGTTCCAAAATGAAAAGTTTGCTTATATTGATCTATGTGTTGCAAGCAGGATTACCTAGCATAAAGGAAACATTTACACCTACTTCCTCTTTCAAAATAAGCTCAAATGAATAAAAGGTGTAGTTGGTAAATAAATGTTATGGTTTAAAGCATTAATGGCAACCCTAATTTGAAATGCAAAGGATTATAATTAAAGAATTTGCCTTCATTCACATTTACTTTTTACATTCAGATCTTCTATTTGCATTTTTGAGCTATCTGTGTGCCCTAGCTATGTGCAATGTGAAATTTATCTGTCTAATGAGTGATTATGACAAATTCTTGAAATATTTTTAACTTTAATTACATACAACCCTCCAGATTATCAATAAGTGTTCTTCTAGCTCCTTTTATTATGTCCTTTGAGTAGGTTTGAAGGTATTTCAAGGGTGATTAGAGTGAATAATTTGTTTAAGTTTAAAGTATTGTAATAAAGAGCTAGGAAACAATGGTGTCTTTTACAACATCTATGAAAAGCAACATCTTTTATTTTTTAGATAGAATCAAGGATAGATATGTTTAGGGGTTGGAATTTATGGATTTATTGAATGCCTTGTAGCAATCAAAACCTCTACCAACAATCTCAAATCTTGGCATGATTTATATCATCCTTGCAACAATATTTACCTTAGCTTCACCATACCCAAAACTAGTAATTATGTTTACTAGAGTGTATCAACCAGATACTAGGACTATGGTCAATAGAAGTCAATAAATTATTTGCTATTTCATTCCTTTGATCCTCAACACCATGCTTGGGATTCCTCCCTAGCCTAAAAGTATCACACTTTCCCTAAAGTAATGTTAGGAGTATGTAGATAATAATGATAAAATGATATGGGACATTATCAACTCCTGCTGGCTAGTTAAGAAAAGACAAAAGGTGTGCAAAATGTCTAAGAGTCTAAAATTGGAAAAATTTAGGGAATTTCCCTAGTACATGATTTCCATGGTATCTAAAATTTATGGGATGACCATTGCATAAAATTTTTAGCCTTAGATGTTTATAATTTTAAACTATGTGTTGGAGCAACAAAAGAAGTTGGATTGGGCCACCATCTTAAGTGATAACTTGCAAAGGTAGATGATGAAGCTTTAGGTTACAATCCACTTAAAATAAGAGTTCACATGTACATTCTATATGTTCTCCTACCTAATGTACAACCTGGTGCATAATAAGACATTCCATGGGTTCACAAGGAATCCTAGTGGAATGAAGATATATGAGACTTATCTAGAAATAACTCTGGATGGCTTTAAACAAAATTTATACAAAGTTTATAATTATTTATTCAATACTATGATGAGTGTATTCTATCCTCTGATAATTCTCAACAAGATGTCTAAGGGGGCCAAAGAAACCATTGATAAGTATGGTGCCTCATATATTCAGTTTAGAACATTCACTTATATCAAAATAAGTGGCTACTCAGGGTCTCCATATAAATTGTTGAGATACCTAGATGATCGACTAGTAGTGTTGGATTTGAGCTAGAAAATGGTGCCCCCATATGAAATGATAGTGGCAAAGAAGGTGAACAATCTTTTCAAGTTTCTTGTTAAAATTGGGCACTATTCATGTCCTTTTGTTACCAAGGCTAAGGGATTGGAGCAAGAGATAGGCCAATATGTGATTGTTAAGATGCCACCCTAGTTGAACTATGATATCAAATGGTGGGTGAACATAACAAGTATGATTCTGCATCAATCTCATTATAAAGACATATAGTCTGATTGTACTACTAAGGAACATGTAAAAAAGATGGACTTTATAAGGCTAACAATGTAAGAAGTCATCACTTATAATATTGTTCCCATCCCAAAGGACATGGAGGATGATAAGAGATTTACAATCAATCCAATATTGAAATCGAGGCCATCTCACAAGTGGACTTCACTATTGAGGAAAATGATTGTATACCATAGAGGGCCATAGAGATCATGAGAAGAACCTTTAGGTGCTTAAAGGAACATGGGGTCAATATTAGTGCCTATGACACCCCTGCCCTCCAAAAACTCAGACAAGTTCAAAAGTTAAAGGGTTTCCTCCTAGTTTATAGTGGTTTTCCCTTGGCTCCACCACTAGTGGCAAAGCGAAAAGGAAAATGTAAGGTTGGTGATGTTGAATTCACCAAACCAATTTATGTGGAGTCCATATCCATATCACAATCCAAGGTAGGACTATATTTCTTGAAGTTAACTAGTTTGGTTGTGAATTAGGATCTAGGGAGGTTACATTGGCTAGTACCACCCTAATATCCATTACATCAAAGGGATCCCCAATGGCATTAGCCATCCTGGTAGCCATCCTAGTAGTTAATTCAACTATTATTCCACTTACTCCACCCATGGCTCCACCAACACAACAACCAATAGTTGTCCTTCCTATGACTTACTCAAGGAAAAGAGGAGGTGAAGAAGAGGCAAAGCAACCTAAGCAAAAAAGAGTCAAGAGGGATTTATAGCCTCTAGATGGGATTCTCAAGAAAAGGAAAGAGGTTGTATTCAAGGACCTACCATCTATGAAACTTCCCTTGAAAAGGAAAGAGGATTAATCTTCATATGCTGAAAGGTTGAGAGATGAGTGAAGAAGAAGACTCAAATGAAGATAGGCCCATTGCTGAGGTGATGAAGAATCAATGAGCATTCACTCCTCCAAAAGTAAAAACTAGGTAGAGAACTCTGAGGCAAAGACCTTAGACCCTAGTAAAGGTTCCAATGGTTAGTTTATTTGCATAAGAGGGTCCTTCAGGAGTGAAATGTAAGGGTAATGAGGAAGAAATTTTGGCCTTTAATGATCCTCTTTGTTTTGAAGATGTTGTGCAATTTGGGGTTGAGGTGGCCACTCAAGTTTAGGCCCCTCAAGAAAAAGAAATGATCTCATCAAATACAAAGACATTTGTTGAAAATGTCATCACCCAACCACCAAACTAGGATAATCAAGGTGAAGTTGAAGAAATGAATAAATATGATGAGAAAACTAAGGTGGAGCAAAAGTAGAATATTCAAGTCACCACTGATCTTGAGGTGGTGGTTGAATAAAAAAGTCCATAAGTAGCCCCAAAAGTATCACCAATTGTCCTTTCCCCTCTAAAGGTGTCAAGTTTAGCACTAGAGGAGAAGGAAAGTATAGAAGAAGGTGGAGGAACAAACCTAAAAATGGGTACCCCCACCCATACAAAGATAAATAAGGAATTGGACCAATTTAATAAAGATGTTGAGGGTACTTTAGGTAATGTTTCCTTAAGTGAAGTACCTTGAGGTCTCCTTCATATCAAAATTCATGATCTAATCTAGAATAAAGGTCTAAAGGCCATGATGTGTGGAAATTTGCCTAAAGGCAACAAGGAAGCCACCATAGCTTCATCTCTACCTAAATCTTAGATGAATAAAGAAGGTGAAGCAATTGCAGAACCTTTTAGTCAGTTAGTAGCACAAGGGAGCTCCATTGAGAAATTGCTTAAGGAGTCTCACCAATTCGGGCTAGATTTTGAAGTATTAGAGCAAATAGAGCCAAAACTTGAAGGAGGACCTAGAGAAGATAAATAAGGTGGTGAAGAGTTAGAGAGTGATGAAAAAATTAAATAATTTGTGTTGAGTCCATAGCCCATTCCTATGGTACTTCCTATACTAGGTACTCTAATGATAACACATTATACTATCTCAAGGTCTACATTAATGTCCACTACATCGATGGGATTCATACTTGACCACTTTTATAGGTGGAGTAGGTCAAATAAATAAGGAAATCATGAGAAAAATGAGGGAGATCAATGTGGTAAATATCTCTTAGGCGTATAAGGCCAAACCCCATAAGAAGGCCAATACACACTCCAAAACCACATTCACTACTATAGGAGAAAGAAATGTGGAAATAGCCTTTCCCCCATAAGGTGATTTAAATAAAGATGATCCCCTTGAGATTTACACTTTTTATAGCTACAATCTAGGGGAGCCATCAAGGAATGAGCTGAAACATAGCTCATAGGTTTTGGCAAACATGGTGGCTCACCAAATGGACAAGGAAAAGGCCACCATAGAGGAGTTAAAGGCACAAAATTAGGCTATGATCTAGTACTTGCAAAAAATATTGAGTGAGCCTTGTAGACACTAAAATTATGTCACACACGTATGTAACCCCTTGTGTCAAAACCCCCTTGAGCTCCTTTTCAATAATAATAATTAGCCTTCCTAACCCATGCTTTTACCCCTCACACATTTAAATAATTTAAAATATTTAATTAAGCTAATTAAAAGCCACATATGCCACCTTACTTGGTGACCTCATCCTAAGACTAATTCTTATCCTTTGAGTCACCTCTAGACTTGGTCCCCTTATCCTAACTACCCATGATTTGTTCTCACCCCAAAAATAAATTCCTAACCAACTACATCCTTCTTAACCTCCCATTTCTATCATTTCCTAACAGATACCACACTTGACATGAGAAAGAATAGAAAATAGGATAAAAATAGCCCTTTTACCTATTTTCATGCCACTGACATTGATCAACCCATGACTAACATTAGTGGGATCACTGATGTTAGATACTTAAGCTAAACTCTAAACTAATGTTCAGGTCAATAGAAATTAAAAAAAACTCATTTTTATTCACATACAAAATTTTGGGCATCCAACTTTCCACATCTTGGCTTACTGTTACCTTGTAAAAGTCAATCTAGATCAAGAACGAAGCTCTTGAGAACCATCAACACATGCTTATTTTCTCTATTCAAGGTATTGGTTTGGAAAGCCTTATAGGAGCCATCCATTCAACACTTATCATTCAAACATCTCTTTAGCTCAGTACATCACTTATTCTATAAGTCTTTAAGTAGTTACTTTATAATCACTTTATATCTACAGTTCATTGTTTTACACATTCTTGATCATACCCCTGTGAAGGAGTTATAAATATTCCCCACTTATTTCCCCTTATTCTAACACACCAAACCTTTGACCAGATCCATCCAAATAATACTCTCTCTCTCTCTCTCACACACACACACACACAACTCTCCCTAACCTTTCAGACCTGACCAAAACCATTTCCCAGACCTAAAAAAGCCTTCTGTAAGCTCTTAGGAAATTATTTCTCCTACTGATATCGGTCACACTTTCTCACTAACCTCGGTAGCCTAACCGACATTAGCAACTATGGATTTTTAGTAACCTCTCTAAAACCTACCTAGATAATTTCCAAAATACAAACTGAATATAACACCTACACTCTGTTACTCTCTGCTGCACTCATGTTGCAAACAATAGTAATATATCTCTCTTTGCTATTTATTACTCTTTTGTTTCTCAAAAGTGGGCTATCATCTCTAAGGAAGTTTGACACTTCCTAGAATAAGCACGTAGCTTGGCAGCCCACTCATACATCTACTAATTGATATTTTTGTGTTAGTGCTTTCTTACTTATAGGTAGTCCTCCCCAATGAAAGAGGAGTGCTCACAATGTCTGGATACGGTGCATAAACCATTATGGGTTCATTCTAATTAATTATCCCTATCCTTTATTTTTCTTTAGACTTGAAATAAATACAATTTTAGTAAAACATTTTGGGCATGCCCAGTGGGACCTTGGAGTTTTCCTTGAGTTCATTGCTTGTGTTAAGCATTCATATAGGTGCATTATAGTGAAAAATTCATTTCTTACACTTTTTCCTTCTTTTCTCCCTCAAAGTGAAAAATTCAACATTTTATTTTTTGTTTAACGGCAATAAACTCAAATTTCTACTTCCTTGCTACTCTTTTTTTCTCTTTGCCTCTGAAAGCAATTTATCATTTTTATTACAACTTAAAATAATCTCTTCTTTATTTCTTTCTTTCATGCATTAGGATAGTGAATTTCATTCTCTACTCCTATTTCATCATTGTTTTCATTCAAATCTAAACATTTCAGCTTTGGGTTTAAAACTTGTCATACTTCATTGTTTTCTTGCTGCATATTAGCTCACCTAGTTAATTACAAGCATTATGAATGAATTGTAGTGCACCTATGTTACACAACTGGATCACACTCACAAAAATAAACATCTAAACTCACCTAAGACAAGGCCCATTGGGATTTCATCACCTGGTGGATTACCTTACCCTACCTGGCTATCCTACTTGGATTTCACTACCAAGGGGAGAACCCACTCCATTCTCTGGCAAAGCATAAACTCTAGGCAGAAGGTATATTTTGGCTAAGATACATGGCTTGGCTTTAGGTTTTTAAAGTGTGGGGAGAAAGCTCTTATAACAAGCCACATACCTGGTCTAACACAAATTTCCTCTTGATCACTAAAACTAACATGAAACTAGTTTTGGATTGCTTTCTACTACCTTCACTAACCAAAATCTCTTCTCACTATCTGATTAAGGCATAAGCCAAAACAAGACTAAAATTAATCTCTAAGAGTTAATAATTAGTGGATGTATGTTCTTTTTCTACTTTTTAATTTCTTTCTATATTTTGGAGTTGGTAAGGATGTTTTTCCATTGATTCACAAAATCAACACTATTTGTAATACTCAGGTTATATAACCAATTATATTAGTTTTTTTGAGTGTTATTTCTTCTTACACAGACCTCTTGCATCCTCTATTTTACCTATATTCTACTTTTGGTTTTCTAAAATATTGGATTTTCCATCTCCCAAGATCTCACAATGATCGACATTAGTTAATTCCATTGACATTGGTATAGTTTATCCTATCAACATTGATTAATTACACTGACATTGTCAAACTTTGACTACCAACATTGGTCAAGTGACTGACGTCGGTGACTGTGTAATTTTAATTTTCTCAAAACAACAAGCTAAAATAACCTACTTATTTGCACCTAAACCCAATTTTTCCTTATTCTATTACTAATAAAGAGTATTAAGACCATTTATACTTCTTGCATGGTACTGACATGAGCCCAAGCCAAAATTCTTTCCAATTACATAAGCCAAAAACCACTTCCACCTTCCACCCTTATTGTTGATTCTATCATGGAGGATACTTTAGATATAGAGCATACTCCTAACCCCAACCAAATTCTCATTGTGCCTAAAAGAGATCAAGATTTTGCTAAATTCCTTGATCACAATGTGGCAGCCCTTTAGCATTACCTTTCCATGAGTTGAACCCGTAATTATTTGGGTGACCCACTATATGATATGCCAACCTCTCTAATGGAGATAACTTAAGTTTTAGTTGTCTCCACTACTTTCCCCATGGTTACTCAAACCACCACTTTGACATGTAACCCAACCATAAATAATGTCCAAAGTTTAGCATTACCAAATGCCTAATCCCACCTAAACCCTGGTGTGACTTCCCTACTTTCATAACCATAAGCAATTTAGTCAAGTCTCACCCCATTTTAAAATTTAGTGGTACCTATTCCATCTAATATCACACCTATAATTACCTGAGTTATGACTCACCCTTCATCCAGTATAACCATACCAATAACCCAACCTATAATAACAACAGCTTACCAAAGCATAGTCTCTAACCCAATGGGTCAAGCCCCTTTTCTTTCCACCCCCCAGCTTATAACTCATTATCCTTATGTAGTGCCAACACAACCTCAAAAAACTATGTCATACACTCCCTCTACGTCCTATCAAGTTTTCTATAACTTAGGAGGTATCTCCCAAATGAATCCCCCTCCAAACCTCATTAAGATGTTGATGGACAAGATGTCTAATATAGAGACATCCATTTTGGGTTCAAAGAATGTGTTAACTTATGATCAGATATGTTATGAACCCATCCATCCTTTTGTACCTATTCACCCTTATCCAAGCCAATGGGAACTCCTCAAACTTACTCATTTCTAGAGTACAGAAGACCCACAATAGAATTTGTAAGCATTTAGACATGATTGTTATTTACTAGGGCACGATGATGAGTTATTACTTCATACTTTCCCTATGTCTCTTTCAGGTGCTACTCTAGATTGGTATAACTCTATAACTTAGCACTCCCTTTTCTCATTTACCCAACTCACAAAAATATTCCTAGACCATTTCTCTATTAACATTTATAAAAAGGTTTCTATTACAGACCTTTATTCTATTAGACAATTTGATGATGAGTCTATCACATATTTTGTCACTAATTAAAGAGGCTTGATCAATTAAATCTCTTCTTTACCCCCACCTGAGCTTATTGATCTCTTCTCGAGGGCATGTTCTAAGCACATTTCATCCACACTCTGACTACAAACTTTTTGCACATTTGATGAGGCCTTTACAATGGTGTGGAAACTTGAGATTTAGGCTATATAAGAAGGCAGAGTCAAGTTATGCAATAAGAATACCAATTCTAAATCGAATGACTCCTCTTTTTATAAAACTTCTCCTTCTAACCAAAAATCTAAATGCTTTGCCAACACAGTGGTCATTAAATCAGCTTCTTCCATAACCACAAACCAACCTAATTCCTCAACTTCCCAAAATTCGACCAAGTAATTCCAATAATGGTATGAACAAAGACAATACACTCCCATTGGGGAGTCATATACTTCAATTTTGGAAAAACTATTGCAAAAAGGTGTCATAACCCTTCCTAAAATCAAACCTCCTATATAGTTTGACCCCTTCCAACATATTCCAACTTGGTATAAGGAAGATGAGTTTTGTAGCTACCATCAAGTTAAAGGCAATAATTCTAATAACTATAAAACATTCAAGAACATTATTCAAGACATGCTTGATAGGGGTGATCTCATCTTGGATAATCCTAGTGCACCCGCTAATCAGAAAATGGATGTGTTCAAACAACCTTTTCCTAACCATTCACCCAATCAAAATATTGTTTAGACCATGACTAACTCATGTGATCATGATATCCCTACATTTAATATGGTCTTTCCTTTACCTCTAGTTTAACCTCTCCCATAGCAGGAGGCATCCATTTTATTGACTCCTCCCCCATAGTTAGTGGCATTTGTTTTACCCATTCTTCCTCCTCAGGTAGAAGAGCCTATTTCACCTGTTCCACTCCTATATGAGGAACAACCTCCTTTACCACTCCTTTTGCCATCAGAGGAGCTTGTATTGCCAGTTCCTTTTGCACTAATATTACCTATCCTTTTACCACTTGAAGACCACATTTTACCCATTCCATAACCACATGTTGAGGGGAGCATCATTCTTGTGTTATACCCTCTTGAGGAATCCTCTTCACCTACCTCTCCTACACCAATAGAGAGTAATACCCCATCTACTACACTTTGCACCTAAAAGAGTTAGTGTTATCTACTCCTACATTAGATGAGAGACCTATTATGCCTACTCTAATTTTACCATTCTTACCACTTCTTTTACCTATGGAGGATCATACTTTACCTATTCCTCACCCACATGTTAAGGGAGAAATTATACCTATGTTCTACCCCCTCAAGGAACCCTCTTCACCTTCCTCTCCTCCACCCATGGAAGACCATGCCTCTTCTCCTATCTCTGTCGAAAAAGACCCTATTATGGCTCTTTCTTATCTTTGGCCCGAAGTAGTAGAGACCAACAATGTCCCTCTCTCTCAATCACCTTAGCCTTCTAAAGAAGAAACTATAAGGCCTACATCAACTTCATCTAAACCCTTCTCACGATTGGTGAAAAGTCTAGAATTATTGACTCCATGAAGTTAGATCACGTGGCATTTTGGGACCGACTTAAAAATCCTTATCCTACACAATGAGTGTCAACCTTTATCACCAACCCTCTCACTACTCTTTACCCCAAGGTCTTTGACAAAGCCAGAGCTTCTTCACCAAAATCACAAGAAGCTCATCCATCTATGTCAAAACCCTCACCCTTGTAGGCATCTACCACATTAAAGTATATAAGGTCTTTAGGCGTATTTCTCATCTCTAATCTAATTCATCTATAGGTGAAATTAGATCTAACTCTCCAACCATAAGTTAGAGTTTCATGGCCTGAACTACAAAAAAATGTTAAGCTTCTTAGATCTCATTTATCTTTCCCTCTTCAACCCTCAACTTTACCATCAATTTTGGGACCACACCCCTCTACTTTAGTTGAAGTATCACTTATCCAAGTGAAATAAAAGGCTAAGTTACCTCCACTACTACTTCTACCACAAAATAAGCCTTTTACATCTGATACCATGATACCTAACACCAAGAAAGTGTTATAAAAACACATTACTCCAATGCCACCAAATAAGGTACTAAGCAAAATCACCCCTATAATTCTTAAACAAAAGAAGGTGTCCACTCCTATTACCACAACAAGTGTAAGCCCACTCGTAGCTCTCAAAGCTTTTTCCTATGTCAGTTTTTGTAATCTTCCATAATAACTCTTCCTCCCATTAAGCCTTATATCCATCTTGGATTGAATCCATCTTGGTTTAATGATACATAAGTATGTATATATCATCATTCACCTACACATGATACTAAGAGTTGTAAAGCTCTCATGACAGTCATTCGATAACACTTTGATGTCAACACCCTCTTTGTTGATACTCCCATTAAACTTCTTGTTATTCCACATCTAGCACCATAATGCCTCATACTGTTCCACTTAAATTCAAACCCATAGATGTTTTTGTACCCCCTTTGCCACCTCCTTAACCTATGTTTTAGATCAATATAATTAATGTGGCCATACGATCACAAAACCAAAAGGATAAAGGTAAGGAAAAAGTCACTACTCCTTGGGCTCATCTCTTTTCCAAAGACACTCTTCCTCTAAATCCTAAGATTTCCATCTTGGGTATATCAAAACCAACATCTTTAGATGTTATTCAAAGCTCGATGGTGAAACAACTTCACCAAACTCTTATGAAAATGTCCTTGTATGAGATAATCCAAAACTCACCCCAACACCATCAAGATTTGATTAGTACCTTATAAGTAATTAAGGTACAACCTAATGATCCCCAACCTCTTAAATCTTTGGTCAACTCTGTTAATTCCATCTCCCTGATTTCCTTTAGTAATTTGGAAATTCCACCTCAACACCCTAAAGATTAGGATTCTACCCTTTTTATTACTACACATATTGATCAAACTCATGTCAAAAGAGTCATGATCAATGGGGGAGATAGTATTAATATTATTTACACCCATTCCTAAAAATAACTAGCTCTTCTCAACAATTGCATGTCTCAAACCAATGTAGTGCTCCACTCCTTTAATGATACCACAACTACTACTATAGTGGGCACTGTTGTCTTACATATCTATGTAGGTCCTTGCATATTATTGAGATATTCTATGTTGTAGAAGGAGAGTTTCAATATAACATATTTCTTGGATAACCTTGGATATATGCTATGGCATGTGTACCCTTAACTTTGCACCACTGTGTCAAGTTTGAGCACAATGGGTCAATGCATGTTATACCCATCGACCCACCTCTGTTTAAAACATACAACATGAATTATAGTCCCAATGATGTTATTATTTCATTAAGGACATCACATTCTCCACATGATAGTTCTAAAGCTTCCACAAGCTCCACTACCCTAGTTACACAGATACTGGTAATACAAATTCTTGACAAAGATCCCATGGAAGAAATTTTTAAACATTTATCACTCAGAGAATATAATTTATTGATGCTTGACATGTTACATACTCCACAAGAGTATGTAAAGCTTCATATGCACCCAAATTATGATCCCTGTATTGGGATGGTCATCCCTTATGGCCCCCATAACCTTTGAACTAATTTCACATATGGGCGAATTGATCAGGCTCCTACTGTTGGCAATCCATCCTCTTCACCACAACCATTTACCTGTGACTTTTCTTTCCTAAGCAAGCTTAGTTTTAATCACACCTATGTTTATAGGTGTGCCTAGAAAGGATTTGGTTTGGGTTATTACGAGCAGGGTGTTCATACACCCATTGAATATCCCACTAGCAAAACCATTGAAAATACCAAAAAGAGGCATGGAGTGGGTTATGATGAACTAACTAAACTCACCAAAATTTCTCATTTACCAATTATTGAATATCTAGTCTCTCCTTCTCCACCATCACCTACTGAATCAGAGGTATCTATACCTCCTAATTTTTTTTCAATAAATGCCATCCATTTTGGGCCTTTTACCTATCACCAGGGTAAGGAAACAAGGTCCCTTCGTCTCGTTCATATTGAAATGATTGATGAAGACTCTCCCACTATTAACACCATCTAATGTCAAGATGATGATGCTATTCTCACATACATGGGTGCAGATGATTCCTATATCCAATGATCACTCCTATTCGAAACATAAGCTATGTTAAATAAATCAACCATTGACATCAATTTTCCCTCTCATGATAACCCCCACATCTATAAGATTGGCCAATCTTTAGATTCCTTTGAGCAAGCTAATTATGCCACATTTTTAAATAACCATAACAAATCCTTTACTTGGTCTTATAATGATATGCCTGGTATTGACCCCTCTATCATCACCCATAACATTGTCACCAATTGAGATGCTAAAATTGTTAATCAAAATCTTCACAAAATGCATCTTCATATTGGTCTCTTTGTCAATGAAGAGCTCTAACACCTCCTTTTTGTTAACTTTATCTAACCCATTGACTACCTGTAATAGGTTTCCAATAATTTTCCTATCAAAAAAGTGATAATAGGAATCTACATTTGTACTGACTACCATGACCTAAACCTCACTTGTCTAAAAGATGACTTCCCCTTGCCAAGTATCGACCAACTTGTTGATCTAATAATTGGCCATGAGATACTATCACTTATGAATGGGTTCTCAAGATATAATCAAATCTTGGTTAATCTCAAGGATCAACATAAGACAAATTTCATTACCCCATAGGGGAAATTCTATTATTTGGTCGTGCCTTTTGGTCTAAAGAATGCTAGTGCCACCTACTAACATGCTATGACTTACATCTTCCATGATCTCTTGCACAAAATTATGGAAGACTATATGGATGACTTACTCAAAAAGTTTAAAATTTGTGAAGATCACTTGATGATTTTCAAAATCATATTTACTCATCTCCTCCAATATAAAGTTTGACTAAACCCAAAGAAATGTGTCTTTGGTATCCTTTCTGGTAAGATCTTAGGCTTTATCATTTCTCTCCATGGTATTGAAGTTAACCCTATTAAGGTTCAAGCAATACTAATGATGCCTCCACTTACTAATACCAAACTACTCTACAGCCTACAAGGCAAACTTTAGTCAATTTACCACATCATCTCCTACTTATCAGATCATTTCCAACCCTTTCACCATCTCCTTAAAAAAGAGGTCTCCTGTCATTGGAATACAAATGTCTAGGAAGATTTTGATGCACTCAAATAGTATCTCCTTTCCCCACCAGTTCTTATTCTACCTAAGAAAAATTAGCCTTTCTACCTTTACATCTTTGTAATAGACCATTCTCTAGGTGATATGATTGTACATTGAGAATAGGTGGTTTACTACATAAACTGCACACTTATTGATTATAAGACTCAATATACCCATACTAAAAAGCTTTGCCTCACATTGGTCTTTTCAACCTCTAAGCTCTACCATTATTTCTTAAATCACAAAACCTACATGGTCATCCATATTGATCCCCTTAAATACATGCATTCCAAGCCATATCACAACCAATGTGTATCTCGATGGCTCATGCTCCTTGCTGAATTTGACTTAGATTTTATTCAACAAAAGTCTATTAAGGGGAAAATGATCACTGACTAGTTAGCTACCACCCCTTTACCTGACAACCAACCTTAAAACTTTAAATTCCCTGATGAATCCATCACAACACTCTCCACTGATGACACCTCTTATGAAATGATGATGTTCTTTGATGGGTCTAAATATCAATATAGTGGGGGTGCATGGGTTATTCTTATTCCTTTAGATGGTGAGCCTATGCCTTTGTCATTTAAAATAGATTTTGAATGTACTAAAAATATGGCCAAATATGAGGCTTTGATCTTAGGGATTTAAATGGCTATCTTCTTGGATATCAAATCAATAACCATTTTTAGTGATTCTCAGCTAGTGGTTAATCAAGTTAATGGTTCCTACCTATGCAAAAATGAAATTTTGTAGTGGTATAAACATCATGTAGATATGTTATTGGGATCATTTGACTCCTATCTCTTACAAATTATTCCTTGATCTACAAACAAGTTTGCTGACATAATGGCTTCACTTGCTTCACACATACTCTCTTCATCCTCTTCTTCAAAAATATATGTCACCGTGCATCACTTAACATTACCCTCTTATGTATCAACTAACATATTTTATATCGAAAATGTAACATACAACCCACATGACTTATGGTACAAGAAACTCATGGATTATCTTTTTTTTCTATTATCCCTTCTGATCTCTCTAATAATGGGTGACGTGCCTTCATAAAAGGTGTTGCTCATTACACTATGCTAGGGGGACTTATCTATAAGTGAGGTTTTGATGGTCTCCTCCTTAGATGCCTCACTAGTACTAAGGCTACCTTCACTATTAAGGAACTCTATGATGGGATTTGTGGTGGACATTTTAATGGCCACATAGTTACCAAGCGTATCCTTAGACTTGGCTATTATTGGACAACACTCCATCAAGACTGTGATGATTACATTCAAAATTGCATCAAATGTCAACAACATGCTAACCTCCTTCATGTTCCAAGTCATTCATTACAAGTTTTCAAAGACTTTTGTCCCTTCTCCTAATGGGGCTTGGATCTAATCGATGAGATTAACCCTCATTCATCCCCCTGTCACCATTCTATCATTATTGCCACTAAATACTTCACAAAATGGGTTGAGGCCATCCCTCTCATCTCCACTAAGGCTAATAATTTTTTTGACTTTATCAACCATAACATCATCTATCATTTTGGTGTCCCACATAAAATTATAACAGATAATGGCAAATCTTTCAAAAACAAGATTGTCCAAAGTCTTTATGATACCTTTGGAATCAAATTAAGCTTCTCATCGCCATAATATCCATAATTAAATGGATAGATAAAAGCTTCTAACAAAACATTAACCAAAATTATCATAAAGGTAGTCAACGATATGGGCAAAGATTGGCACACACATATTCCCTTTACTTTATGAGCTTACCACACTAGCATTCGAACCCCACCAGGTGCTATGCCTTTTTCCTTGGTGTATGATATGGAGGATATTTTGCCTCTTACGGTTTAGATTCCTTCTCTTCACATTTATCTAAAATACATACTTAATAATGATGAATTTTGTGAAGAATATTTGGCTCAACTTGAGTTGATTGATGAGCACTGTCTCATAACCCTCAACCACCTCCAAATCTATCAAGAGTGTATCAATCGTGCTTACAATAAAAACCTGAAGGAGCAATATTTCAATATTGGAGATCTCATCTTAAAATAAAATCAACATGTGACAAACATGGAGAAAAGCAAATGGGGTAAGTTTGCTCCTAATTAGCTTGGACCCAACATCATAACTCACAAGTATGGCTCAATAACTTATCACTTGTCTTCTCTCTAAGAAAAGATAGAACCTAAGCCTTTAAATGCCTTTCACCTATGACCATTCTTTTTTTAATCAAGTGACACTTCACCTCATGTTTAACTTGAGCTCATCCCTTGAGCACCCCTATTACATTCACCTCCCTTCCTCTTAACCCTTAATCCTACACACTTAGTTAACCTACAAATTGTTATGGTTTTTCCCTCAAAGTGGAAAACTCCTAGGCCTCTATAGTCTTATCCATGACTAAAAGTAAAAAAAAAGGGATATATAGACAAGTTATAATCTATCATGTCATGATTCTTAATGTAGACTACTCTCTTAAAGGATAGCTACTCACCTTCTCTTTGATACTATCAATAGACTAATCCCTTGAAGGATAACTATTTAAATTCAAAAATAAATGCTTAGGCCACTGCCTTGAAGGATGGCTAGGCCAAGATTTGTTATCAAGGGAAATAAAAAAATCGTCTTGTATTGATCAGCTTTATACGGCCTCAACACAAATAAAATCATATTTTAGGCTTCCCACATTGATCAAATTACACAAAAAAAGAGAGAGATTTAAGTCATGGACTTGCCTATAGTAGCTCTCAAGTCACCCATAGTAAGGGCATATCATCCCCATTTCAAAGGTTATACTACCCAAACACTTTCACTCATTTTACCCTTTTATCCTCATACTCTTTCAAGAGACTTTGAACTCACTTAACACAAGGTGAACATGATGCTTATCCAACAAACAAAATGGTCAAATGATGCAAAGCATAAAAGAGGCTCATATTCTTGAGCCTATTTATGTTATGATTATGGTCTTTACAAGTACTCAAGAATTCTACCTCTTTATTTTACATCTCAATCACATGTCAATCTCTCTATTGAGATGAAAACTTCATACAAACAAGAACATAAACAACCTATCCATTTCTAAGCATACACCATCACAAATATGGAAAAATGCTAAGATGAAGTTAACAAATCAGCTATGCATATACCATCACACATACAAGAAATGATAGTCTAACTCAACTAACATGCTCAACATTAACATAACATTAAATAACCATCCACATCAACATCATCATCACTATCACAATAAACATATCTCAAAATCATAATAACACATCTCATATATCTATATATGTATATGCTCAACATGAATGTACATCCTTAGATCATAACAATATCATCTTTCCCTCAAAATATACATCTCTCACCTTTGGCTCATAGGCTGGTGTCTATACAACATATATAACAATAACAAAATTTGGAACTTAGAGTCCTTGAGGCTATACACATGGTCATGAAGAAGCAGTGTCATCACCACTCTCTTCCTATCTATATCTGTGTGAGTTAGAAGCCATGACACATGTCACTAATCTCTCCTACTCTCTAAATTTAGAATACCTCTAAATCTATAATAACTCCTTGATGTCCCTCTCATAATAAGCAATCTCATCCAAGGTAGTTTTATACCTTGCTAGAGATACAATCTATAAAGGTCCCATCACACCTACTGAAATCCCCTGTACTGGTCCCTGTGGTGGTGGAGGAGGAGTAACCAAACTTGTTGCTCTCAAACTATCCCTCTATAATATCAGTGTAGTAACCTGACATTATAATACCTTGACCTAGCCCTATAATGCCTTGACCTAGCCTTGTAATGTCATCACTTATCCCTATAAAACTAATACCTATACCTGAGCTATATCTCAAGCCTAAACTACCACATCTCAAGCCTATACTACTACATCTTGTGCTTGTATCACTATGTCTCAGGCATGTATAGCTACATCTCTCTCTCTCATCACTCCTTGTAAATCTGGTGGTGGCTTCTTAACCTAAACCATAGGATGCAAACCTATCCACCATGTAAGATACATTGCTATGCATCCAAGATCTACTACACCGAGCCTTATTGGCATCTCTTCAAAATCTAGCCCATCTATCTCTTGGGGTAAGGGTAGGGGTGCCTCTATATCATCCCTCCTATATTGAAGGAATGTAGGAGGTACATCTTGTAGCAAGTCAAACTATCTCTTTACCCATGCCATGGGTATCATCTCTAGCTCATTAGCTTGTCTCCCTCTGACCCATAATGTGCTCTATAAGCTAACAAGATTCTCTACCTATCCTCTAAATGTTGGGTATGTCAAGTAGGGTCTCCACATAATATCTATAGGGATCAAACCCTCTATCATGTGCCTATAATGATCAATATCTTGCACTATGCCATCTACTTGGGTCTAGGCCATACCATCTCTCCACCATCTAAAACCAACCCTGAAACTGGCTACAATCATGGTAGGTAACCCAAATGGTCATGTCACCATGATATGCTTGTATGCCCAACAATGGAGTAAATTCTCAACACACAAATTATATGATCATCATAGTCTCAACCCCCATAGCTCTCTATATAACTGTGCCAAAAAAGTTGGTCCCCATGCAAATATGGTCTACTACTCAACCATCTTTGCTAGAACACCTATCAACATAATAAAAATATCCTACCATCTATATCTAGTAGTGCATACATTGTAATCCCTATCATCATCAAGATGCTCAACTAATGTTACTCTTTATCAACAATGTACAATAGCTCATAGGCAAAGCTCACTGAGTGATAGGTCACCTTGCTAAAATGCTCTCCAAATAATGTCACCATGTGAATATCATGCTCCTCTCTCAAACATGAGAAGAGCTCCTCACCCTAGAGTGACAACCATAAAATCTTGTACATATCCTCCTGTGTCACTGTTAACTCTCTGATCAGCAAATGGAATGTGTTGGTGGTGTGATCCCACCTCTCAATCAATTCTATCATCAAACTCACACCTGTGTAACTATGTAATATCATCACACTCCCCCTAAACCTATGATTTCCATGTGCTCCCACTCATTTGGGGTGACATCCCTCCTCATCCATGTCAATAATGTAGGTAGGTGATCCCATATTGTCAACTCTTGCCTATCTTGCATCCATACACACACACACACCTCAAGTCACATACTTTCTAATATAACCTACCACCACTTTTTTCCCTTCTCTCTAAGAGAACTACATTAACCTAAGACCCTCAATCAGGCTATGTAGGTAGCACTTAGTTGACATGGGGTAGCTCAGCCATATACCCACCTAACTATCTAACCTACTCTCCCACTCCACCCTATGCCTCACTACCTCTCTCTCCACCCTAGGCCTAACTACCTATCACAACTCTAGGCCTCATGGCTTATATCCCTAACCTTTGACCTTATGGCCTATCTTTTAAACCCTTAGGTCCCCTGACCTATTTCAACCTATCCTTTCTTAACCATTTCCCCTAACACACTTTTAACCATACTTTATATTTTTTCCCTACATACTAGCAAAACTACATTGGCTTCAGGCCCTCAACTGAGCTATGTAGGTATCACTCTATTAACACAGGGTATTTTGAGGCTAGCTTGGACATTAGGTTCATTGACTACTTCAATTAGGGATCCAAATTAACCTTTTATCCTATTTTAGGTTCTTCAAGGTCACTAGTGTCAATTTTTTATGTTGACATCAGTGCTTTGTGTAGGTCGATATCGATAGACCCTATCAACATCAACATCATATTGATCGACATCAATCAATCCCATCGACGTCGGTGGTTGGTTCAGCCCTAAATCTGAATAACCCATCTCTCAACTTTAAACTTTAACCTCAAAACTACACCACAACCCTCCCAAATTCATTTACACCTACCCTCACCTCATTTCTTACCCCTCAAATAGCATTCTTTCCCACCAAGTTTGAAATTTAGCTTAAAATAACAAATTAACAAACTTAACTTCAAAATCAACTTGAAGGGGATATTACCTCATCTCTCCATCTCCTTCAAGTTGGAATAGTTGGAACTTGTGGTGGCATGCCTCCAGTTGGGTCCCCTCCTAGCTCTACCATATCACCAACACTAATATCTCTTTTTCTCTTCAATCAAATATTGTAAATGAGTTTTGGTGGGCTGCCAAACCCCTTTTTATCAAGTTTGATCACTCACTAACATTTGTATCCTTGACCTAAGCTATCAATATCAACACTATTTCCTACAAACATTGATGACATGACTAACATTGGCACCCTTGAATTAGAGTTTACACCAATAACCACAACCCTTTGGACTCTATCCCTAATCTGGGGTAACTTGGAGATTAAGTATATCTCCCTAACTATGGAAACCAACCTGGAGATCACATATATCTCCCCAACCATGACAACTACCCTTAGATATCGCTTAAATCTCCACCTATGATGACTTTGACTAGAGATCATGAATATCATTGACCCTTTTAAACCAACCTTGCATTTCTTGTCTTGATCACTTATGTTATACCTCTATAGTTGGTTATTGTCCACACACATGTATATTAGGTGCTTTAGATGGTGACCAATCTAGTCCTATCACTTGCAACCTTTTGTGTTTCCTAGGGGCACTTGCTACCTCAGATACCTGGCACACATAGACCATTAGATCTATAAATTTGATTGTTTTGACCTTATCAACTATCAATTACATACTGTGATTTGGTTATTTTTATCTATGTCCTCCTCCACTTTACCTATTCTTGATTTTATCAACTATATCTCATAGTAGTATACATGCAATTAGTGATACACATTCTCATCCACTCACCTAATTCACTTCTTATCAAAATAGTACCTAATTCTAGTTTCTCTTCCATCAATTCCTATTTTGAGGGGGAATACCTCATCCAATTCCTAGAGCATCTAACTCTTGTTTTTGTCTTACAACTTGTCAGTGAAAGTTATAAGACAAAAATGGGTAATTATAGACACCAAAATTACATCACACACATGCGTGACTCCCTATGTCAAAACCCCCCTTGAGCTCATTTTCAATAATAATAATTATCCTTCATAACCCATGCTTTTACCCTCACACATTTAAATAGTTTAAAATATTTAATTAAGTAAATTAAAAACCACTTATGCCACCTTACCTGGCCACCTCATCTTAAGACTAATTCTTACCCTCTGAGTCACCTCAATACTTGGTCCCCTTATCCTAATTACCCATGACTTGTTCTCAACACAAAGATAAACTCGTAAATAACTACATCCTTATTAACCTCCCATTTCTACCATTTCATAATGGATACCACACTTGGCATGAGAGAGAACAAAAAATAGGCTAAAAATAACCCTTTTACCTATTCTCATGCCACCGATGTTGGTCAACCCATGACCGATGTTGGTGGGATCAATGACATTAGTTACTTAAGCCAAAATCCAAACTAATGTTTAGGTTAGCAAAAATCAGTAAAAATCATTTTTATTCACACACTAACTTTTGGGCATCCAACTTTCCACATCTTGGTATACTATTACCTTGTAGAAGTTAATCCAGATTAGGAACCAAGCTCTTGAGAACCGATAACACATACTTGTTTTCTCTATTTAAGGCATTGGTTCAGTAAGCCTTATAGGAGCCATCCATTCAACACTTATCATTCAAACATCTCTTCAGCCAAGTACATCATTTATTCTTTAAGTCTTTAAGTAGTTACTTTATAATCAATTTATATCTACTATTTATTATTTTACACATTCTTGACTGAACCCTCATGAAGGATTTATAAAGCTTCCCCACTTATTTCCCCTCATTATAACACACCAAACCTTTGACCAAATCCATCCAAATAATACTCTCTCTCTCTCTCAACTCTCCCCAACCTTATAGGCCTGACCAAAACCATTTCTCAGACCCGAAAAATCCTTCTACAAACTCTTAGGAAATTATTTCCCTTATCGACATCGGTCGCCCAACCGATATCAATCACACTTTCTCACCGACCTCAGCATCCTAATCGACGTTGGCAACTATGTATTTTTAATAACCTCTCGAAAACCTACCTAGACAACTTCTAAAATACAAACTAAATATACCACCTACACTTTGTTACTCTCTATTGCTCTCAAGTTGTGAATAATGGTAACATATCTCTCTTTGCTATTTATTACACTTTTATTTCTCAAAAGTGGACTATCATCTCTAAGGAAGCTTTACACTTCCTAGAACATACACGTAGCTTGATAGCCGACTCATACATCTACTAATAAATATTTTTGTGGTAGTGCTTTCTTACTTACAGGTAGTCCTCTCTAGCTAAAGAGGAGTGCTCACAACATTTGGATACAGTGCACAAACCAATCTAGGTTAATTATAATCACTTATCCCTATCCTTCTTCTGTGTTTTTATTTAGACTTTAAATAGACACAATTCTAGCAAAATAAGCCTAAGGTAGTAACTCCAACTACCAGTATTGCTCTAGAGCATCCTCTCTTCTCATTAGAGTCATTTAATTTTAGCTAAATTGATGACTTGAAATCCAAAGGAAGGGCAACAGAAAAATGGTAAGAAGATTTACGCACCAGGGCCAAAGTAGTCCACTTAGCATTGAAATGCTTAAACAATATAGTGGATAATAAGAGAGAGTGTGATGTCCAAATTTTAATCTATGAGGCATACATTAAGCATTGGGAAGAAGTCCAACATAAAATGGATGAGATTTTCAATGTGGGCACATATGATTTGATAGCAAAAAGGATCATTACTCCAAATGATCACAAGAAGCCCATAGAATGTTAATTGGTAATCAAGCATTGATTGGTGATGCTCAAAGATGGTATATTTAACATGAAAGCAGAAGAGTAGTCCCTCAAAGATGTAATAAGAGAAATAGATGTTGCACTTAGGAAGATGGTAAGCCTTGATGCTGTAAGTGAGTTGGAAGAAGAGACAATATGAAATACTCTTAAAAACCTCATTGATGTACCACAAGAGTCCTTTGATGTTGAAAAAATAAAGTATTAATTGTCACTTAAGAAGTCTTGTGACTAGCTTAAAAATATCATCGAGCAAAATAAACCATACTTCAAAAGATTACCTCCTGGTTTAAAGAATACTGAGTAAAATTCAAATATCAAGTAGGCTCAAACTGAGTGAATCTTGACCCTCTACTAGAAGGATACACAAGGTATAAGAATAAGTTAGTGAAATATTTCATCATCCAAATCGAATCTAGAGAATAATCAAATTTTTTTTTGAGCTGGCACCACTTCTTTCTTCTCTTCCCCCCTTCTTATTTTTTATCATTTCTCACTAGGAAACTATTGTACTTGGCTTGTTAGTGGTATATCCCTTTGAATTAGTTTTTTTATAATCACAAGGATAAGAAAGGGAGACTTTTGTCTGTTATTCAATAGGACAAAGGTTTTATTTTGTCCCTTTTGATATATTCCTCCACCTAAATAGCTAAAAATATTCTACCGAGGTGGAGGATCAATATTATCATCATCACAAGAGCATAAGCATATCTAAGGAATGATTTTTGTTACAAGGTTTAACAGACTCCAGGCCTATGAAAGAATTTTCCAGCTAGAGAATCTTTAGGAATATGCTAGGCTTAGCTCAATAATATAAGTAAAGGGGGTCTATCCCTTTATATGGGTCAATTAAATTTTTGAGTCAAGAGCTATAGCCTCAAAGAATTCTCTCTATGTAATATTTTTGGTGCCAAATTGATTTCTACTATAAAATAATTGGCAAGTTGTGAGAGCATTAGATATGTCTCCCTCGTCACAGAATTGTCTTACATAGTGTTAGGTTGTATGTTATTCAAAACCCATTGTATTTAGTTTATATTAAATTAAATAATGAAATCTATTCATGGTTTCCATTCTCTTCCTATTTTTGAAGTGCAATGCTTAGTAGATTGGTTATCTAGTGTATTCATCTTTATGGTAGTAATTTAGAGATTATATCTAGGTTGTAAAATCCTTTCTACTTTGAGATTTGGGAATAGGATGTTGATAGCCTTTTTAAGGGTAGTTATAGGATCAAAAATTTAGTTGGAAGGGGTTTTTGAAGGATATCATTTGTGCATGATTTCATTTCATTTGTTTCTAATCTGTAATGCATTTGTTGGTGATGATGATCTAGCAGTTTAGTGAATTTATTTGTGCTCATTCATTAACCCTCCAATTTATTTTCTATTAATTGATAAATCTTGTCCTACCTTTCATATAACATGCCCCTTACATATCTAAAGTGTTATTTTCCTAAAAATTCATAAACATCGTATTCTTAGCTCGTGTTTGTGTTTTGTGTGTTAAAGATCAATATTGTAATCTCTTATTCAGCCCCTGTATTATTGAATATTCTTTATAATGAAAGTTTCAATCACATTCATATCTATCTTTAATAGCTTGTGTCTAACTTTAGAATAATTTCTCATCTTATGTGATAACCCTTGCTAGGTGGAGTGAGCAAGCTTGGTTATGTTCTGGTCATATTTGTTTTCCCTTGTGCCCATAATCCCTATGGAGTTTGAATTATATAATCTCTCCATATGAGAAAGCTACCTTATAGTTCCTCTCACCTTGGTTCAGGTAGAGCCAAAATTAGTGGGGAGATAACCATACCATTCGTAGGTTCCTTCTCAGTCATTTTTTCCATTCGATCAATTATTAATGTCAAATCATTCCCCAGATACAATGGCATATTATCAAGTTTTCCATCTTTGCTTGACATTTCTCTCAAGTTTATAAGGCCAAGCAAAAGAGGTGTACAATTGGGAACCAATAAGTTTCATGTTGACTTAAGATTTTATAACCAAATAGTAAGGGAAGCCTAAGCAGCCAAACATCTATATCTCTGATAGAGATACCTTTGATCCCACTCAAAGCCTTACTCTACTACCATCCATGCATATATAGCCCCAGTAGAGATTTCTTGAATCACATATCTTCTATTAGTTTGTATGATAATTTTTTTAAACACAGATAAAATATGGGTCGGGAACCACCATTAGTTGGGTGTATGTATAAGAAAACTTATTTTATCAATACATCTGTATCAGTGTGTATCCATTTTTATGTTTATTATCTTTCATCCAAGTTTTAAGATGTAATAGTGTAATTTATTTTTGGAAATGGAAAGTCTTTCTTAAAAATTTACATGTGTATATCTGAGTAAATCCCAAAGGTTTCATGTTGACTTTACATTTTATAGACAAATAGTAAGGAAAGCTTAGGCATTGCTCTACTTCCAGCTAGGTGTTTATGTCCTGATAGAGATACTTCTGATTCTACTCATAGCCTTACTCTACTACCAACTAGGTGTCTATAGCCCTGGTAGAGATTGCTTGAGTCACCTATCTTATATCACTTTATATGATGATTTTTTTGAAACACAGATAGAAGATGGGTTCAAAACCACCATTGACTGGGTGTATGTATAAGAAAACTTATTTTATCAATATGTCCCTATCAGTGTGTCTACATTTATATGTTTATTATATCTCATCCAAGTTTTATCATGTAATAGTGTAATTGATATTTAGAAATGTAAAGTCTTTCTAAAAAGTTTACATGAATATAATAAAGTAAATCCCAAATGTTTGAAAAACTCATTAAATCCAAGAAAAACCTAATTCAGTCATAATACATACCTTAATACCAAAAACTCAAGTACTATCAAAATAAAAATCCTTGTGAATACCAATTTTGCATCTTGTTATATCATCCCCTTATTTTGGAACACTTTTGTAACTTCAATGTGGGAAATCAATCAGATTTGTTTTACAATTTTAGAAAACTAATCTAAAAAGCATAACTATGTTAAGCATGAAATATATTGAGAGGGGGGTGAATAAATATATTATATATCTTATAATTATTTTACTTAATCAAGCTTCACTTAACCAAACATTCACGATATGTAATATTTTTGAAACAATAACATGCAGAGAGAGAGAGAGAGAGAGAGAGAGAGAGAGAGAGAGAGAGAGAGAGAGAGAGAGAGAGAGAGAGAGAGAGAGAGAGAGAGAGAGAGAGAGAGAGAGAGAGAGAGAGAGAGCAATTTTTTTCATGGAAATCTAATGTGGAAGAAATCATGGAGAATAATATCAAGTATAAGAATGAGTACCAACTCAAATTATAAAGTTCACAAGCACCAACTTGTAGGAGCACCAACCCCTTTGTTGAGAAAAAACACATCAATTATTTGTGAGCACCAACCACTTGTAAAGATTTGTGAGCACCAACCCACAGGAGCACTAACCCCTCTTGTGTCTAAAACACAATTATCTCTCAATATTTCTTTCTCAACAAATGATAGAAATCTATAATATCTCTTTCTATTCTCTCCTATTTTCTTATATAAAACAATTACAAACCATGCACTCTCTTGCATATGACTAATGGATTCCCAATCCTTTATTTATATCTTTCCAAATGACCTTTGGCATTCACCCTTTGTGACTCTTCACTCCTCATGGAAAATGATGCCAAACTTGCATGACCCTTCAAATCCATATATTTGAAAAGTCACATGGTGACCCTTCATAAAAAAATTCATTCTTTCCTCTTTTGTATTTATCTTGGTGACCTTTCAAATTTCTCAAGGTGACTCTTCATGGAAAAATGTGCCATACCCTTTTTTATCTTCACTTGGTGACTCTTTGAATTCCTCAAGATGACTCTTCATGGGAAAATGCATCCCATTCCTCTTTCATCTTTACCCCATGACTCTTGGACTTCTCCATGGGCCCTCTTTTGACTTTATGCAACTAAAAATATATTCATTAATATTAAATAAATATTAACACACATTAGCCAAGATATGAACATTAAAAACACCATTAAATGCTATGGGGCCTTTATCACTAATAATGCTAGACCTTTGACATTGATGGTAACCTCAAAATAAAACTACCACATTCTAAAACCTGTACTACACATGCCAACCTGCACATACTTCCATCTAAAAAACATATAGTAACTCCCCCTTACTGTATCATCCTGTACCTATTCCCTGTACCTATTTTTGCACCTATTTCTACACCTATTCCCTGGACCTATTCCTGTACCTATTTTTGTTCTCCTTCCCCTTTGACATCAATGGTAAAGGGCATATCCTAGAGCTAACACTTAGCTCCCCCTCAACTAATGTTGATCCTCAATGGTAGGAAGAAAAACAATTACTCCAAACTTCTTTTCTAAATACTCAAATGTGTCTTTTGGTAGTGACTTTGTGAAAATATATGCAATCTATTCTATAGTACTGATATATTCCATTTTAACCTACTGATCTACAACCTACTCTCTCAAGAAGTGATATCTAATAGGAATATGCTTTGTTCTTGAATTCATCACTAGATTCTTATAAATATTAATAACACTTATGTTGTCACAAGAAATAGAAATAGGTTCATCATATTTTACCTTGATATCTTCCAAAGTTTGCTTTATCTAGAGCACTTAAGTACAACACAATTTCACTACAATATATTCTACTTTAGTTATAAAAAGTGATACTAAATTTTTCTTTTTACTTAGCCATGATACTATGCTATCACTAAGGAAGAAATCTCCTACACTTGTACTCTTTATATCATCCAAGCAACCTACCGAATCTAAATCTGTATAAAAAACCAAAGTTAAATCTCTACCTGTGGGATACCAAAATCCATAATCCAATGTTCCCTTGACATATCTAAATATTCTCTTTACCAACTGAATATGACTCTCTTTTAAGGCTACTTGATATCTCACAACCATATCTACTACATGCATGATGTCTGGCCTTGATGATATCAAATATAAAAGACTACCAATCATAGATATAAACAAAGATTGATCTATAATAAGTGAATCTTCATCCTTACTCACCTTGTTCCTTGTACCTATTGGTGTGCCAACTAGTGCACAATCCTCAAAACCAAAAATTTTCAATATTTTCTTGGTATATTTACTTTGAGATATGAACATTCCTTTATCTGACTAAAATATTTACAACCCTAAGAAAAATGATAATTCTCTAAACATAGACATCTCAAATTATTTTTTCATATTATTAAAAAATTCTTGTCATATTTTTAATGTTTCCTCCAAAAATGATGTCATCAACATATACCAAAATAATAAATTAATGCTCACCTTCTATTTTTATGTAGAGATTACTATCAACAAAACCTCTCTTGAAACCTTGATCTTGCAGGTACTTATCAAGTATTACATACCAAGCTCTAGGAGCTTGTTTTGATCCATACAGTGCTTTCTTCAATTTTCATACATGAATACTATCATTTGAGAGAATAAATCCCTTAGGCTACTCAATGTAGACCTCCTCTTCTAAATTCCCATTTAGGAAGGTAGACTTGACATCCATCTGAAACACTTTGAAATTTTCAAACACTACATATGCAAAAAACATTTTAATAGCCTCTATCCTTGCTATTGGTGTAAACATTTCTTTAAAATCTATACCCTTAATCTAAACATATCCTTTACATACTAACCTGGATTTATTCCTAGTAACTTCACTATCTTCATTCAGCTTATTTCTATATACCTACTTTATTCCTATGACATTTTGATCTTTTAGTCTAGGCACTAATTCCCAAGTATCATTCTTTTATATCTAATTTAATTATTCATGCATTGCCTTAACCCAATGCTCATCATGTCTAGCTTCTAAAAAAATTTAGGCTAAACTTTAGATAACAAAGAAAAATTTACTTGTTCAAATTCACTTACCATCATCCTTCTAGTGCAAACTCCTTAAATTATGTTCTCAATGATATCACTCTTATTATGATTTCTCTAAACATATTTAGATGGAGTCTTGGTGTCCATTTGCTTCTCCTTCTCATCTTCATCTGACTCTTTAAAACCTTCTTCTTCAATGATTTTAGGAGTGTCCACTGGATCACTGGATCTTTGTGCTACATCTTCATCTATCCCGACACTTGCATTTTCAATAATATTCTTGGTTATTTTGTTATAACATTTATAATCTTTACTTTTGATAGAATATCTAAAAAATAAACCTTCATCTATTCTAGATTCAAACTTACCCAATTTTTCATTAATTATCTTTATGAAGCATCTACTGCCAAAAACTTTGAAAAAATCAACTGTAGTTGGTTTGTCTTTCCATATCTCAGAGGGAGTCTTGTCACTATTGACTCTCAAAAATTATCTATTTTGAATATACACTACTATACCAACTGTCTCTCTCCAATATTTATCTAGTATCTTGGATTCATTTAGCATTATCCTTGGGATCTCTTAAACTATTCTATTTTTACGCTCAACTACTCCATTTTACTATAGAGTTATGGCTATTGAATAATGTATCTTTATCCCATGGTATTCATAATACTCAATAAAATCATCTGACATAAATTATCCTCCTCGATCTGATCTCATGCACTTAATCTTCAAATTAGTTTCATTATCAACAAAAGCCTTGAATTCTTTGAAGTGGATGAAAGCTTCTAATTTTTGCTTCAAAACATCACCCAAGTCATAAGTGTAAAATAATCAATAAGCAACATGAAATATTTCTCACCTTGAGTACTTTGAGTTCTCATAGGTCCACACAAATCAGTGTGAACAAGCTCTAACATATGAATGGTTGAGTATTCTTTTATTTTGAACCATCTTCTGACCTGCTTCCCATGTTGACATGGTTCACAAAGTGTCGTGTCTTAGAGGGATTTGAAATCTTTAGAAGATCTCTAACTGCTTGCTTCTTGTTGATGTTGACAATATTATCAAAATCTATGTGTCCCATTCTCCTATGCCATATCCAACTTTCCTCAATTTGACTCAAACAACATTTTTGACCTTTGATATTTGATAATAAATACAAATTGTTGTTTGTTCTTTGAGCATCTGTAATCAACACATATGATTCTTTTCTCTTAATTTCACAACCTTCTACATAAAACTTTAATGTGTGTCCCTCATCACACTTTTGACTTACACTCAAAAGATTATGTTTAAGACCTTCTACATACAAAACATTGTCTATTCTTAAATTTACCATTATCCAAACTTAGTGTACCTTTTCCAACAATTATAGAATTAGTATTGTCTCCAATTTTCATTGTGCCACCATTGATCTTATTTAGGGTTATAAACTTTATATTTTCTCCTATCATGTGCCTCAAACATCCGCTATCAATGAACCATGGCTTTTCTTCATTTCTTGCATGCAAAGCTATCTAGATCAACATAGACTTTTTAGTTTGTTTTTTCTACCATGAACCTATCTGAACTTTCTTCTTGATGAATGAAGCCTTGAAACTCTAGTCCTTAATTGACTTGAACACACTTCTACATTACCAAGCTATGTGTCTGAAGTTATTGCACGTGTAACATATTATGGCCTCTTCATTAAAGCCTAATAGAGGAGAAAAAGAGTTGTGGCTTCTGCCTGACTCTGCATGAATTTCCTTCTCCTTGTTTCTAAAATTGTTAGCCCTTTTTTGACATTCTATTTTCTTATGACCATATCCATTACAATAAAAATAGTAACCATAAAACTATAACCTATTTGTGTATCTTTGACCTGATTGCCTTTTGTAGCTCTATTCCTTCCAACCTTCTTTATTTGATATGTCCTATATATTCTTAACTTCTTTTTTTAATTTCCTCTTTTGTAAGAGCTTCAATATAGATCATTCCTTTTTTTATGTTAACTTTGTCTATGAAAGTAGTGGCCTCCTCTTTCTCTTTTTTAAATTTGATAACTATCTTATCTGACATTGATCTTTGACTTTCTAATATCTTATTTAACATATTAGTGATATTCTTAAATTTTGAATCATTGGCTACTCTATCATTGATTGCTTTATTTGTTTTCTCAAGATCTACTTTTAAAGAATAAATTTAAATAACATACCTTTCACATTATTCAACTGAGCTATTAGATATTCTTCAGTATTTTTGGCTTCTTCAATGTGTGCTTGTAGATCTTCAATTATTTCTTTTGACTCTTTTTCATTTTTCTCGATCTAGATCTTCAATCTTCAATTCTTCTTTTCAAGAGTTTTTAATTATTCTAAGGCAAAAATGAGTTCTCCTTCCAGATTCACTTTAGCTTCATCCTATTCTTCTTCTTGATCATCTATACTTTTTCTTACAGAGGCATCTTCATGTATGGCCATGAATAGGATCTCTTCTTCTTCTTAATCACTGACTCCACTATCTTCGGTTGAGCTAGGATCTTTAGAATATAAACTCTTCTTCTTGAATCCCTTCTTGAATTTTTATTTGAAATTCTTCTTGTATGTAGAATTTCCTTCTTCATTGTCACTATTACCCTTATCTGGGCACTTAGCTAAAAAATGTTCAATCTTTCCATAATTAAAACATTTGAAAGGTAATTTTCCTTGCTATGTACCTGTGCCTTTTTTTAGCTTAGGAATAAAAATAATTCTATTTTCATCTTCATCATCACTAGAGCTATCACTTAATTCTTGAATCTTAGCCTTGTCTTTCTTTGATGTCTTGAAATCAAATTCCCTTTTTTAGGGTTTTTCTTGTTCGGTCCACATCTCATATGCTGTAAGAATACCATGTAGTTCATCGATCTTTATCTTGGATAGATCCTTCATCTCCTTAATTATCAAAACCTTTGCATCATATCTCATTATTAGAGATCTAAAAACCTTTTATACCACCACTAATTCTTATAAATTTTATCCAAGACCTTGACTATAATTAACTATTTGATCAACACACAAAAGATAACTCACTATATTTTTTTCCTCTTCCATTTTCAAACTTCCAAACTATCTTTTTTGAATTCTGGAGCTTAGCTTGCTGAACCTTTCCATCACCTTTGTAAATATTTTCAAGCTTTACCCAAGTATCATGAGCAGATTTATACTACATAACTTTAACAAATTCTAATTCACATAAACCACATAAAATAACATTTAAAGCTTTAGCAATATTTTCACTTGCCTTCTTTTCTATTAGAGTAGTCAAAAGTGTCTATGGCTCTTCATATTCTTCCAAAAACTGCTTGCTAAATGTTGAATCCAAGAGACATCAAGTAATTCCTCATATTTATGCTCCAAAAAGAATAATTTGTCTCATCAAACAAAGGTACCTTATTTATATAAAACCCTTCATGTGATCCAGCCATTGTGCTTTCCCTAATCTACCTTCAAGAAGTAAAACTCATTCTAAAGGAACCTGCTCTGATACTAATTGTTAAGCATAGAATATACTTAGAGGGGGGTGAATAATTATATTATATATCTTATAATTCTTTTACTTAATCAAAATCCACTTAACCAAACATTCAATATATGCAATAAATCTAAAATAATAACATGCACCACGTGTGTGTGTGTGTGTGTGTGTGTGTGAGAGAGAGAGAGAGAGAGAGAGAGAGAGAGAGAGAGAGAGAGAGAGAGAGAGAGAGAGAGAGAGAGAGAGTAGAGAGAGAGAGAGAGAGAGTAGATTTTTACATGGAAACCCAATGTGGGAAAAACCATAGAGAACAATCTGAAGTATAATAATGAGTACCAACTCAAATTACAAAATTTTAAAGCACCAACTTGTAAGAGCACCAACCCCTTTGTTGAGAACTAACATAGTAACTATTTGTGAGCACCAACCCAAAGGAACACCAACCCTCTTGTGTATAAAACACAACTATTTCTCAATGTTGCTTTCTCAACAAATTATATAAATCTACAATATCTCTTTCTATTCTCTCCTCTTTTCTTATATAAAACAATTACAAACCATGCACTCTCTTGCATATGACAAATGGATTTCCAAGCTTTTATTTATAGCTTTCCAAATGACCTTTGACATTCACCCTTTGTGACTCTTCACTCATGGAAAATTATGCCAAACTTCCATGACCCTTCAAATTCTTGTATTTGAAAATTCACATGGTGACCATTCATAATAAAATGCATCCTTTCCTCTTTTGTCTTTATCTTGGTGACCTTTCAAATTCCTTAAGGCGATTCTTCATGGAAAAATGAATTATACCCTCTTTTGTCTTCACTTGGTGACTCTTAGAATTCCTCAAGATGACTCTTCATGGGAAAATGCATCCCATTCCTCTTTTATCTTTACCCCATGACTCTTGGACTTCTCCATGGGACCTCTTTTGACTTTATGCAACCAAAAATATATTATTTAATATTAAATAAATATTAACACACATTAGCCAAGATATTAACATTAAAAACACCATTAAATGCTATGGGACCTTTACCACCAATAATGCTAGACCTTTGACATCAACGACAATATTTCTAACAAACTACTAATCTAATAAAATAAAATTTAGAGAGCATGAAATGCTAACCTAATAAAATAGGAAAGATTTATAAAAATCATCCATAGTAAGATAGAGTTGAAGCTTACAAATACGTAGAGCACATAAATTCTTTAGTTGATCAACTTCATATATTTTATTTATTTTAGAACATTAAAAATATATAACAAAATATTCTATAACTACTCTCCTTAATAATAGGTTAGTTATTCTAAAAAATAATAACTACTATCCCCACAAATTCCTCACTATCCTATATTAGTATGGTTGTTACTCATGTAACAATCTCCACAGATATTAATATTTCATACCTAATAATGTGAGAACTATCATAGTTTTTCCTAACATTCCCCCTTAGTGAGAACATGGGAGAGTAACCACATGTACTAAATACTATCAATGTTAGAATGCACCCTTGGAGAAGGAGTTTGAGGGCTTCTCCTTCCATCCTAATACAATGGGATCACTCCAAGGTTGTCGGTTACCTATGGTTGGAGTGAACCTATAACAAAATATTCTATAACTACTCTCCTTAATAATAGGTTAGTTATTCTAAAAAATAATAACTACTATCCCCACAAATTCCTCACTATCCTATATTAGTATGGTTGTTACTCATGTAACAATCTCCACAGATATTAATATTTCATGCCTAATAATGTGAGAACTATCATAGTTTTTTCCTAACATTCCCCCTTAGTGAGAACATGGGAGAGTAACCACATGTACTAAATACTATCAATGTTAGAATGCACCCTTGGAGAAGGAGTTTGAGGGCTTCTCCTTCCATCCTAATACAATGGGATCACTCCAAGGTTGTCGGTTACCTATGGTGGGATCACTCCAAGGTTGTTGGTTACCTTGATTGATCACATATAATACCATTAAATTGCTTAAATTGAAAAGAAAAAGGAAAAAAAAAACAAAAACTAAACTTAAGATCTCAAAAGGGTGATACACCAATGCTTTATGCTCCCCATACTAGCTTTTTGATAGCACTATATGACTCAAAATGGATTGAAAATATCCCACACACTCTTCAAAATAGGCTCTTCATACATTAGAGTTTTACATGTAGGTTTGGATTTATGCCTAAGACTTGAAGTGATAACTGGAAGGCCTTATATTACACACAACTAGATAGTTTCCACAATAATTCACCAACATAAACAACCTTGACATAACATATAACCTGTATAACTCAACCTACTAATAATAAGGTGAATAAAAAAGGACATACAAGATTAAGAAAGGTTTTTATCACATATGTATATCAACCAAGAATCATAATCACACAAACATATTAATTTTAAGAAGGTAAACTTGAGTTTTTATTGATTCAAATATCTTGAAACTAGAGTCACAAAAGGGTAGCATTTAGTCATACCCAAAGGAGGGATATAATAACATGAATTCTTAGCCAAATTTATAATAAAAAGAGGAGAAAAACACTACCAATCTACCTAAATATAGTTATTAAAACATGCCAATTACCTATTCATGTAAAAAATAAACTAAAAATTGGGCCACCATCTCCTTTCCAATCCCATCATACCTACTGAAATGAATAATTCTTGGAAAGTGTGATATATGAATGAAATATAAGGCTTTGACCTTGCTAATTTTATCCTTTTAGAGTGGTTTGATGGATAATAAGTGTGCATTGACTCATGTAACTCCTCTTTTAGGTCTAACTTACCCCATTTCTTTTTCCTTATGCTGCAAAGTCAATTGCATGGTTGAATTGGCTGACCACTAACTGACCTCATGGGAGTTACACATTTAAATAAACCTTCAATGCTATTTATAGGCCTAAACCATAGTTTATCAACTTGAAGGAACATTAATCAAGTAGTTACAAGTTAATGGATTGCCTCCTCAATGCATTGATCCCCTTTTATGGTCTTGAATGACCTTGATCCTACACTATAGTCATGATTGACCCCTTCTATTAACATATTTCAAATTAAAAATCACTACATACCTATACCAATGACACCTTGTCTTCCCATATTATTGAAAAACCTACAATATCCCATTGTAATCTTAATTCTTCATTTTTTGTAATGTTTAAGGTCTACTCCAATATGGCTTCATGGTTTGCCTAAGATTTGAAGACTCATTGCCATTATTTGGTCACCATCATAAACCCTCAAGGTTAATTGATCTATTATCTAAATGAAAATTTATTAAAATTTATTCATGACCATCAAATTGGAAGCCTTTGAACCTTCCATCCACCTCATGTCTAGCTCATTAGATTGCTTGCTCAATCTTAGAGGACTATTGAAATATCTCTCTTATTCTAAAACTTGATTGGTTGGCCTTAAAGGTCAAGGTATGGGCAAAACTATCAGTTGAGTCTTGAGGACTCATCACTTTATCCTTTTGTCACATCTAAATTTTATGTAGCTATGATAGGTGTCCCTCCATTGTGATTTAGTTTCAGACTTGCAACCTTTTTTCTCAGCTCAAGAACTAGGGAGGTGTTTGAGTCATATTACCCTTTTCTCTCTTTATGATGTAGAACTATTGATGGAAGACCTAGATTGGGGTGCTTAGGATCATGAAGGCATGTTTCTCATCTTAAACATGCACATCCTCATTAAATATTCATTCCAATGTGATATAGATATGAATGTTCTTTTGAGAACCATCCATGATGATCTAGACCCATTGTTATCATTAATTGATTTATAGTCGTATGTACCATCATTTTGATCTTGGGTAGAGATTGACCAATAGAATGAGTGATTTATTAGGTGTTAGAGGATTAAATATGACTATATTTATGTGTTTATAATCTTTTTACTCCTTGAAATATGATCAAAAGCCCAAAAATTGACCCTAGGGTTTAATGAGGGTTTTAGATTAATCTACCCTCTTAATAATAGTTCATAAATTTTGAGCCTTTATTCTTCATAATAACACATGTATGACATTATTAGGAGACCTCATCACATCCTTCAAGATCCATATGAGATAATACCTCATATATACTAAGATTTGGCTCTTAAACCTCTCCAATTTTTCATATTGATAGCCCTATTTCACCTTCTTAATGATGATTCATAAAGTTAAAGGCTTATTTTCAATTTAAATATTTTTAAAAGGGTCCTATGAGACCCTTCACCTTATTTTTTTATTAATCTAACCCATGCACTTGTATAACTGAGTTAGCACATACCTTAAATCTACCACTCTCCTCTTGTAAATAAGCTTGATGTACCTTCAAGGTGCCTATCTTAGGTTTAAATGATTTATTCCACTTTAAATTCATTTTAAAATGGTTTTCATGGTCTCCTAGGCTCTCTCAACCACATAAAACTCCTTGGGCATAGTAAAAGTTAGGGAAACATGTTTTTTTGCACTTTTATAGAGTTATAAGACTCTTAATGGGGTTTAAGATTGCATGACTATCCTAAAGACCTATTAACAAGACTTAGTTGATTATCCTATGGTCAAAATGTTTTAAATAAGGTATTATTTCAATAAATTACTGGGATAATATATGCAACACAAACATTAAATTTTAGATCTATTAGGAATACATTAAAATATGCTAAAATACCTTAAATTATACTAAAACACCTTAACAATTACTAAGAACTATTCTAAGCACTTGACCATAAATTTATAAACATGCAAGACCCTAAGAAGCACCCTTATCACTTCTCTAGACCATGATGACTTACATTAACACCTATTACCTTGCTAGTTCATGGGGATTCACAGTCTTGTATTTTCAAGTTTTTCAACATAAAACTCGTCATAGGTCTAAAACTTTGTTTTTTACAGGATATGTTTCTTTTTTATTTTAGATTATAAAAATAACCACTTTCGTCTTGGTAATTATAATTATTTTGTGTAGAAAACTAGGTCTGGGATTATCCATTTATTGTCCTTGGCATTTGGGTAACTCTTAATGATGACTCAAGACTCCACATTGACTGTCATTACATCAATTTAAATAAATCTAGGTTTATAACTTTGTTGAGGGGTATTAAGACTTGGACACAACTTGTTATTATGTTTTGAGTCATGCCTTCTCTCCCTCTCATGTCCCCAATCATGCTTCCAACTAGGATACAACTTTTAGAGGCCTTCGAGGCAACACAATCTTCTTGAAGCTTGAATGTTATTCATAGGCTTATAAATGACTCCATCCTTATCTTTCTTGACTATGAAAACCTCCTTAAGAAAGGATGAAAATAAATATTTTTAGCCTCATCTTGATGTTTTTAGGCTTGTGCATTCTCTCATTCTCAAACCATGATTTAGAGTTCTAGGTTTTGAGGACTTAAGTAACCTACAACCTCTATAAGAAAGTTTAAATGTAAAAGGATAAGTTTATCTAGCTTGAAAACTTCCTCTCCACCTCTTGAGATCCACCCAATGTGTTTATAACCCTTGCTTACTGTTACAAACCGATATAAGTCATTTCTTGACTTGGTGATTTCCCTAGTGTCATCTTAGATGCAAGGAGAAAATGTCATAAGACAATAAAACATGTTTATAATATGAAATACACTTTTATAAAATTTGTACCTTTTTTATAGGTTTATCAATGACCTAGACCTCCTTTGTTTTACTACCCAACATGGTTGTAAGGTGATTGGATGTATAAAATACTCTTTGACTAGTGTAGTTATTCATTTATTTTAGAACCCCTTCAAAAATTTCACACCTTTCATAGGCCTGTTAGAACCTCTTCAAGTTCAAATTTTGAGTTGGACACCTTCCAAAGTGATTCTTAATGAAGTGATGATCTATTATTTGAAAGATTTTGTTTTATGTTTAAACTCACTTAACATGTATTGGCCTTTGTGATCCTCTTTTGACAATGCTTAGTTGATTAATCTAATTTTATTTATGTTATAAATAGGTATTTTGACAATGAGTGATTAGGACTAAAATGACACAGTATAGTATTAAAACCTAATCTTTGCCTAAAATACCTTAAACATTGATAAATAACCTTAAACCATGTTAAGGACCATTCTAATCATGACTAAAGGATCTTAGACCCTGAACACCCTTTCCCATGCCATCACATGAAAAGGTCAAAACATAACACTCTTGGAGACCTTCATGAACTTGCCAAGGACATTTTAAGCTTCATGAATAACCTCAATCTCTATAAAAAAGCTCAAAATATGCTAAAATGGACAATGACACAATCTCAACTATGATGTGGAGACTTTAATATTGTAGGTAGTTCATAATAGTTACTAGTCAAGTTTTCCACTTTTTTTAACCTCCCTCAATGTGTCACACATGGTGATTTATAATAAAAGATCACTATATATTTTTAGCAACCTAATCTTTGTGTTTACAGACCATGTTCTTGGTCCCTATATTGAAGGAATCTTGAGACTTGGATAGACCAGCTCTGTAGGTTTATGTGGATCTTATGAAACTTGAGATTACCTTTTTAAGGTTACTTCATAGTTAAAAGCATTAGTGGGTAATTGGAGCCTTAAGAGCCTTCACCCTCTAGACTCTATCCATTCCCCTATTTAAGACTTGGCCAAGCACATTGTCCATGGTCCTTAGTTGTTTCCACTTTGTCTTGGAGTCATCTTCTAATAGGGTTCATTTCCTATCATGCAACATGAATATCAAGAAAGGAGGTGATAACCTTGGGAACATTTCCACCCTATTGTAATTAAAAAAACCTCAATCACTACCTTATAGGCTTGTGATCCTTTATTTAAGTGAAGAGAAACCATTAAAAAATTGGGACTTTAGAGTTTGAAGATCTTGCCTCCTCTAAAAGTACCCCTAAAAGCCAAAGGATGAGTTTGTCCTTTAGAACCTTCATTTATATGTATTCTTAGAATACACCCCTCACCATCATTCATCCTAAGTAGGTATACCTGTAGGTCTAATTTTTACTAAAGTAATACCATCTTGACATTTGAAATCACTTCCATAGGTATTCTTCCTTGATCAAATGGTAATAAGGGTAATAGAAAGAGGTTTAGATCTAGTTAGATGTTCTAGCCTTAAATAAACATCTTCAAAATGTTGATAACTACCTTTATCATGTAGTAGATCTACATATTATCATCCAAGACTCATTTACTATAAATTTGCAAACTAATTATGAAATTTTAATTTGTTTGAAAGATATGTATGGTTGAGATAGTAGTATTGAACTCCATCAAGGCTCTTTCTTAGATAAATAACATCTCCAAGTGTTTGGAAACCTTAATTCTATAATGTGCATGCCTATGTCTTTAATTAATGTTGAGATATGATTAAAAACCTTACAACTTGCATATTAAATGGGTATTAAGTGTGATTTAAAGACCTTAGAGGGTTATGGGGTTTACCTTGTTGAAATTAATTCATTTATTCATGAGAAGGCTCTTGGTAATGCAATGAAAACATGATATTTTTAGAGATTTGTAATTTTCCCCCCTTTTCTTTAATGTATCTAAAACACTAAATAATGGTTATCAAGGTTTGTAATCCATTGGATAACTCTCAAGAAGCATTCATAACATGATAATGACCTTATTTATCAATTCATACAATCTAAAAAAGCTCCAATCACTTGAAAGATGAATAATGATTCTTTAGGGTCTGATAGGGTTTAGAGGTAGTCTGCTTTATTAATGATTGTTCACAAACTTTAGGGATTATCTCTATATAAAAACCTATAGGAGGTGTTTAAATAACCTATTCATCCCATCCAATATCCACCTTGAGCCATGTAACATGAGAAAGGATATCTCTCCTAAAATTGTGCTCCAAATGAGCTCTTTTCTAGTGAGTTTGGGCTTCCTAATGATTGTTTATAGAGTTGTCTCCTTATCTTTGCCTCTCAACACTTGGAAAATTTTATTTAAAACCCCTCTTATTCCAATTATTGTATATTTCCATGCACCTTCTTAGCAAGAATAACACGTCCTGAAAGATAGCTTCTCTAGACCTTTTATGGACTCTTAATGCATGGATTTTATTCATGGAGGTCTATAATGGCTTGGACATGACGTTCATGACCTTTCATGGCTCTGACCTACCTTGAATATGTTTGTAAAGTTTTGTACCATTGAAGAAAACTCTTCAAAACCTTATTTTTCTCATAAATTTTCATTTTAGAGGCCTTTTCTGACTTTTTGCCTGAGATTGATGATATTTGTCCATGAATAGACCTCCGTGCCCCTGTAAAACCCTATAAAAAGCCTTTAAAACCATAAAAACTACATGTTCATATTGAAGAATGGAACAATTTTAGGCTACTAAAAGCACTTTTGCACATGTGGAGGGGAAATAAAAATCACAACAAACATAAAAGAGAGGGAAGTTAAGTCTTTTAATGTAATTTGACCCCACTTATATTGGCTAGTGGAAATGATGGAGGTGTTATGGTATTATAAAGGGTTTTCTTATAAATGTGACATAGATAGGCTAAATTATAGGATATAATGACCCTTTTAGACCTTTTTCCTTTATAAATTGAAACTTGAAAATACCTCTATTATTTTTCATACCATGACATAACTATAATATCTTGACCAAGGGATACATTAACTCATTTTGGATACCTCTATGCATGTAAATGAATCTAAACAAGGTGACACAAGACTTGGACAAGAATTAAAGACACTAACTATGCATTGAAGGACCACCTAGAATATCATTCACCAACCATGACTCATGAAAATGAACATAAAACTCATTCAAAGCAACTATAAATACAATATCCAAGCATACCTAGTATAGAATACTTCTAGCTATCAAGCAATGCATGTAAGGAGGGTACTTAGATTATTTTTTTTGCAAAAAAATTCTCTCCCAAAGTAAATAGATGTTATAGGACCATAGATGGATATAAGATCCAACACTAACCATCTTTATATCTCCCCCATGATTTTATCTTGAAAACATAGGTACCCCGATAATCCATCTAATTTTACATTGAAAAGAAGAGATTACACAATATAGATATATCTTCCATCTTACATAGGAGAGTTTTTCATACATGTTTTATTTGAAAAATGCCTTTCAAGGATTATTTGCAACTTATGATAAAAAGTGTACTTGCCTAAATGATGACATATACAAAAATAAAATACTATTAACTAACATTTAGTATAATATGACTAACCATTTATTACATAATGACACATGACAATGCTAGACATAAATATAGAACCCAATTAACTATTGGATTTTCTAAAACCAAAAAAATTTAATCACTTAACTAATCACAATTAAAAAAAATTTACTTCAAACCTAACACATAATATATGTCTAAACACATAATACCACACTTTAAAAAAAAAAAAAAAAAAAACTACATAGGAATTTCAAAATACCATGACTTTATTATAAGAACCACTAATTCAAAAAACCATGAATCAAAACAAAACAATAGAAAACAAAAAAGTAAAAAAAAAACCTAAAACTACTACCTAAAACCAAACCAAAGTAAAGCGTAAAACCTAAAATCTTTATCTTTTGATACTTATTCATTGCAATGATGACATGGAGGATTTCTTGATTGAGATTAATTGGAGACTACCTTATGGAATGTAGAGGATGAATAGAGCTCAGTGGGTGGTTTGGAGTGTTTCTATTCAAGGTGATCATTCCCTTCTTAGTGGTGGGATTTGATTCCAATATGTTAAGTAACCAAGTTTTTTGGCTTTAATAATGCATCAGACAACATAGTTGAGGAGATATGAGTCTGTAGTGAGACATTTGGATGTTCATGAAAGCACATTAAACATGATTTTTTTTGATGAAATTTATTGGGTTAATATAGGGTTAGTATTGATTTGTGGAGTCTTTGATTGAATCCCAAATCCAATGGAATCCAAATGCAAATTTAGAATATATCATAAAATTCTCTTCAAACAAAGCCAATCCTAAATGCAATGCAAATTAGATATCAAACCCTCATATGTATATCTTCATTGTATGGTTGGAAACTAGAAAATAATTTTGAAATGAAGATATATATGTAATTTTTAAAATATATTTACAAAAAATATTTTATAATGTCAACCTAACTTATAGTGGTCTATAGTACATTACCACTAATAGATAGAAAGAAGGGCTTTCAAATGATAAGAACAATGGCTGTGGTCTTCACTCCAAAATCCTTATGATGAGCAAGACCAAAATTATAGAAAGGTCCCTAAGGGTGGCTGATCTAATACAAAATATAGAAAATAATCCATATTCAAAGAGAGTTAAATCTCAAAAATGTGTTGAGCACACTAATTCTTTGGTCTATCAACTTCATATATTTTATTTAATCAAGAACATTAAAAATATATAGGAAAGATACTATAACCACTCTCCTTAATAATAGGTTAGTTGTTCTAACAAATAAAAAATACTATCCCAATAAATTCTTCACTATCCTATATTAGTGTGATTTTTACTCATGTAAAAATATCCACACATACTAACACACATTAATATTTCATGACTAATAATGTGAGAACTAACATAGTTTTTCCTAACAAGATTAACCTAGAAAGTATGAAAACTATTCTAGAAAATTAGAAACCCTACTCTAATCATACATTTACATCTCCACTTATAGTAATTATAACACATCTTCAATTGGAGTAGTCATGAAATAATGTTTCAAATATTATCCATTGAATGGAAAGGTGAGGTCATTACCTTACATGTTCTTTAAGTGGAAGACATTTTTCTCTAGGATTTATGATATTTGATATGGTCCCATCCATAAAGGAGTGAAGATATCATGATTTCCTTTATTTTCATGGGTGTTAACCCATAGAAGCACCATGTCTAACATCCTAAAAGATTTTATCTTAGATCTCTTTCCAAACCATCTCTTGACAATATCTTGATGTTTATTGAAGCTATGCAGTGCTTTAGTTCTTGCATCTTTCACATAGACTATGTCAAGTAGTCTAGATTGGATTATTTCATCTTCCCCCATGTACTCTTGTATAAATTAGTATGTTTTTATTTTAAGAGTAATGTAGAATACTAGTTGTTTCCCATATACTATTAGAAAAGGTGAAGCCTTTAGGGATTGATTATGCTTTATTTTATTTACCCATTAGTGCATATTACAATAAGATATGCCATTCTCTTGGCTTATCTTACACTTATTTCTTAATGGCATCAATCATATTTATATTAGTAGACTCAGCTATTCCATTCCCTTTTGGATAGTAGTTAGAAGAGAACTTGATGGTGATTTGATTGTCATTAGCCAATTATATAAATTTAATATATTGGAATGCTAGGCCATTATCACAAACTAAATAAATGGGAGTGCCAAACCTAGTTAATATATTCTCTTCCAAAAACTTGATGACATCAATTGCTTTGGAATTTTTTGTTGTTGTATCTTCTATCCACCTATTTTAGTTGTTATTAGTTGTCAAAATGAACTTATAACCCACTAGAGTTTGGTTTATCACCCCAATGAAGTAAAGACCCTATTGGGAAAATGGGCATCCTTCAATGACTAGCTACAAAAATATGCCAAAATTCACTTGTCTTTACCCAAATACCTACAACTCATGGTACGCCCTAATGTCATTATGAGCATCTTTGAAGATCCCAGGCTAGTAGTATCCCATCCTCAAAATATTGTAGGTTATTATGTTACCTGAGGGATGCCCTCTACCTATCTGGTGATGTAGGTTAACTAGGATGTTTACAAATTTTTATTTTGAAACACATCTTAGGTAGATGCTTTCATAGTTCTTTCTATATAAGAATATTTTCTTGATCACTTAATGGGATTATTTGAACTTGAGGGATCACTTTTGCTCTTTGTTTAGCTTAGAGGAACAAGTCCCTATGAGTAAATAATAGATGATTTGATTATACCACTAACCACCAACTACCTAAGTTTTTTGGATATACTTAATATTGACAAGTGGATTAATCTTTGTCATTATTTAGATGATTCCCTATCCGCTTACCATATTTTTTGGTCTGATATCAAGATCAAACTTGTAAATTTTGGCCATCCTTTTTATCTCTTCTTTCAATTAGTTTTTTTTATCCAAGCGTGAGCTTGATAGCTAAATATAGAATAATAGTGTATGTTTTGTTCCTAAGAGTATAGTGCCTAAATTTTTTCATAGATTTAATTAAGGAATATATCTACTTGTTTATTATAGAGTATTTAAAATCAACATCCTTCAGATTGGTACTCATAAAGGAAATGAGATGTTCATTGTTGTCTACCTTCTGTGTAAGCATAATAACTATAGTATGATCTGAATTAAATGAGTAAAAATAGAAATCCTTAATAAAGTATGGATTAATCAGAATTAGGGATTGAGCAATAGTAGTCTTGACATCTTAGAAATCTCTCTGGGCTTTTGTTATCCACTCTATCTTGGCATCATTCTTAAATATAGTGTTTAATGGTTTGAAAATCTCTACAAATTTAGAAATGAATTTTATCACAAATTTTATCTTACCAAAGAATGACTTCAACTCCTTGTTGTTGGGAGGTGTCAACTTGGAAATCTCTTGAACTCAATTTGGATCAATAGAGATCCCATATTTAGTGATGAGATGGCCTAAATTTTTTCCTTTTGTAACTCCAAAGATACTTTTATTTGGATTAAGAGTGATTCCATACCTTCTACCTCTATTGAACACTCTCTAAAAATGATTTGCATGATCATATATATATTTGGAATACATTATCAAGTCATCCATATATATGATAATGCATTTACCCACAATTTCATGGAGAGAAAAGTCCATGGTTCTCTAGAAGGTATTTCCTACATTGATTAGGCCAAATGACATCCTTTTATATGCAAAAGTTACCCACTTAGTGGTGAAGGTAGTCTTCATCCCATCTTCTAATTCCACTAGAGCTTGGTTTTATCCTGAGAATACATCCAAGAAGGACATCATATTGGACCCACTTACCATATAAATTACCTCATCCAATGAATGTAGAGGGTAATTATCCTTTTTGATGCTCTACTTAGGTTCTTGAAATCAATACAAATTTTGAGTTCTCTGTTATTCTTTTCGACTAGTACTAAAATAGATACCTACGTCGAGTACCTTATTAGGAAGATAATCTTGGAATACAATAGATTTTATACTTATATTTGAATTAGAGGTTCCAAAATTGAATTTACTAGCCTCTATCTCTACCTAAATGGATTATGATCTAGATTTACTAGAATAGTATGTGTGATGACCCTAGGGTTGAATAATTTCAAATCTTCATATGTCTAGGTGATCATTTCCTTATACTCTATCATCATATTCTTCAATTTTTGTTTATCAATTTTAGTGAAGCTCAGTCTAATATTCAAATATTGAGGGTATTGCACAATACCTAGGTTCTCTTTGATAAAATATTACTCTATTACTCTAGGTTGATTTTACTTTTAGGCTTAAGAATCTACATCAAAATCTCACTCTAAGGAAACCATTCCTAAAGGGACATAGTTCTCCTTTAGTTTTAAGACACCACCCTCTCCTAGGTCTTAAATCTACATGGTCTCAACATCCTTCTCATCTATCAACTAAGATTTAAAGGCTCCATAACTAGTCATGAATTTCATAATATGTTAGTCATCATCAAATAATTTAAAGTTATCCACATTGTTTGGGACTAAAGGATAAGGAACCAAATCCATAGAGAATTTCTACATTTTAGATTCCTAGAGTGATTCTAGATTAACAATTGAGGCTACTAGTAAGTATGATATCTAATTTTATTCCTTTGGGATGGCTCTAATGTTGAACACCTCAAAGGACTCAATTAAGTCCCATGATCAATGTTTATACTTCTTCAAATAAGTGTGTTTACTTTGATACTTCTTTCTAATTTAGTTAGTAACTAGCTTAGAATCTTTGAAGATCTAAAATTTGTTGAAATTATGCTTAGATGTAAATTGAATACCAAGGATTAGAGATTCATACTAAGCTCTATCATTAGTATATGAAACTCTAATCTATAAGTAACTAAATATTACTTTCCATATTGATTAATCAGGGCTACACCAACACCAAAACCTTGTTTTGATCTTGCTCCATCAAAATGAAGAGTCCACAACTAAGAAGAACCTTCAAATTATTGTTCATAAAGCTCATGATTGGTGGTAAATGTTTACACACATGCATGCAAAGATATAAAGTCAATGTTTTCATTCTTGGTGTTCTAATCCTTGATCATATGCTTTAGCTTTGGTTCATGTTCCAATCAAATCTAGTTGGTTATGCCTTTGTATGGAACCACATGTATGATAAATTAGTGGCTATATATCCATTTAGTTCCTTACACCAATCTCAACTTAGTATCAAGTTGTAAACTTCTAGAATGTCAATGGCCAAGATATTGATGTATTATTGTACACATGGTTTTGATACTAGTTAGATGTGTATGTTGGTTAATTATTTGATACATATGATAAAATATTTGTCCAACTATAGGACCACTCTTTTTGAATTATTAGGGTCAAACCCAACTTTTTGAATACAACTATTGGCATTATGTTAGCTGAGGCACCCAAATCAACCAAAAAATTGTGTACATTATTCCCAAACATTCTAATAGTTAGTATAAAAGGTGGTATTTTAGGATTGTCCTTGTATATCATCATATATGCATACATAACTTTTAACTTGTCAGTAGATGAACTTCTAGTTAAGGATTTAAGTGGCAACTCTCTATATTTGATGATGTGGGCCAACTAGTGAAAATTGATGTTGGCCTTGATCTTCTTTATGTCCTCAATAATATTGTTCCCTACTCTACTATATGGCTTTATAGTATAAAATTATTCATTTCTCTTAGGAAGAGGTGGATTTTTGTTAGCCTTAGCATCTGGAGGAATGGTATCACTATTGTTCAGAGGCATTGAAGTAGTGATAGGTTATTTACTTAGATTGTAACTATTCCTTGCTTGATGATACTAATAGAAAGCATGAATCTCATATGTATTATCCTCTAGTTCATTTTCATCTTCTTCTAAAAATGGAGTCATAGGTCTCAAATAACATTATTTTACTTAGATGTCCTAAATAATTAAAGGAAGATGGTTTTATCTGATGTGTAGAACCTTCCTATTTGTTCATATCCTTCTAAAATATCTTGAAGGCTATGCAAAACTTGATACAATCTAGCTCACCATGTTTAGTGTTATGAACTCAACACCAATTAGGAGGGGTTGCTTCCATGATGTTGATCTTTGGCATCTTATTGGGTGGTTGATACTTGGTAATATTTATCAACATATTGAAAGGCCTATTGTACCTCTGGAATCTAAAACCCTGGTTGGTATTTTGTCCACCAATGTTTCCCATATATTTTTGCATGTTTGGAAACTCATTACTTAATTTTTAAACCATCTTATTAATAACTTCCAATTCTATATTAAAAATTAATACCCTATGTAGTTTCAATATTAATTGGAATTAAGGACTAATTTAGCTTTTTTTGGTTAGGGGCAGGAATAAAATTATTTAGGAAGCCAAGATGTTGGTTAGGTAGAGCATGGGTTAAAGTCAATTAATTATACACCTAGTTCTAGTTTGGGCCACAATGTTCTGATTTACATTTGGGATTGGGCTAAAATCTATAAAAATAGGACCAAGACTAAGTGGGCCAATAATTGTAACTAAGGGTTTAGTCATTTATCAACATTGATAGGTTTAGTGTAATCCAAAGGTAGTGTATCAATACTAATAGCTCTGCAAATAAAAATAATAGTCATAGGGTCAAGTGCATTATTGTATATCTCAAGGCCCAATGAATCATTAGATTTGTAATTAGTTTCCAATCTATGATACATCTTTTGGAATCTAGCATTGAAGGTTTGAATTGGCTCATTTGGTTCTCTTTTCATGTTAGAAAAGTGTTGATAAATAACAATGGCAATAATGACCTCGCCAAACCATGATAAAATTGTGTTTTGAAATTATTCCCAAGAGGTGATTGAACATTCTCAAACATTAAAAAACCAATCATAGGTCACATATTACAATGTGAAGGGAAATATATTGCATTCCACATCTTCAAAGATTGCAATTTTAAAGGCCTTGATATGTTATTCAACAAACCTTCCTCTTAAATGAGAAAAGGAAGGAAGACATTTCTCAAGGTTTTTGGGTAGATTGAGGACAATCCTAGTGATATTGATTGTTGAGCCAATCATCCAGGTTGAAGCATGAGCTAGAGCTAGGGGTTGGATCATTAAGAGTAATGAAAGGCAAGGTTATCTACCTGGAGAAAATGATTGAGCATGGGGTACTCTCCTAGATCATTTATCAGACCTAAATTTTATATGGATTTCCAAAGGTATAGATTGTAATTTAGTGTTTGAGGTTGACCTTGTTAATCTTCTAAGTGTTTCCAATATAACTCAAGTGATTCTTTTCAAACAAAATAAAGGTAGAGGTAACAAGCCCTCTTTATAGCACCATAAAAAATTCTTGTTGATGTTATTTTTATGCACACCCTATAAACCTTATGAGGTAGCCTCTAAATTTTAGGATTGATAAAAAGTATTCACTCCAAGGCATAAGTTGTAGGGTATCCAGTTTTTTAAATAAATTGGTGGCAGAATAATAGAAAATGAAGTATTTTGTTTACCATGAATAGGTCGGTTATGAATGGAAATATAAATCTACTTGAGATGGGTGGATGGCTGATGGTTCTAACTTAATGTGGGTAGGACTTCAAGAGAAACTCAAAATAGGGAAGGTAAGGTAGGAAAGAAAGCTTGTGGACCACATAAGATGAAAGTTTTCTAGGCCAACCCTTGAACTAAGGTTGGACAAGGAATCAAGGACCAATGTCTATTTTAGGGTACTATATCACACAAACAATCAAACACGATTAGGATTCAAAGGGAATGAAAATAAAACAAACTAAAGCACATTTGATCAAAGGTTTCCATATTTTTGATATTGCTCTTGCACATATACAAGGGGAGATTATGGTCAATATGTAGAAGGAATTCAAATCAACAATAGCTCAACATGAATAATTGTATTAAGTTTTGATAACTAATTCACAACCATAAAAATAAGAAATTGAAATGACAAAACTTCTTATATAATCCATAGGGTTAGAGAAGAATAAATATTTACACATCAAAAATAACTAAAAACTAATCTGTATAATTTCCTTTTAATCTCAATAGTCAAAATTATCCTCCTTTTATAATAGGAGGATACAAGTATAAATAATCTTGGGATGGGGAAGGCATCATCTCTCAAGTGAAGTCTAAAATAGATATCTAGAAATAGAATTGTGTCAATCATCATGCAAAACATGCATGTATAAAATAATTGCCCAAAATAGAGTCCTTGGACTAAAATATGATATATAAATGCAACAGTAGATTAGTAACTAATGTTATAACTTATCCAAACATGTAAATACATATATATAATTAGAGGGGTGATATTGTGGCATTGCTAGAAGGTGACGGTGGAGTGATAACTATTGAAATTGAAGTGGCCATTGTAGCTCCTTGAGGGATCAAGATTGGCCCACCTAGAGTATGCATGACTACGTATTAGGTAAATAGCCTTTGATGTCATGGAAACACTTACAATTGGTTGTGTCATATGAAATGATACTAAATTTTCATCCTTAGCCTTGAGTTATTTAAATAATGCATTAGCAGATTCAAACTCTTTATTGACAATATAAAAAAATAGTAAGGTAGAATTAAATATTTAGATAACCTTAGACATCAACCTCATGTGCTCTAAATTTGAGCTCTAAAAATCTATTTTAAGGGATTCATCCTTTGTCACCCATTACTTAACAAAATTAATTAGTTTTAAAATCTCATTGTTAGTTTTATATACCATTCCCTTGACCTCCTCCTTAAAGCTATTTGCTTCTACTTTAAAGAGAGTCTCAAATTTTGGCATATTGATGAACTCACCTATAAAGGTGATCACATTAATGAACCTCATGTCATTCAAGATTTTTAAGGCCTAATTTTCATGGTTCAAAAGATGTTATAATAGATTCTTCATCTAATTATGCCATGTGAGAGAAACAACCCTTTTTGTAATTACAATATTTAAAGCCCAGGTTGCATCCTAACTAGACATTATGTTTAAATGATTAAAATTATTTCCCATAGAAAATTGAATAAAAAAAGTGAGTATCTTCTCATATTCCTTAAATTGGTGCCATAACTTGAGCTCCTTATTTATTTCTGTTTGGATTTCACCTCTAGAATCCTAAATGTTATTCAAATTGTCATACAGCCTGATGGTTGCACTCTACACACTATGAACAATTTCATAATGAGCACGTATAATTTGCCTATGTACTAACCTCTATTATGCCTCCTCCTTAACATTTTAAATTTATTTCATTGCCTCCCTAGTAGAATCCACATAACCATAGAAATATTTTGTATATATATTCAGATCAATATGATTATTTTTAGCTTTCTTAGCTAAGGGAAATATATTTTCTCTCTATTCAAATTCAACTTCTTCCATTATATAAATATTTACTTCCTTCTTATTTATCAACCTTTATATTATACTAGTCTATCTATTCAATTTGTTTGAGACTATGAGCAATTCGATGAAAACCAAATTATGTCTCTCATCCTTCTTAAGTTGTATTTATCTAACCCATTCGAGAATAATAAATTCCCCTTCTTATCTTGATGGACTCAAGTCTTCAGAGGTAGAGGTGGAGGTGTCATAGGAGGAGTTATTACTAGAGGATTCAATGTTTAAGGTGTTAATGAAACACTTATTTGAATTGGGAACTACAATAAGAGTTAAACAATCATCTACCATGGTAAGGGTTCCCTCTATAGATCAACCTCAACTATAAATTTAGTTAAGATATGAATATTTTTAATTGACAATGTGGATGATTTTATTGATGAAGATTGTGGCATTGGTATCTCTATTTGACTTAAAGGTTTATGAGGGTCTGGTGGCATTATAGGATCAAAAATTAAAACAATAACCAAATCTTCAAAATGGACTGTCTTCTTAGGAGTCTTTATTTGTGAAGAAATTGAAATAATAGATTAATGAACTATACCAAATAATGAAAAACTAGAATAGTTGGGGGAAAATATGTAGCTTAAGTATCTATAATAGAGATATAAGAAACCAAATATAAGACTACCTCACTTATCTTTTTTATTTTATTCTAATTTGAGAACTTACTAATCTAGAGCCCTAGCTACTATTTTTCCTTTTTTTAGGCTTCCCAAGCTTATAGGTTTGTCCTTTTCTAACTTATCTTCCTCATCTTACTCATCTAAGGCCTCCTCGTCAATTACCTGTTGTTATGTTTTCATCATAATTTTTCCATTTTCTTCCTCCTCATTGTCATATTCCACCAAGGTTATCACCACACCAAGTTGTTCTTCCTTTGCTTCCTCATTAGGGGATTCTTCTATAGTAATCAGACTAAAAATATGGTCTTTCCTCTAATTATTGAGTTGTAGATGGGACTATAAGAACTTTGGATCTATCCTGGTCAGTTATTATGGGAGAGATAGGAGGTGAGAAGGATGATGAAAATATTGAAGGAACCATAATAGTAGAAACTATTACTATAGGTGGTGGTGATGGAATGGAATGTGTAACAATGATAGTGGAAGGGGGAGTAAATGGAGATGGACCTAGTTGAGGGGATGGATGAGTAGATAGAAGAGATGAGAAATAATATTTTAGATACTCTTAAATACTTACCTATATACCTATCATGAGATTTGGTAGAGGTGCCATAAATAATTCACTCCTCTACTTGTCCTGTAGAGATGGGGTTATCTCCACTATAGTGGTTGTTCACAAAGGTGTGGTAGTGGTAATTAGATGAGCAGAAGATAGCCATGGACCAAGGATGACATGTCCCTTTTTATAATTAATTCTCACTTAATAATTAATTACCCTAATTTATAATGATAGGAGATTAATGGGGAAGGAAATTGGATTAATTATGTAATTAAGTGTTTACCAGGAATTGGAAAGGTTGAAGATATCAATAGGGATGAGGATAAATATTAATTTATTAATATTTTTATTAGCTAAAGTGGGGCATGATTTTATAGAAGAGGATAGTGATGAGTTTATAAGGAAACTTACCAATTGGAGAATGGATTTATAGGAGAGGATAATGATGGGATTCTAAGGAAACTTGTTATTTTATTTTTGTATTCTTATCCTCAAGATAAGTGGATCAAATTTAAGAAAGTTTCTATTACCCATGTTGGAGATAGAATATGGAAAGTTTATATTAACCATGGTTGGAGATATTATTATTATTATTATTATTATTATTATTATTATTATTATTTGACATTTTTTGACTTTGGGATTGGTTCCCCAACTCTTATTTAATACAAAAAACCTCATTAGTGTGGAATTTTTGGCCAATTCAACAAATTCTTGGACTTTGTAGTTCAATTTGCATCCAAGGATGAAAACCATCAGGTGAGAAGATCAATGGATAAAAAAAAATTATTTAAAGATTCATACAAAGTATACCATTTTATTTAAATAAGTTATATCATCTAGAGATTTCATTAGAGCTTCATGGAGTTTCAAAATTTCAACTTGACTAGTTTCTTTGTTTGCAGAGTTTGAAATACTTTGTGGAGCAGTTTGTTTAGACAAGTCATTTTAACTTGTGTTTAATATTATATAAATTTTTTGTGATGTGTAATATGAATCTAAGGAATCTATAGTATATATATTTGGTTTAATTTTGTTTGGTGTGTTTCTACTTTCAGTTGTTGTGTGTATGCAAGATTTTAGAGTGTGTTTATTGAGTAGATTTCAATATTTCCTCTCTAGATTTGTTACATGTTAATTTTGTTGATTTTAATTTAAATAATTATAAATTATATATAATTTAATCATAAATATCATCTAAATTTAGTATTTTATCATTTATGTGTCTCTCAGTGAAATCAAGTGTAAGGAAATTGATAGTTTTGAATGCACATTTGTATTGATTGTTAGATCTGGTAATATTCTAATAAAAAATAGTATTAATCCATACCATTACTATTATCTTGTGTTATTTACAAGTATTTTGAGTTTAAATAAGTTTTTCATTGCAGTTGTATCAAAATTATCGATTTCAGGGATAATCAGTGTAGGGGAAATTGGTTTTTTTTAGAGTTGATCATAATACATTTTCATACTTGATATTATTTAAAAAATTTACATTGGGGACATAAAAGTGGTATAATAGAATATATATTTACATAATTTTAAGGAAGATAACCATTATTTTAGTTTTTTCATGTTGCACGCCAAGTTTTGAGGTTACATGTTAGTGATCAACACTTGCATGTAAGTTTTAATGGTTGTATGTCAATGTTCAGTGGTTTCATGTGTTATTAGCTAGTGAATGATAGGTTTTTAGTGATTACATATATATTTAATCATTGGAGGTTTCATTTAATATATGTTTAAGGGATGAGAGAGGGATAATAGAATTATAGCTTCTAAAATTGCTAGATAGTATGAAGAATACCAAGGTTTTAAGGGTCTTCTAACATTTCAAAAATATTTAAGATTGAAAGGAAGAAATATTAAAGAATTATTTGGTGGTTTCTAATGTTTTTACTGGTTAGGAAAATGTATAATTCAACAAAATATCAACTTTACATATTGAAGATGTAGAACATGTGCTAAAGGAAGAAGAGAAATCAGATTTGTAGGATGTTTGTCAAATTAGAGATAATGAAGGGAATGCTAATATTAAGTATGTGGAAATGACTAGAGAAGTAATTAGCGATAAGAAATTAAATATATTTATTTAAGTGTTATCATAAAATGAATGGGAGATACAAGAGATATCTTAAAATGAATGCCATAATGATTTTATTGAGAGGTATGTCATAAAAGTAAATGCTAGTTTTTTCATTGATTATAACAAAGATCCATTATATTTACATGATTCTATATTTCATGTATAAGAAAGAATTAATAATGGCCTATATACAAGAGTGTGGGATCTAGGTGTTCTATCCAAATCCAACATATATATTTAAGAGTTCAAGATGGAGGATTAGGCATTAACCTCCAAGCTTATGAAAGGCAAGATAATGATTGGATTTAAAAGTGGCATGGTGTTTGGATATGAATTTGGAGGAGATATTATTTGTGTCAAGCATAGAGGTGTTGAGGGTATCTCAAAAATACACATATCAAAAAAGGAATATGAACTCATTTGTGGAAGCCTAAGGTATGATGATCATATTTTAGCTTTGTTATTTCCTCTTATTTCACTACAAAATTTTGGTCATCATGGAAAGCCCATTATCAAGGTTGATCTTTTGAGAGCTAAAGTAGATAGAGGTAGTAATATTATTAAGCTCACCATTACTTGAATTTGGATTGAAAGAGAGTTTATAATGGATCATATGGGGATTTTTGTACATTCTAATCATTTTGTGAAAGAAGTATATGACAACAAAAAAGTGCACATCATTCATGAAGTCTTGAATTGGATCCTTAGGGATGAAGAACTTATTGATATTTTAAAAGAGGTAGTTTATTCCTCCAAGATTAATTCAAGAATAGGATATGAGTAGAGTCAGGAGGAGGAAGTGAATATGCATAGGAGAACATTCAAAAGCCACTTTAGGAATTTTAAGTTCATGATCATACTATATGGTTCATCTAATGCACTAACCATCTTCCAATTTAGAGTGAATTAGGTATTTACTAATAAATTTATTTTAATACCATTTTATGATATGTTGATGTGTATAAGAACATAGAAGAACCATTTCAGGAACCAAAATATAAATATAGGGATTCTAGAACAATGGGCTCTATTTGTGACAAAATCTAAATATGAGCTGGGTATTCAAAATTTTCTTGTTTGGGCATTCCAAACCATACTAAATATTTGGAAAATACTCTCTATTTTATACATCAATGACAAAATATTTGTTAAGGGAATTTATTATATTGAATTAGCCTTAATTATCACGAAGAAGAGATCCCCTACATGGATGAATAAAACATAAAAGGCATTTGATAAATGTGAGAAGGTAATCAGTTTATGTTTTGTAATTTTCATTTTAGATTTATCACATCCTTTTTTAGAAGAATATGGTTCTTTAGAAGGTGTTAATTTGGATTTATCAATCCAAAGATGGAAACTAATGAGAAATGGAAGTATGAAGCTTGAAGTTTCATAGGTATAGATAAATATTTATTATAAATTAAACTTGTCACATCCCAATTTCTCTCTAAGTTGAATAAATTATTTGATCCATGGATTATTATAGTTGATTAGTTTATTAACTAATATTTGATTAAGCTTGATTACATATCTTGATTATGGGACATTTTATGTTGCTTAATTTATATAATTATTTTGCTATGAGTTAGTAGTACTTTTATGTTCTGTACATTATGATCATGTTTATACAACATTATTTTATGAATATAATGATGTTTCAGGCTAACTACCTTCATTTTTGTGAGGTAGATGCATGATAGATTCTTCCCTCATATTATGATGGAGGGAGAGCATCATCGAAGAGCGTGGTTTAGATGAAGATGTAGGGGGATGATAGAGAATGAATCCGAAAACCATTGCACACACCACATTTGTATTTCATGATTTTGTTGTTTGATAAATAGTCATAGTATGCTTTATTTTATGTTTAAATGATAATTGTGATCTTTTATGTTTTCACTAATATAGTTTCTATGTTGAGTGATTTCATTAATTTAGTGATCATATGTAGCTTATCTTGTTTAACATAATTGTTTGGTTGAATGAGTGAAATTGTATATGTTTGTACTTACCTTACTACCTTATTTGGAATGGCTATATAGTACAATGTTTTGAATTAAAAAATATAAATGGATTCTATTGTTATTTATCTATAGTATATAGGTAATAATAATTAAAGATTATTATTATGATGCAGATATATATATTTATTATAATGTTGAAAGGTATAAATAACATTGTTTTAAAAGTCATTATATTTGATCATGTTAAACTAAAGGTTTCATATTCATAATACATTAGATATTAGTTATTATTAAATGATTTGGGAAATCATTGTAATTAAAAAGTGTTTTTTTTTATGGATGAAAATTTGACATTAAACTATAGTGATTGAATACATATAGTATTACCCATACTATGTAGTTAATACATTAGTCAAGTGGTTGACTTTACATGGGAAGATAATATCGACTAAGTCAATAGTCATTGTATGGTAGCATGAAGGTTTTGTGATTCATGGTTTATTTGTTTATTTGGATGATTTGTAAAGTCAATAACATGCAAATATAATATGGATTTTATAATGATTATTTAAGGATTTTTAAAAAAACCTCAAGATGACTAGGGTTTATAATCATCTGTTGACCTTGGTTAAGCATCATTTTGGAGAAAATCATGAGTTGTCTATGTTTGCATGGTGATAGACTATGGAGTTGGTTGAGCTATCTAGGCATGCATATTTTTGAGTGAGTTTAATATTCCATTAATTGTGGAGAAGTGGAAGGTGAGTAGGTTGAGGGAAAAGAATAAAAATAAGATAATGGGGGAATATGAATATGATGAATCATGACATATAAAGATGAAGAAAGAGAAGGATAAGAAGGTGAATAAGTGCAAGAAGAAGGAAGTTGTTCATATTTCTTGGCATTCATAAATTCATAGGTAGTTTTTGTAATTAAATTCTTGTGTGATATTAAATGGGTTCTTGAATTTGTTTGGTTTTTGGGTTTCATTGTTTGAATCTTAGAAATAATGGGTTGTGTGTGGAGCCCTGTGGAAGGCTTGGCCTCCATAGGACCCGATGTTCAACTCAAGGTAACCTGAGGGTTTTGAAAAAATCCATAGAATTGCCATGATTATTTAAGATTCTATGAATTCATGTCCTAAACTCCTCTCTCTCAACTCAAAAACTCTATTCAAATAATGGAAAGCTATTCTTGATGGGTATATGCATTATGGCTCAAAATATTGGTTTGAATCAGCTTGTTATATATTAATTTTGGGTATCTACAATATGGATTGAAACTTGAACAATATGTGGGTTTGACTGTGTATAAACCTACTTGGATTTTGGGTTTATTAAATGAATTATTTATGTAAAATAGATGGTGTCATTATATAAAATATATACACATGTATATTTATATGTATATACTCAGTCTAAATTGATAAAGTATATATAAACACACACGCACACACATATGTATGTATATATACACATATTTTCATTTATATACATATTATGATACATATATATATATATATATATATATATATATATATATCAAAATACGTTTATTCATATATATTAAGATATTAATATAAAAATGTATTAATTCATTTGAATTCTAAACAACTAAATTTCATTCAAATCCACACATCTAGTTTTTCGTTACAGGCATCATACAACTAGACTTAATAAAACCATATAATTTCCCTCAGAACCTTATACTCCAAAAAATACTAATATAATGAAATTTAGTTGTTTAGAATTCAAATGAATTAATACATTTTTATATTAATATCTTAATATATATGAATAACTCATAATAGATCCCATAATATGTATACTTACTCTTATTTGGGTTTAGGAACTGAATGGTTAAAATCTTAAACATGGGTACAGGTAGGTGAGAGAATGAATTATTTTTTTAACACAACTCTATTTTTATAGGAATATGCACTTAGTGTAAATATTGTATGACTAAGATATAATATCATTATATTCCTTTTATGTGGATTATGCATTCGATTATATGTGACTACGTATAATGTTGCATACTTGGACTGGTTTTTATTTGTAGAATAAGTTTTACTTAGTCAATAGAAAAATGGGTATGCAGTGTTATTCATAAAATTGTATAAGCAAGTTTGAATTGGAAATTTTTGTGTTGATAAATGTAATTTATCAAATTGAGTCTAGCTGACTAAGTATATATATTGATTATATGTTTTTAGTTTAAGTATCAATTTATTAGATGAAACTATAGAAATTATTTCAAAGGTTTTTTGTATGAGCTACTGACTATTTATGAAATTCTATATGTGTGATTTATAAGTGTATATTGGATTTATCTAGTTTAATAAAAGGGATATGGTGCATTTTTGATAGATATATATACATTGAGTTTATGAAATACTCTTAGATATCAGACAGTGGATGTCTTCTTCGAGTATGATGTATACAAAATGATATTTATATGATACAAGAATGGTATTTAAGGATTTTTAATACACACACACACACACACACAAATGTGTGTAATAAATATGAATTGATTTACCATTTATGTATACATATGCACAATAATATATTTCTTGAAAACATTATTACGTTCTAATGTGTACAAGGATGCTTGCTATATATTTTAATGGTTGTATAAAAGCATTAAGATAAATTATTTAATATTTTAAATATAAAGCATTTATGATGTTTTGGATTGGCTTTTGTTATATGTGGAATATGAATAGTTTATTAAGCCTATTATATAATGTTTTTTCATGGAGAAATAATATTATAAGTTACTTGTGTTTAGGTAATTTTTAGTATAGATAATCATTACCCAGATGGTATGTTATATTGAGGATTATTTTTGGATTTTATTTATTATTTATAATAAACTAGATGATTTTGGATTCATTGCATATTCATTTGATGAACTAAATAAATGTATTACATATTTATGAACTTAACATGATTTTTATTATTAGCTAAAGTGAAATATATGAATGAATATATATATATATATATATATATATATATATATATATATATATATATATATAATTCTATTTTTATGGAATATTGTATTTATGACCCTAATTAAATAGTGGATGGATTCCATTGGCTTAATTAGCGCCATTAATTTAAGATGAGGTGTAATCTGATTGAGTGGTGTGTATGAATTTCACTGATCTTTGAAATCATTTATTATTAAAAAATGTGGCCAAAGTAATGTTTGATAAACATAATCATTTCATATGTTGATATAGTTTTTATATTTGTGTGATATCATATTAGAATGGAATTCTTTATGGTACACATTATGTATTAGATATATTCAACACATAGTATTTGGTTTATTACTCTGGATTCCCTCACCATCATTATATACCCATCTATGAAAGGAGTCCATCCCCTTATTTAGGAGATAGTGTGGGGGATCTTAGTGTGGGGGATCTATGGTCCATGGTTGGTGTGTAAAAGTGCTCAGATGATTCTCTCCCTCCCAACTGGAATACTATTCTTGATTTTACATATTAATACTTAAGTCATGGAGACTCTTGAGTCATGGACACTCTACTGAGAGGAAATTTGTATCATGTTTTATCATTTGAGATAATTTTATGTATTTCTAAAAATTGTAACATTTATACATTATACTTATATAGTAGTGGTTGTAATGATATATCAACCATGGCTGAATTTGCACTATTTAATTTATGATGAGATGCAATATTTATTATTTTTTCAATATTGTTCATGATTTATATATCTGTTCATGGTGATCCTTAGCTAAGTGGATTAGCTATAAACTTTTTTGGTTAATTAAATTAATATATTTAGTTAAAGATCACTAGTTAGATTTCTTGTGGTGAAATCTATATGTTGAATATGAGTAACTATTAAAAAAAAAATTCTATATTCTAGTAAAACCCAGTGGGTTTGTTACAATAATTTTGGGAAATTCCATCAATAGTGGGTAATGGGAATTATGTGATGAATATAGAATGCTTGGGATTGAGTATTTTCTTGATTTAGTATAAGTGGAGTGATGAGTCATAGGAATGGGCAAAAGACAATATGATTTCAAGTGACTTTTTTTCAGAATGATTACTTTACGATATCTAATTATCATTCATGGAGATGGGAGGTCTCAAACCATGATATACTATGTTATAGTTATATTTACCTCTAAATTTTTGGAGATTTGGTGGGATGATCAGTATATGCTAATGGATGGACTTAGAGAGTGCATAATCTCCATCAAAATGAATTTTTGTTTGCATATTTGAGATCCAGAGTTGGGTGGAGTATTTTATTTTGTTATATGATGTTTATTTTTGTTCCTAAACTATACCATTGTTTTTATATGTCATATCTTGAAGTTGAATTCAATACCCTTTAAATTGAGGTAGGGTATGGAATAATTATTGTTACTTTTAGCAGGGTGTATCTCTATATTTCAAAAAGATTTTGATGTTATAGATCATCTAATGAATTCGAAGGTACCATCTCTCAAGATGAGATTTATATCAGTGGGAGTTGTAAGAGTTATAGGATGGACTTGACACATACTAGTGTACATACACATATGAAAAGGCAAGTTGTGGGGGAAATGGTACTGTTGCAAAATAAAAGGAGACATATTACATACCAATTGATAACATGGGTTAGTTGGTTATACCTTGGTTATTGTTACATTAATATCACTCAATTTAGGTTCACAACTCTGAGATTATCCATACTTCTAGGAGAGAGGATGGACAAAAATGCATTTGGTAAGTTTATCAAATCTTTGTGGTAGTATTGGAAAGGATGCACCAAATAATTGCATATCTAAGAGCTCAGCTTACATGGATACTTCTATTTGGAATGTGACATTGTCATAAAGAAATTTGAGTCTTTAGGTTTGCATGGTATTATTTTACAAGATATGAAAATACTCATGGGTACATGATTAAGGTTGAATATGCAATTTGACACATTTTATCATTTTATCCTAAAGATTCTTGAGCATTATGTTTGCAATTGCTTAAGGACAAGCAATTTTAATGAGGGAGGAATTGTCATGTCAATTTTTATAATTAATTTCCACTTAATAATTAATTACTCTAATTTATGATTATAGGAGAATAAGGGGAAATGAAATTGGATAAAGCATGTAATTAAGTGTTTACTAGGAATTGGAAAGGTTGAAGAAATTAATAGGGATGAGGATAAATATTAATTTATTAATATTTTTATGAACTAAAGTGGGCCATGATTTTCTAGAAGAGGATAGTGATGAGTTTCTAAGGAAACTTACCAATTAGGGTTTGGATTTCTAGGAGAGGATAGTGATGGGGTTCCAAGGAAATTTGATATTTTATTCTTGCATTCTTATCCTCAAGATAAGTGGGTCAAATTTAGGAAGGTTTCTATTACCCATGTCAGAGATAGAATATGTAAAATTTCTATTACCCATGATTGGAGATAGAATATGAAAATATTATGTTATTATTATTTTTTGACATTTTGTGACTTTTGGATTGGCACCCAAACTCTTATTTAAGACAAGAAACCTCATTGGTGTGTCAGGTACCTAGAACAACAAACATGTTCTGATACCAGTTGTCAGGGAATCCAAGAATAAACACACTTGTTCTGATCCCAATTGTTAGGATCTTGCTCCTTAGAAATAGCACAATATGATTACCAAACTTAAGAAATTAAACATGTGGAAATGACCAGAAATACAAGTAACTAGAATTCACCAATAACACAGAATATGAGAGACAATACACTATCTTATATTAACATTTGTATAGAAAAGAATACAATAAAGAGCCGCCACACTCTTCCACCTTACAGAGGCTTCCCACACCCCAAGTGTACATTAATTATTCTTTAAAACACTCTCCTACCAAAAATGGTCCCAATAACCAACTCACACACAGAATTGGTGTTCACCTCTCCAACCAGTCAGTAATAACCCTGCCAGTACACCAAGCACTCTATAGTACTTCAAATTGATCTCCCATGAACCTAAAACCTACAATTCAATAGACCATACTTATAATGGAAGGATCTTCCTTGCCTTCCTTTCTATCTCATCTGTGGAACTAGGAGAAACACACACTTTGTTCTCTTCACTAGCACACTTTACAATACATACCAATGGGTCTATAAATAGATCCCAGACTTGAAAAATAACTTAGAATCTTAGTTTACTATAATTATCCACGCAGATCAAGACTCGAAATAGCCTTTACATGCAAACAATCCATTCACTAAACTAACTGTTCGTGCAATGAATAGTTTTGAAACACATAGGCGACCGACGTTGGTCCCTGTTTGCCTAGTTTTGCCGACGTTGGTCGACGCCCTGTTGACACCAATTTCCTTCTGCACTGATCATGACCAATGTTAGTCATGCTGCCGATGTTAGTGCTTCTGGGTCTTCAGCAACCTCCTTTTCTTTATCTGCAACAAGTTGAAGCTTTTAGCTCCATAACCTAACAATCTCCCACTTGGAGATGAACAACTGCAACTATACCTATACCTGTACACCATCTAGTTTGCTCCCTTGGCTCTATATCCCTCTTCAAGATCACTCTTGAAGACCAACCACCACAAATCTTGTAATGCAACTCTATCATCCAAATCACCTGCCACATCCACATCTACAAATCATGTAGAAAATAACTTGAACCTGCATAGCATGTGCACCTGCTCTTGGTCCCTCTAAGAATCCACTGAACTACCCTCCAATGTTTCTTTCCTAGATTGGCTCCAAACTTTTGATAACTCCCACTGCTTGGGAAAACTCAAGTCTAGTACATACCATGCACTTAACCTCATTATGTGAATCAAGACACTGTTATGTGAACTGTCCAACCATCGGCGTGCTAACCGGTCTCACACAATCATCTTGAAACAAAGTCAACATATGACCTTCCATGTCCCTAGAACACACTCATGCCAAAGAATCTTACTACTCCCAGATTCTCCATGACACACCCCTGAACTAGCTTTACCTTTAGTTTAGCAATACCTATATATGTAACCCTGCAATAAGCACATCATACAGTAATAAGATAATGTAGCTAATATTTTCCAACCTGGTAAAGAGAAACACAATGATCAAACCTCCATTGCCCTGTAGCTTACACAAGACCATATACCCTGATCTTTCATCTCACATATCCATTTCCGCTCTTCTTCATCCTGAACATCCATTCATCTCTCAGTGCTTACTTCCAGCTGGCAACTCCACCAAAAACTCCTATTTGGTTCTCCTCCAAGGAATCACATCCTCCATCCATGCCAAGCTCCCACTATTTCTTGGATCTACCTGTTCTACTTATTTTAAGAACTTCCTGGTTCTTTACCATAAGTGAGCAACAAGTAGTGTAAAGAAGGGAAATGACAAATTTGAGGCTTACCTACCCTTTAAGTCCTCCATATGGGCACTTAAGACTCCTTGACAGCTTTTTGTCCACCCAAAATTCATCTCAGTGACCGATGTCAGTCACATTCCAATTTTCACCTGACCGATGTCAGTTCCCTATGACTGCCTCATCACCGACATCGGTTTCCCCTTATCAATGCTGGTGTTTATCTACCTTGAGTCACCGACGTCAGTCTGCACATAGCCGATGTCGGTCCCTGTCTGGACGCTGACACCAATTTTCCTACCAACATTGGTCTCTGTGTTTTGCTTGTGAGAACTGAATTCTACCCACAAGCTCCTTTTAGATCAAACCCTTGTCCAAATCACCTTTGCTCTACTCAAAATTCATTTGCCCCTTGTGCTGAACTCTGTCTGTCACCTTCTCCTTGAAAACCAAGGCTTTCCTATTCTTTTCACTAACATCAAATTCCTCAAGAAATGTCACCTTCTTCTTCTGCATACAAAAATCTTGATCTATACCCTTTGACTTAAGAACATGCATCTCCTTCTTATTCATGTGACCAAGCCTATTAAGCCACATCTTTGAATCTACAACTGAAGTAGATAACCCAGAAAGAGAATCAGTAATACAAGTAGATAGATAAAGTGTACCTACTTTCTTACCTCTTTCTACAACAAGTGCACCCTTGGTAACCTTCCAAGATTCCACTGTGAGAGTTACTGTGCAACCCTCATCACCCAAACTTCCTACAAAAATCAAATTCTACTCCAAAACTGGGACATGCATGACCTCCTTCAACACCCATGTGTTACATGTCTACAATTTTAGCTTCACTTTCCCTTTTCCAACCATCTGACAAGGCTTACCATCCCCTACACAAATTTCTCCAAAGTCTCCCTAGACATACTCATGAAAAAATTCCCTAATTGGGGATGCATGAAAAGAGGCACTAGAATCTAAAACCCTAGATTCTAATTTATCCAAAGAACATACCAAAGCATCTTGTGTAACGAACTCTGCAACACCTACTTCTTCTTCATGTCCTTCATGCTGATCTGCTACCAACCAACAATCTTTCTTTTCTTGCTCTTTCTTTCCATATCTCCAGCAAGTTATTCTGCCATACCTGAACTTGGACCTCCTGCTATTAAACTTCTCCATTCATAGTCTACTGTCTTCTGCCATTGCTCTACTCCCACTCAAATAGAAACCCCTGTGAGTAACCTGTAATCAACACACACTAACTAGATCTAATCCAACCTGTTAGTATCCCAACCAAAAGTTCTGATACCACTTGTCAGGTACCTAGAACAACAAACATGCTCTGATACTAGTTGTCGGGGAATCCAAGAACAAACACACTTGTTCTGATCCCACTTGTTAGGATCTTGATCCTTAGAAAGAGCACAATATGATTACCAAACTTAAGCAAGTAAACATGTGGAAATAACCAGAAATACAAGTAACTAGAATTCACCAATAGCACTAAATATGAGAGACAATACACTATCTTGTATTAACATTTTTATAGAAAAGAATACAATAAAGAGCCGCCACACTCTTCCACCTTACAGAGGCTTCCCACACCCCAAGTGTATAGTAATTCTTCTTCAAAACACTCTCCTACCAAAAATGGTCCCAACAACCAACTCACACACAGAATTGGTGTTCACCTCTCCAACTAGTTAGTAATAACCCTGCCAGTACACCAAGCACTCTATAGTACTTCAAGTTGATCTCCCATGAACCTGCAACCTGAAATTCAATAGACCATACTTACAATGGAAGGATCTTCCTTGCCTTCCTTTCTAGCTCATCTGTGGAACTAGGAGAAACACACACTTTGTTCTCTTCACTAGCACACTTTATAATACATGCCAATGGGTCTATAAATAGATCCCAGACTTGAACAATAACTTAGACTCTTAGTTTACTATAATTATCCACGCAGCTCAAGACTTGAAATAGCCTTTACATGCAAACACTCTGTTCACTAAACTAACTATTCGTGCAATGAAAAATTCTAGAACACACAGGCGACTGACACCGGTCCCTTCTTGCCTGGTTCTGCTGACGTCAGCCGACTCCCTATCAACGCTGGTTTCCTTCTGCACTGATCATGACCAACGTCAGTCATGTTGCTGATGCCAGTGCTTTTTGGTCTTCAACAACCTCCTTTTCTTTGTCTGCAACAAGTTGAAGCTTTTAGCTCCACAACCTAACATAGTGTGGGATCATTGGCCATTTCAAAAAATTCTTGAACTTTGTAGTTTAATTTGCATCTAAAGATGAAAACATTCAGGTGAGGAGATTAGTGGAATAAAAACCATTGATTTAAATATTCATATGATGTAACAAATTTGATTCACATAAGTGATCTCATTTATATATTTCATTGAAGCTTCACAGTGTTGTAGAATTTTAACTTGACTAGTTTGTTTATTTATAGATTTAAAATAGTTTATGGATTAGTTTGTTAAGCCAAGTGGTTATACCTTGTGTTTAATATTAGATAAATATTTTGTGATGTATAATATTCATACAAGGCATCTAAAATATATCTTGGTGTTTTCATTTTGTTTGGTGTGATTCTACTTTTAGTTGGTGTGTGTATGTAGGATTTTAGAGTGTGTTTACTGAGCAAATTTTAGTATTTCCTCTCTATATTTATTCCATACAATTATTTTTGTTGATGTGAATGTAAATAAGTATCAATTATCTATAATTTCATCATTAATATCATCATTAATATCATCTGCATTTCATATTTTATCATTTATGTGTCTCTCAATGAATCATGTGTAAGGAAATAATAGTTTTGAATGTAGATTCGTGTTGATTGTTATATCTAGTAATTTTATGATACAAACCATAAATAGGCCATACCATTATTTTTATTTGGTGTTATTTACTATTATTTAAAGTTTAAATAAGTTTCTCACTACATTTGTATTAAAATTACCGACTTTGGGGACAATCAGTGTTGGGGAAATCAGTTTTATTAAGAGCTAATCATATAATATTTTCATACTTGATATTCTTTGAAAATTTTCCATTAGGGAAATGACAATGGATACCTATAATAATTTAACTTCTTACTTGGATTTTTTATTTCCGTTGGCTACTATACTCCTACTCTTGTGGATCCACCTCTTATGCTATAGGAGAGGGGGGTTGGTTTGGGCATACTAAATCATGTAGTTGAGATGGGAGCCACTAATGGCTTCATGCCTTCTAGGCTTGTTCCACCATTTGATTTTCCTGATCCTTTGTAATATTTAGATTATATTAGATGGCCTAAGATATGATTATGTATATTTTTTCATTATTCATTCTAATCCATACTTTTGAGTCATTAGATGCATTTAGGAAAATTGCATTATGTTCATACTCTTAATGACCATATGTAATGTTCACTTTATTTTCCCTCAAGATTTGGAGATAATTCTTAATTTTCATTTTAGGATCCTACTCTTTGAATTGGGCCTCATAAAAATTATAGTGTGTTATCATCTTCCCCACTTGATTAAAATGAACACTTACCATAAATTGAAGCTGGCCAATACTTAGAGGAGTTTTAAAATATAGACCAAATTATTTTGGCCTAGCTCCTCATCTATGTTGTTATATATTGGATAAGATACTTCTTGATCTATATTTTTTTTAGGAACTTAAAATGGTAAGAATAAATGAGGTTCCCTTATTCCTTCAATCCTAATGACTTCCACATCAGGGTAATACTAGTAATATCCCCATCTTTCAATGGTTCTCCTTAAGTTCTCAAATAACTAAGGCATCTTAGTGCCATGATTTACTTTTTATACCTAAGGATATATTTCCTCAAAAATCCTCTTGATCTCATTTTTTAATCTATAGATGAACATAAATGAATAATCCTCATATATTCTATTATCAACATACTCGGTCGATGGTTGACATAATTTTCTATTTTTCTTGTGAACTATGCCAAAGAATGCATATATTAAATATGATATCATGTTAAATTTTCCATCTATAGGATTTTGTTCATTTTAATACATTTGTGACCTTACCCTAACACTAATAACCTCACCTAGGGAAAAAATCTTATCTAAGGTCAATATAATGTCCAACAAAGGGACCCATTCCACTCATACATATGTGATACTAGGAAAACCATATAATTTGTTTAACAAGGCCATGGTTATCATAATCCTAGGACTCAACTTGATAATCCCATTGGAAGATATGGCCCCCTTAAGATTTAACCTTTGGCATTTTAAAAACCATTGTTTTAATTTACTTTATATGGTATTATGCTCAAGCTACACATTGGTCAAGACTTAGTTATATGCTATCTCAAGCCCTACGAGGCTGACATCCTCTCAAATGCCCTCCTAGAAATATAAGTAATTATAGTATTTCCTTTCTTAAGGTGTAGATAATCTCCAAAATAAATACCATTAAAAAATAAGTTCCTAAGCATGTCGATGTAAGGAATTACCTCTAGTTTTGTTGTTGCTTGATGAAGTCCCATGATTTTGATGGTTAGCAGGTCATCAATGTATTACTTGTCATCTAAGGGAAACTGGTCTTGTGTAGAGTATGAGGCCATAAATTTGACTACATTCCATAGTATTGAATAGTGTAGGAACTTGAACTTGAGAGTAATTTTGTAAAACATTGTATCTATGTATTTAGTATTTCTCACACAAGAGTAGGCAAAAAAACCTAAATGCATGCTTGCTTTGAAGAGGAAGCCATTTCATCAATCTTGAGATGTATAATTATTTTTAAAATTATATAAATTATATCATCGATTCACTAGAAAACTAGGGATTTTAGTTGTAGAGAACCTAAAAAATGCAATATTCATTCATAGATTAATGAAGTGACTTAATTTTATCTATATTTTGTATATATCTCCCAAAGTATACACCTTGAATGTTAAGTTCATGTACTTAGATGTAGCTAACAACTTTTTATTTGATTCTCATTTTAATTTGAATGTGTTAATCAACTTTGGTAGGTTCATATTTTCCATATGGAAAATTTTCATTAACTTTGGATGTCTATTCATCTTACTTGAGACAGTTGTCATTTTATCACTTACTAATGTCTTTGATTTTATATGACTTTTATTCATGTGTACTTTGGCTATGCATCTCAGTAATTAAGATACTTATCCATTTATCTCTCACTCAAGCCATTAGATTTATAACTTCATTTTATATGTTTATGGCCATGAGTTATCATGATTGTGTCACATGGAGCCATCTCAGGCATGTGAGACATCAAGGGATCAGAGGCATGGGTGTATTAACCCTTTAAAATGTGTTATTCTTTATGAATGCTCTATATTAATGAGATGTCAACATGTGGCTTGATCTCAAGGCTTCAAAGACTCAGATCCATGGGAACATCAAACCATTAACATGGTTTTAATTCTTTGAAAATATAGGCCAATGAAATTATGCCAACTATCAACTTCTTAAATCTCAAGGGCTTAGAGGTATTAGATTGTGAGGCATCATGACCATTAAACTTATTTTATTCACTATATGGTTTTAGGTTAGTGAAAAAGGTGCAACCTATCAATCCTAGAGACTATGGAAGCTCAGAACCATTAGATGATTAACTTTCATTTTAAAGATTATGTGGTTTTAGGTTCATGTAAACATTCCATGTGGTCTATTCTCAGATCTCGAAGACTTGAAACACTTATAAATTTAGTTAAAGCTAAAAGGCTCCGTGTAATGTATGAATGCCACCTATTGAACTATCAGAGATCGAGGACTTTATAGGACTTAAAAACTTTTACAAAGGCATAAAGGCTTTGGGTAACATATTAAATACACCTATCATGTTCTTGGATAAAATAAAAAAGGCCCAACCCATGATTATTTGGTAAGTCTTTATTGATAGTCTTGTAGACATATAAAACATAAGAAACAATAGGATGAAAGAACTATATTAGTCCATATATATCATGAAAATCTATGAAAAACCAAGGTTTAAGATAAATTAAAATGACCATTCAATCTTTGATTTTCAAATCTCAAATTTATATAACTTTAGACTTCAAAGGAAACCTTAGACTTATAAAAATTATGACTAGTGTCATGAATTTCTAAGGTTGTGAGGACCTTGAATAAAGATATTCAAGCAATAGTGGGTCCACATTTGAATTTTGAAAATTGGGTGTGTGTGTGTGTTAGGGCACAACAATATGCTTCACTCATACTTACTCATCCAAATGAGCTTAACATATCCCCTTATAAATACCAAAGTTTTATTTCTCACACATAGGAGGGATATGCATTACCATATGAAAATTATGAATAAAAATGTGGTGTTCCTAATATTTATATGGGATCTTTAAAAAAATTACTCAATATGGGACCAATCCAAAGTCCACATCCTATGCAAACACTCTAAGATGAACAAACCAAAAAGCATCCACTTAAAAAAGATTTGACAATCACATTATTCATGGGTGGTGCTTATTTTTGGCATAAACATATTGATCCTACATAAATAAAACTAATTAAAATATAAGATGTGTACAATACATTGGATTTGATCTAAAAGACTTACAAGATAAAGAAGTTCAGAAAGATTCTTTGGGTAATAGAGAACTACCAATTTATTGTGTTCCTAAAGTGATTCAAACATGGGTTTTGGTTATGCCACAAACCTCTCCATATGCATTTACATTGGGAACTCTTTGGTTATTATTGTCATGTTGGATTTTTACCCTTTAGAGGAGTGGTTTCAAGGCTCTTCCATACAACTAATACAATGGGATCACTCTGAGGCTATGGGTCACCTAAAATTAGAGTGAACCTCTAGAGAGGGTTAATTCCCTTGATGGATCACCTAGACTAACACTAACACCATTTTTTTTATAGGTAAAATGGAGAGATATAAAACAAATCTTGAACTAAACCTAAGACCTAAAAAAGAGGTGATATACTAGAATATGATGATGTCCTCTACTCAGTTAAACATTTGTTATGAAGATAAAAGAGCTAATAACATGCATAACTCATAATATTACAACTCTTCTACACAAGTGTTTTATAGGGAGGTAGGGAGCTCATAACAACACTTAGAAGGGTTATAAAATGGCCTTATAGGGGCTTAAATGGTGAAACTCCATAGCTTAACACTACATGAACTTAATATCACATAATCTACAACTTGTAAATGAATATTCTCCTTTGTAAAGGTGAGGAATTAGACAACAAATCAAGGAGAAACCACTTTATTCACATGATAAGATAAAAAATTCCATGAATTCACATAAGATACAGGCATATGAGAAGGTAAAATCAACTCTATTATTCATTCAAAGGCATAAAATCTTGCAATATAAGTCTTCATAGGGATAGAGTTTTGTTAAAACCAATATAAGGATCATGGATGGGCTAATTTTTGTAACATTTATGTGCTTAAAAGAGTCCCCCCCTATTTGGTTACAAGTTGCTTTCTTAAATAGGTAGAGTCCAAAGCTCAGGGGACTCGTTCGGTCTTACCCACTACCAGGGGTAGTTACAACTTTCAATCATGATTTGGGCAGTGGTTTTAGATAGTGGGGATCTCTTTGGGATTGTTATGGCCATGCCTATGTAACTACCTACAATGGCTATTTAGGAATGTAGATTATCTTATGATGACTAGGGCTAAATTTCATTGTGTTTACACTCATTTTATGAGTTAGAGTTGAGTTATCCCATGATTTACACATCAGGCCACTCCATGATTGATTCTATGAATCAATGTAATTACATAATCTACTCATGAATTCTATAGTTAAACAAGTGAAATGGGCCATTGAATTAGTGTTAACTAGTGCCAATGTAGATGTTGACAAACTCTTCAATAACAGGTTCTAACTATGTTTCAACATTGGGCTCATTCTAGAATTTTTACTTTTATGAGTGTATTTCCCCTTGGGTCCCATGTAATCAAAATTTTATAGATTCTTGGGTTCACTTTAGGCTTAACAACTATACTCTTTCTATTTGTGAGACTAATGTCCATGTGATTAATCCCACATAGCACCACTTCATTGGCTTGGAAACCCTATTGTGTTAGTCTACATTTGTCAATCTAGGAAAATTCTATGTTGATAGGTGCCCATGTGTCCCCTTTTGTTTAGGATATAAAGCCTCATGCTATATCAGTTCTATGTGTCTACTTATGGTTGATTCTTAGCCCATTCAACATGGCTCCTTTTACTCTTCTATTACTTGGCCAAGGCTTCAATAGATGGTGATTTTTCTCTCTATGGTGAAGTGAGATTTTGCCATGTGGTGTCATCTTGGTCACCTAATACTCTGACAAATAGTTAGGCTTTCACGAACCACCTTGAGGCTGTGAAGTAGTGGGATTTCTCCATGTGGCATCATACCACTAGCCCAGAGGGTTTTGAACTTGTACAAATGGTAGTAGGTCATCAAGTCATCAAAATTGTGACATGTAAAAGCATCCTATTAACTTGCTAGTCTAAAGGGTTTTGAAATTATACAATTGGTTCTAAGTCACTAGGTCATTGGGATTGTGACATGTGTAAGAATCTTTCTAACCCATTTTCTTACTACTTTATTGACATGAAGATCTACTAGGCAACTTTGAATAAATTCATTTAAGTGTCAAAAAAAGCATTTTAAAAGTGCTTAGGACAACTAGGATATATAAATGATTATTGTTAGCACCATTTGATTAGACTAGAGTCCTACTATGACTGTAAAAATAAGAATCCATCAAACATCACTAGGGGCCCACTAAATTTTATCTTGTCACCTCTTGAAGCCATCACCAAGAAAAACCTCAAAATGGCTAAGTGTTGAAGTGCTTCTTTAAAAAAATGGAGCCACTAGGAGATCAAAAATCATATATAATATAAGCATAGAACCTCCCTTTGGGATTATAAGTGATTATGTAAGATCAAATACATATTGATAATATTATGAGTGCTACTAAATCTTTGAATGGAACTCTAACACTGCTCTTCAATGGTGATTGAAAATGGTCAACATTCTAGTAACTTATGTGGGTTGCTTGCCTACTAAGTAGGAACCCAGTAGCCTTGAAGTAATCCATTCAGCATGGAGTTATTGAAGCACCCTAAATTTCTCATATTTTGATATTGTAATCTAGCTTTAACTTGCTCAACCTATTAATAAATAAATGAACTGAGAATTGCTTATAAATCATTTGAAAAGATTCTCAAGGTTTGTCTTTAATATACTCCCTAAATTTCTCAAAGCTTAATTATCTCCTTTAGACACCATTGCATCTACCTTTAATCTTTAATTATACCCTACTTTCAGACTTGATGCCTAAGTAAATTATGAAATTAAAAATGACTCCAATAAAAGAGATAAAGAAAAACACCAAACTATGCCATAAGGCACTTAGAGGAATATAAAAATAACTTAAACCTATTTTTAATATGCATGTAGGCACTTAGGGAAAAGAAAACATCTAAAATAATGTGCCATAGCACTTAGATGAAATAAAATGCAAATAACCTACCCTAAACTAACTAAATAAAAGTCCATCTAAATGAATCCAATTGACTAGTTCTGTAAAGTAGTTGCCCTTTTCTTACCAATCTGTAATGCTTTTCATGTTTGAGGGTAGACAACTAGAGGTGAAAGAGGATTAGATGCTTGATAAAATGGTGGCATGTTTCTCTAAGGTCAAAAAAAAAAACTCACCTACCCATATAAGTTGACTATAAATATAGCCATCTTGGATTAGATAGACAAGTTGGTTATGGCCTTCTTGATGTTTCAATTTTATGTTCTAGATTGAGCACAATATGTGATTGTTTCTCCTTAGTAGCCTCCAACCAAGCTAGGTATCAGATAGGACATCCCTTGACAAGACAAAGTTTGAATAATTAGTCCTGATCTCATAGTTGGGTTCTTTTTCTCTATCACCTAATTGATTAGAATGCTCTTATCCTAGTGGCTTATTTAGAAACATGGCCACTTCCACCTAACATTCATGTTGATCATAAGCTACTTGTTTAGGAGATGTTGGTTTGTTGTCAATGATTGAGCATAAGTCCTTTATATCACCCCAAAAATTATCTTCTTTTAGATTTTATCTTCTCCTTTTAGAGTCAGCTTCTTACCTCCAATCTAAATTAGAGAGTCTCTTTTGGGAGGCTGAATTGAGTTGTCTTAGAAGTGGTTTTGCATTGGAGATTCCTTGAAAAGGATTGAAACATCTCCCTCAACCCAAATTGTAAAATATTGGACTAATTCAAGATATTCCTCTAACTCTTCTTGGCTGTTAGGAGTGATGTCCTCAATTTTAAGCTCTATTTATTCTTTATCTTGATCAAACTCATGCCAACCAGACTGATCTTCTTCTTATTCCATGCTAAATATAAGTTCATTTTTATAAGAGATCATCTCATCATCTCACTCCTAAATGTATCCTTGAATAAATAAACATGGCCTCTCTTCATCAATATTATCTTCTTCCTCTTTGTCCTTTCCCACTTGCTCATGATTTTATTACTCTAGCTGATCATGTTCATCTTCCTCTTATACTAGGTCTAATATTTCTAGTTTAATATCATAAAGAACTAATAATTATTTCCTCATCATATTTACTTAAAATATCATCCTAATCATCTAAATGGTCTTGATTTTCTCTCCATACAATGGGTCCTCCTTTGAAAAGGGATATGGTGGGAGGGTAAGAGGGTGAAACTAATGGAGTAGGATGGGCACCCTAAAATCAAAATGCTTAGTCCAAGAAGGTTGCCATGGTTTAGAAACTTGAGTATCTTTCAAAGTATGAGGAATAATAGGCTCTTGAGGAATAAAAGGCTTTTGATATGGAAATTTATGAGGGATGATAGGTTGAGTTTGCATAAGTATAGGTTTTCTCAAAGGATGTGAACCTCTAAAACTTCAAACTCTGCAATAATGAGGCTTACTTAGAAGTTTAGAGGCTTTAACTTGATTGAATATTGGGACTTTGAATGTGAAATCCTCCTTTTTTATAGGTTGGTCTACATTTGTAGGAACATTTTGTCTGAAACTAGGAATAGAGGAAGTTGATTAAGGTCTAATTTATTGTACTTAAGTAAGAACTTCACACATATACTCTTATTTGGCTATAATCTACCTAGCTAAGAATTATTCATAATACCTTTCCAACATCTCCCTCTTTTTTTGATGAAGATAAACTTGATGAAAAAGCTCCACCTACTATAAGTCATACTCATTTTCCTCTGTAACAACATCTAATAGTTGTTATATGTTCAATAATATATCTTTGAGGCTAATATTGGCCATATTATGGTATTGACTAGGAGGTTAACTATAATGATTTTGAAAAACATTACCTTTAAAATTATGATAATAAACATGAGAAGGCTACCAATAATGTTAAGCAGGGGTTGGAGGAAGACAAACACTATGAGAATGAGGATATTCTACTAAAAAAGAGCTTTTTAGGATAAAACCAACAACATTTTTATTTTGATATGGATAATAGGAGGACATAAAAAATGTAGTTGGGAAAAGAGGAGGGGAAGGGGCATATTTCATAAGGTGATATGACATGTTAGAGTATTAAAATAGACTAAAAATCCATCAATATATTCTTTAAAAAAAATAAACAATCAGGTTTGCTTCTTAAAAAACAAATACATACCAATAGAGTCCCCAGTTGATTAGATTATTCAAAAGAAGGAAAAGATAAATAATATCACCTAAATCCTAATATTTGATAATATTTAAGCACTTATATTAGTTAAACCAATAGATTAGACACTCAAAGTTACCATGGTATTGAAGAAACTACCCTGAATGGCAAGATACATTGAAGAATATGCCAAAATTATTCAATAGATGATGTGATGATCATCAAATAGTCCCACTAGGCATGAAAAAAACTATTATCAAATTAGAGTTTCACCCTTTGTAGGATTGGTTTCAAGGCTTCTCTTTCTAACTAATATAATGGGATTGATCTAAGGCTATGGGTCAGCTACGGTTAGAGTGAACCTCCAGAGAGGGTTGGTTTCCTTGATGGATCACCTAGACTAACACTAACACTATTTCACTTATAAAGAAGAGAGAGAGAGAGAGAGAGAGAGAGAGAGAGAGAGAGAGAGAGAGAGAGAGAGAGAGAGAGAGAGAGAGAGAGAGAGAGAGAGAGAGAGAGAGAGAGAGAGAGAGAGAGAGAGAGAGAGAGAGAGAGAGAGAGAGAGAGAGAGAGAGAGATACACTAGAATATTATTATGTCCTCTACTTGATTAATCATACACAATGAAGATAAAATATCTAATAGCATGCACAACTCATAATTTTAAAACTCTTCTACACAAGTGTTTTACAAGGAAGTAGTGGATTCATGACAACACTTAGAAGGGTTAAAAAATGGATTTATAGGGGCTAAAATGGTGAAAATCCATACCTAATCAATGCATGAACTTAATGTCACACAACCTAAAACCTAAAAATGAGTATTCTCTTGCATAAATATGAGGGAACTAGACAACAAATCAAGGAGAAATTAGTTTCTTCACATGATAAAATCAATAATACCATGAATTCACATAAGATAAAATCATATAAGAAGTCAAAATCAATTAATTATTCATTTAAATCCATAATATATGGTAGAACAAGTCTCTCTAGGGGCATAATTTTGTTGTAACAAGTAGAGGGATCATGGATAGGCTAATTTTTGTAGCATTTATGTGCTTAAAAAAGACCTCCCTATTTGGTTACAATTTGCCTACTTAAATAAGTAGAGTCTGAATCCCAAGGTCCTGACTTGATCTTACCCACTACCAGGGGTAGTAGTAGCATTCAATCATGATTAGGGAGGTGGATTTAAATAGTGGGGATCTCCTTAGGATTATTATGGTCACACCTACATAACTACCTATCATGCCCATTTAAGATTGTAACTTGTCCTATGATGACTAGGGCCAAATTACACCATCTTTCCACTCACTCTATGAGTAGGATTTTATTTATGACATGATTTTCATGTTAATCCATTCCATGATTTATTATGTGAATCAATGTAGTTACATAATCTGGACATAAATTCAATAGTTAAATGGGTGAAACATGTCATTGAATTAGTCTCAACTAGTGCCAATGTAGACACTAAAAAATCCTCAATGGTGGGTTCTAGCTACATGTTGACATCAGGATCATTCTATTATTTTTACTTCTATGAGTGTATTCCCCTTGGGCCCCACATATTTTTTTTTTTGTAGACTCCTGGGCTAACTCTAGGCTTGCTAACTTTCCTCTTTCTATTTGTGGGGCTAATTCCCCTATAATTACTTCCACATGACACCACTTCATTGGCTTGAAAACCCTATTATGTCATCTTATTTTTGATATTACAAGAAAATCTATGGTTGATAGGTGCCCATGTATCCTCATTTGATTGGGTTATAAATCCCTAGGCTTTGCTAGGTCCATGTGGATTCTTGTGGTTGATTTATAGTCCCTTTAACATGGCTCCTTCTGCTCTTCCATTATTTGATTGAGGCTTCAATGGATGCTAATTTTTCTCTCTATAGTGAATTAATATTTCACCATGTGGCATCATCCCACTCACCCACTAGTCTAACACACTATTGGTCTTACACAAAACCATCTCGGGGCCATAGAGTAGCATTATTTTACCATGTGGTGTCATCTCGCTAACCTAATAGCCCTGGGTCATAAAAATTATTCATAATAATAATATGGTTCTTATTCACTGGGTCATAAAAATTATGACATGTATAAGTATCCCACTAACTTACTAGCCCAAAAGGTTTTAATCTTGTGTGAATGGTTCTGGGTCACCGAGATTATGACATGTGGTAGCATCCTATTAACCTGCTTGACCACTACTTTGCTAATGTGGAGATACACAAAGAAAATTTAAATAAATTTGACTAAGTGTTAGAAAGTATTTTGAAAGGGCTCATGACCATTGGGAGATGTGAATGATTGTTGTTTGGTGCTATTTGATTAGACTAGAGTCCTACTATGACTAAAAAAATGAGAAGCTATCAAGACATCATCGAGGGCCCATCAAATTTTATCTCATCACATCTTGAATTCATCATCAGTAAAAACCTTGAAAAGGCTAAGTGTCAAAGTGCTTCCTTGAAATAAAAGGGAGTTACTAGGAAACTAAAACTCATAGATCCTCTAAGTGTATAACATCCCTTTGAGCTTAGAAGAAAATGTGCATGGTTAGATAAGTCTTGATAATCCTATTTGATCTTGAAGATTTAAACATAACTCAGGCATTGCTCTTCCATGGTGATAAAAAATGGTCAATAGTTATATCAATTAAAAGTAAAAAATTGACCAAAATCAATAAGGTATTTCTTTTTCTCATGAAGGAAAATATCTCCATATCCTAAATGATAAGATTGGTTCTTTTACTATACATGTAATAAATGAGGAGGGACATGCCATGTATCATTTATACTTATCCAGGCATTATTTAAACAATGTAAAGGATCTAACTTAAGTTTGCAAGGCTTCACACATTCCAAAAATACCAACAAAAACAAAACTTAAAAAATCCAAAAACATATTCAACATTTACATATCCTTTTAGCTCTTTGGCATATATGTTATTGGTTCCATGTTGGTAGATGGCATATTATTATTTCCTATATACACATGCATTTCACACATATTTTTAGTGTGATTCAGGAATACACAAATCCATGATCTATGTACTTTTTGATGTTGGGTTTTTCCTCTACTTATGTTATTATGACATCAGGGGCATCTAATTCTTTGGTCACAATAAATATATGATATATCATTCTATGGTCATTTTACATTATCATATTCAAGCTTATATACTACACATGCCTTTGTCCATGCTCATATCTTTCATAGTGCACTTGATATGTTATGTACTTAATATTTTTTGCTAACACATATATCTAGGGACTGGTATGATATGTTTATGTCAATTGCTTATGATTTCATTTATGTAATTCCTTGAGTGTCTTGCCTTATTATTATCTTTCTTGTTTTATATTTTGGATATGATCCATCTTTTGCATCTCTTGTGCCTTTATTTTCTTATTTGACATTTTAATATGTCATTGTTTGTTGTATGTTGATATTTGAATATGTCATTTTTTTTATGGACATTTGATTAAGTCATGTCCCTTCGATTGTGAAATATTTGAACATGCCCCTTGTTTGAGGTCTCCTTAGACCATTATATTTTTATTTGATTTTGAGTGCTCTTATGTGTGTGCTTTATTTCTTATTGAGCTTGTATTGTTACTATCTAGATGTTATCGTATCTACATCATACTTCTTAGGACATGGTGTGATCACAATTTTCATGATTCAATGATATATCTATATAGACATGTTTCCTCTATACCCCATTTTCAACTAAAAATAGGGATCCTTTTTTCTTATATGATCTTTGTCCTTTGGGAGTTTTATTGGTTTGCCTATTTGAGCCTTTTCGGATTGGCCATCTACTAGATGATAGGTTTTGACTGACTAGGTATTATTCATTTTTAATGATTTTTTCATGATAGATACTCAGTCCAAGATTTACATCTAAATTTTTTAAGATAGGTTTCTTGAATATTTCTTAGACTAAATATTTTCAACTATGTAAAATTGCATTTTAGAAGTGCTTGAAAATCCCCTTTTGGGGAAAATATGACAATTTTTTTGTGAATTATCTAACTTATTTAGAGTCATTTATTGCCTTTCTCTTAGCAATCTAACCCATTTTAACTTTATTTTGATATGAATTGGCTAAGTTTTTATGGTTATTTTAATTTTAACATAGTCACTTTGGGATGAATAGGCTAAATCTTACTAAGATTATTCAAAATGGGCTCACCTTATTCCACTAAATCAGTGCCTTTTTTTAATCTATTTCTACTTCAATTTGCTCTAAATTGACTAAATGTTTATTTATGTTCAATTTGTGCCTTAGTCAATTTCATAAAAATGGTTAGAATCTATTTGGAAGTTGGCTTTGAGTCATTCAAAAATAGCTTCCTTTTGTTAAGTTTCTACGTGATTTCATTTTAAAAGGGGATCTAACCGTTGAGGTTTGAACACTTAGCCACTCTAATTTGAATTCCTTAGCTATTTTAATTTGGAAATTTTATGCTTGTTAGATTTTGATTTTAAAATGTTGATTATGTTCTTTCGCTTTATTTCCTATAGGTGCCTAAATTGATCATGGTGCCATGTGGTGATCTCTCACATCTCGAGGCAACACTAACCCATTCTAAAAGGCTATTTGATACTTAGTCAATTTACCAAATTTTTCTTATAACCACATGTCATCTTTCCACTACTCTATGGGACTTAAATTTTTTTGAGTTTGCTTGGAATCCTTAAACTCAATGTGTATAATCAATATGTTTCCACATGGCATGATCTTGGTGACTCGTTGCCCTAGTTGATTCCATACTCAACAAAGATCCTCCAAGAAATTAGATTAGTAAGATGATACCACATGGCATGATCTCAATGACCCATTACCCCAACTAATTATGTACTTAAAAAAGATCCTTTGGGTGATTATATTAGTAGGATGATACACATGGCACTATCCTGATGACATGCTACCCTGGGATGGTCCATACAACTTTGAAACTCATCAGCGATCTTAGGTAAGTGAGATGATGCCACATGTAAAAATATCACTTCACTGTAGCTAAAGGAATAGTCAACACATATCAAACCCTAGCCAATAAATAAAAGAGCATGGAACAACTATGTGACATGACCTTACAAATAAAAGACACATTGATGGTGATGTCAAAAAGACATTAGTGTGAATTTAATGGCCCATTTAGCCATAAAAACTGGCAAATCCTAAAAATGGACTATGTATCCAATCTAACCTACAATGCTAATTTATAGATATGTCTTAATGGTGAGATTAATCATGAAAAATAAAACTTGAATATAGACTGGGTGATGATATTAAATTTGAGCATGGTGTGCACTTTTGGGAAAGGCATAAAGGCACTAAGGACAAATCCACCATGAAAAATGAGTTTTCTCTACTATAAGGAGGATATAGGAAAAGTTTGAGTGGAAATCCCAACATATTTTCAACCACTTTTATCTATATTTGGTTGACCAAATTTACTCCCATGCCTATAGTAGTATGGTGTCTAGCAGAAGTTCTCAACTACATTTCAAAATCCACATTGAATTCTCAGCTACTTTTGCATAGGGCATGAGTTTCCTCCATTTGGAATTTTTATGTTTGAACCTCTCTCTCACTCTAATTTATAAGACTTTGAAAGTGTTCTCAAGGATAGAATTTTTTAGTATTAGAGGATGTTGTGCCTAGTTGGTTGTTTGTGAATTGTAAAAATGACAGAGAACCATACACTTTCATTTTATGGTTCTTTATAGTTTTCTCGATTAGTTTTGCTTCTCTTATTTCTTATGAGTTCTACTATTGTTAAGGTGAATTTTATACCTGGATGCTTGTATAGGATTTGAAACTTTTTAATAAAAAAATAAATCTCGATATTTGGAGACTATTGGGATTTTGTGTGGACATTTTCCTATGTGTGTTTTATGGTGGTTGTACCCATTTCTTCTCACAATCAGTCTCCATAGACTCTTGCACTATCTTTAGTTTGATTTGTGTTAGGTCTAACTCAACCAAATATTGGTTTAACGGATCTCATTCAATCAAAAATCATGCCTTGATATTCATCATAATAGGATATCTTTATCCTTACCCTTTCTCTTTTGCATTTTCTTTTAAAAGTGTGTTAGCTTAGGGATTGGGTATCAACAAAAATAGTCCATAATTAAATGTTTATCTTGGTTTTTATTTTATGTTATAATTATCACTATTATATCATTGTTACATATATGATTATGGTAAAATAGTAGAGAAATTAGTTGTGTCTTTTATATGCAAGTCTAAAAAATCCTAATTTATATCTAGGGTTGAACCCCGAAAGTATTATTAATAAAATAAGCAACCTCTTAATGAATTATTAATCAAAGTAACCTACACCTTAATTCATAAAACAAGCCCCTTAAAAGGGATAGTTAAGATCAACAGCTTAGTGAAGATCAACATATCACTACCTGGTACATTTAGACCTTGGGGAAGCACTTTCTTTATGGGATCTTCTTCCTTTTAGGAGAGGTAGAGCCTAAAAAACCCTACCTATTTTTGATTGGCAAAACACTGATCAACATATTTGGCATTAAAAGGAGGTACTATGAACCATGAGTTGAGTTTTAAACTAAAATTTAAACTAAGACATTTTATAAACCTCCAATTCCACTAAGATAAACTATCTCTTAAGCTATAAAATAGGAGGATAAACACTCAATCAAAGTCTTCTGGGGATAAATTTGATCTCTTAGTACTTACTGATCATAGAATACCAAAATAAAGATCTAACAAAAGAAAATAAAAGGGTAAGCCCATTTAGTTAGCTGGTAATTCACCTATAGCTGCAAACCCCCCTTTGGTTATCACATTCATGTTTCCCCAACATATACCAATGGCCAATCTCATGGCCTAGCTTTGACAAAGAGGTTATTTCCTTGTGGTTGTCCTAGGCATAGCTCATGCTCTACCTAAAATCCTAGACAAATTTTGTCCTAAATTCATAGTTGGAAGCATATAAATAGTATAGGGAACATATTCAAGCCTTTAAGGATGCACTTATTAGAATACAGGTTCAACATGAGGATGTTGCCTATAGATTTTTCCCATATTCCTTATCATAAATCACATATTCCTAGTACTTGGGGTTACCCCATGGATCATTTTCTTCTTGAAATGGTTTGGAAACTACCTTCATGAACTATTTTAGGTTTCCCATTGACCATACCATTATATATCATCATTTAAAAAATATTAAAAGAGAGATAAATGAACCCATGAGCATGTTCTATGCTTGGTTCCACAAGCTATATTAGAGGTTGAAAGGCCTATACATCATGGCAAAGGGTCTAACCATCTAGACCTACCTAAGGGCTCTAAATTCTTTCATGTCAACATTCCTTACAATAACCCTAGATATAATTACATCCCTTTCATTGGCATATAATGAATTTGAGAACAAAAAAACCCATATGGAATACCAAGGACATAGTGTGGTTACTCTACCATCCTTAAGACAACTAGGGGCATACAATCAAATCCCTATGATGAATTAGGCCCTTATGTAGAACACCCCTCTCATGAATCCCATCCCAAGTGTTATGTATGGTACCCATGGCCCAGTGTAAGCTTTAACTCCAATGAACTACATGCCTAGTGGTATGCCCTATATGCCTCCCAATCATGTACTTCCCTAAGCAAATAATCAATAGTTAGTCCTAATGGCTTCAAATAACATTATTGTCATACTAAGCACTCATGGGTATGTTTTATATAGTATCACTCAAAATGAATTTACACCCTATTTAAATCATTAGAAACCTATTAACAATGATCATAACCATGCTTCTATTTCTACCCCTTCATTCTTAAACACAGGTGCACCTGTGACTAATCCACAACCTCAAACAACGAGCTACACCAACACTATCATAGACTCAAAAGTGGGAAACTTAAAATAAATGGTTCAAATTTTATCTAATGACATGGTAAATATATAAATATAGGGACCTAATATTGAAAATTAGAAAGCAAATAACCCACCTTAGGGCATAAATTTTAATATCTAGAGGCCTAGTATGTAATAAAATACCCGATCTAATAAGTAGAATGTTCCCAGTCCTCTTGACAACATTAATTAGAATAGAAATATTGCTTCCCATTATATAAATTTCATGGACTTGGATTTAGACACTTGTTTCAAAGTACATAACATAGCTAACCATGCATAAATCAATTATGTTGAGTTTATCAATGCCTCAGACATCTTTCAAAAGGAGATGGACAACATGGAAATTTTGCTCACTCTTAATGAAATTCAAAACCAAGATGGAGGGAACCCAAGCTTTAAATTTTTATTGGAAACTTATGAATTTAAATTTGAGGATCAAAATGAACCCAAAGATAATCTAGAGAATTCCAAACATTTAGGTATTTCCAAAGAGGAAATAAGTACCAACTGAGGAGTAAATTAACTACCTTGTTGACCACATTTACTCTTCCAAGAAATACTTAGGTCCCCTTGATTTAAATTTTGCCAATGATCCTCCTCCACTTTAAGGACCTCCTAATTCTTATCATCCCAATAATTTTGTTGCATATACCCTAGATGATAAACAAGAAAAGGTAAAACTTAGTTATGATATTATTGAAGATCTCAAAATGATTAACACTAATATAACTATATTTGACCTAATTTAGATCGATAATCAGAGATAATTTTTACTTAATGATTTTTATGATAATAAGGGAACATAATATAACAAAAAAATTTATTCTCATGATGATCTATATGAAAAAAATAGAGACTCCACCTTTTCTCCTAATAGTTAGGATGTTCAGCAAAAACTTACACAATTGCTTGGTTGATTTAGGTGCTTCCAGGAACATCATGCCTTACGCTATTTTACAATATTTGGGACTTACACCGATAAATTAAAATTGAAAGGTTGTCTAATTGGATAAAATAAAGGTGAAATTAGTGGAGGAACTAAATTATATGCACATGCAATTAGTCTTGGATCCAAAAATTCAATAATTCATAAATATGCAAGTGGTGGATATATCGGATGCTTATATCATGTTTTTGAGCCAAAATTGGTTGAGAACATTGAATGGTTACATGGAAACTGACTTGAGCCACATGTGGCTACCATGGCATGGTCTACCTAAATAGATCAGAATTGAGTGAGAACTAAAGATGACATATATGATCACTGAGTATAACCCAAAAAATGATATCCTCTATAAAGAATCAAAGATTGGGGTTTACTCACTTGATAAAGAATAAGGAACCCATGAAAACCTCTATATTAACATGCTTAGTGTGAAATAAAATCCAAAAATAGAAGAGTTAGACATGTTGGATGAATAAGACTTCTACAGTAACCCTAAATTAGTCTCATTTTAAAATGTTTCTCTATCATGTGAAAACCTAAAACATAATGATTTAAGAAGAAATTAAGAGTTTTTAGTCTCTTTCCAATATGATATGGCCATGGTGGGGGATCTAACTTGTCTTCTTCCATGAAATAATTATCCACAACATCTTTGTCATCTGAAAGGCTTGGCATTTTATCAATGAAGGATGAAGGTAGTCTTATTAGGAGTGAAGAATTGATTTTAGGCCCTTCCCATGAAGAGAAGGTAAATATAAATACCCATGGTCCCACCCCTTACATATACTATCTAGATAAAATACCTTCACTAACCAAAAATGATAACACATGCTCAATCAAGGAAGACAAAATGCATAAAGAGGTGAATATTGCAAAATCACTTCCCTTATAAAAGCCATCAACATGCACAATGGAAACTAATTTATGGACCTTAAAGTTTGATGATTCGAAATCCAAAATTGGTTTTGGCACTAGAGTATAATTAATCAATCTAAGTAGGAAATATTATTTGGCTACATACTACATGTAATTCACTTATACCAATAATGTGATCAAGTATGAGGTGCTAGTCCATGGACTCCAGTTCACCCTTGGAAGGAAAGTGAGGAACATCAAAGTTTTAGGAGATTATGAATTGGTGGTTAGACAAGTGAGGATCTAGTATTTATGCAATGACAAATGCTTTTATAGGTACCACAACTATTTCTGGAATCTAATAGAAAAATGTGATGCTTTTGACATTTAGACTCTACCCAGACAAAAGAACTATATAGTTCATGCACTAGCTACTGCTACAAGCACTTTGGATCCATTACCAATTCAAGGATGAGATTATTCTCAGTGGAGTTGATTTCTACCCCTTCAATCCTAGATAATATTAACAATTTCTAAGTCTTCAATGATGATAAACACATATTAGACTTCATCATCAATATAGAAGTATTTGTTGATCAAATTATTGATGAATATGGTTGAGAGGAATTCAATCTTGATGATGATGGGACAATAAATCTGAAAACCAACAATATACCCAAGGGAATGGTCTCACATTAGAGGCTATTTAACATGAATCACTAGAGGGACAAGGAGGAATCAACTCCTATTAAGGGCATGCAACATGAACAATACAATATGGGTAATATAAATGATGTGAAAAGTATGTTTCTAGACACTTCTTGTACCCTAAAAGAGAAACAAGGTTTTGACTTAGCTCTCAAAGAATTCAAAGATTTGATTACATGGAGTTATGAGGATTTGAAGGTATTCAACACTTATATCTTGACACATATTATCCCCCTTAAACCCAGATTCAATCCCTTTAGGTAGAGATAAAGGCCTATCAATCCACTATTTGAGCCACTAAATATTAAAGAAAAACATAAAATTATTGCAGTAAGGATCATCTTCCTAGTGAGACACTCTACATGGGTTGAAAACTTGGTGTCGGTGAGGAAAAATAATGAGGAGATCAAACTTTTGTGTTGATTTCTACAATTTAAACAAAACATCTAAAAAAGATAATTATCCCTTGACTTAATTGGATGAAGTGTTGTAGATTATGAATGGCACCCAAATTATGTCATTACTTAATGGATATTTAGGCTGTAATCAAGTGGTAGTTGATTATGAGGATAGAATCAAGATAAATTTCACAAACAAGTGAGGCACTTTTGAGTACAAAATAATGTTTTTTGGCTTGATTAATGTGGGTGCTACATTTCAAAGGAAGATAGACATTGCATTCAAAGATCTTATGGGAAAATGTATAGTTGTGTACATGGAAGATTGAATAGTCTTCTCAAAGAAATGGCAGATCATGTGAAGGATTTAAAAAAGTGTTATAATGGTGCATAGACCACAAGATATCCTTGAACCCAAAGAAATTCATATTTAGAGTCATTGAAGGAAATTTATTTAGCCATGTCATTTCAAAGTGGGGTATATCATTCAACCTCAAGAGAGTAGAATCTATTATGAAAATCCCATTACCCATCATGAAGAAGGAGTTGGAGTCATTTTTTAACACTATTAACTTCGTGAGGAACTTTATCTCTAGATTTGTAGATATAGTTAAACCTCTAAATAACATTCTCCATAAGGATACTAAAATCAAATGAATAAGTGAAATGCATCCAAATTTCACTCAAATCAAAGAGGTAATTATGAACACACCAGTGTTCATTTGCCCTGATTACACGTAGCCTTTTTATATTTACTCCTTTGCTTCAAAGCATTGGACTTCTATCATTTTGATGTAAAGAAACAAAGTTGAATATGAATAACCAATTTCATTTATGAGCTCCCATTTGAGAAATGCAGAATTGAGATACACTATGATGGATAAGCAAACCTTTGCACTGATCAAGGCTACTAATAAATTATGATATTACATATTACACAAAAAAACCTTTGATGTCATGCCTAACCTGATGGTAAAATCCATGTTGATACAGAATGAGCTAGGTAAATGAAGAGGCAAGTGGATGACCATCCTCCAAGATTTTAACCTTGAAATTAAATTAATGACAATTGTGAGGGGACAAGGGTTGATTAAAATAATGGTTGAATTAGATCCACAAATAAATTTCCAATAATACATTTTTAAATACATTACCAATGATGATTGGTATAAGAAAGTGGTTCACTTCTTGTTAAACAATGAGTATCCTAAACATTTGAATTATAAGCAAAATAAACTGTTGTTCCTAAAAAACAAACACATTATGATCAAAATGAGGGTACTCTATAGATGAAACCACAAGTCCATCTATTTGAGGTGTCTTAATAAGGAGGAAGCAACTAATGTTCTTAGAAACCTTCATGGAAAACATGGGATTAGGCATGGATATGTGAAGTCCACTACCCACCAAATGTTAAGAGTTGGATACTATTAGCCACACCTATTCAAAGATGCACATGCACATGTTTGGAGTTACCATATATATCAACTTTATTCACATAGAGAGTACACTCTGGCAATGCCTTTACTACCAATGATCTAAGCTCAACCTTTCACACAAAGGGGACTAGACTTTATGGGGAAAATCAGCATGAATTTATCTATAGGCCATAAGTTTATTCTCACTATAATTGAATATTGCACTTGTTGGGCAGAGCCTCGACTATTTAAGAACAATAAAATCAACATAATAATTTAATTATTAGAAGAGCACCTTTCCATTAGGCTTGGTATGCCTTATAATTTGGTATGTGATAATGGACCTACCTTCTCCTCTCAATTCCTAGAATGGGCACATAATCATATGGTAACCTTGAAATTCTCTTCTAATTATTATCTACAAGGGAATGGGCTAGTTGAATCCATAAATGATAATTTGATAAGCATAATTAAAAGGACCTTGGAAAATAATCACTAAAATTGGTATAATGAGTTGAAATTTGTGCTGTGGGTAGATAAAACTAAAACTAATGATTCTCTAAGCACTTCTCCCTACCATCTAGTTTATGGCCAAGATCTTATTTTTCTAGTCAACATGAGGATCCATAACTTGTTGTTTATGAAATATTACTTGGAAATAAATGACCAAATAGAGGATCACCTCTTTAATGTCATGCACTTAGATGAAAAATGTGATGCAACCTTGCTACATTTTAGTAGGCTTCAAGAGGTTGTTAAATATTGGTTTGATAAATGATCCAAAATGAAAGCGTTTAGGATATTCAACCTTATCCTTATATGGGATAAATCTCATGAACAAAAGGGACAACTCAAAAAAAAATTGCATTATGGTTAGGTCCCTACCAAATCTCTAAAATCTTGGGCAAGAATGCTTTACACCTAAGGTATCTTATTGGTGAAGCTGTTCCATTGCCTATCAATGGATAATTCCTCAAGCATTATTTTTAGGCTTGATAAATGATTTCTATTTTTATTTCTTAGATTTTTTATTATATTTTAGTGTAGGTTTGTTGTGTTTGTTTGTTTTAGTTATTTTTTCCCACTTGGTTCAACCTTGTCATGTCTCTTTTTGAGTTGAACTTATTATTTTGACCTGATGGTTCCCCTACTTGGTAAAGGAATATGAATGTGCATATTATTTTAGAATATCACCAATGGTATTCCTGTGCTCAAAACATTTAAAATATTTTTCGATTACTTACGTGAACTATTAAATTTTCCTAATATGGTTATTATGTTGAAGTTAGGTGATTTATAATAAAACATATGGATTTATAAAGGCTTCAATTTTAAAGATCATCAAATGAACATAACAAAAAATATGAGGCATGATATAGATCTAAATTTTTTCAACTTAACTTTAATTGGTTGTGCACTTATTGACTATCAATCGACCTATGGCTTGGTCCCCAACCCTCCATAGACAAAACAAAGCAAAACCTCCTCTTAGAAGAATTGAGCTAAAATTTAAAATCTAAACTCTCTCCTCAGAAGGGTGATCTTGGCAACCTCTAACATAGTTTTTTTGGCCAAGTTGGTATTAGATCAAGGCCTTAATAATGGACCAAATGTATCTCTACTAGGTATATGAACACCTAGATATAAATAGATCAATTCCCATGACATTTCAACCTCAGCCAAATTACAAAATCCTTTCTCCTTTTAGTAGTGCCCATCATTTAGACAAATCTAATTTATTGTGTGTGCTTGAAAAATGACTAGATTAATCACATAAACTCACACATGAATAGTCTTTAGATAGAATTACATTTTAGTTTGTCATGTGTTGGAGCATAATTTTATGCCTTCATGTTTTGTCTTTACTTTGGGATATGGGTTACAACTAGTATTTATGTTTGGATGAGAACTAAAGATTCTATATTTTCAAGATACTTAGGGGTATATCCCAACAAGAGTCACCATTTATTGTTTGTTTCATAACATACCCCATTTTCAACTAAAAATTGGAACCTTCTTTTCTTGTATGATCTTTATCCCTTGGCAGTTTTAGTGGTTCCCCATTTGATCCTTCTTCGATTGGTCATTTACTAGATGATAGGTTTCAAGTGACTAGGTGTTAGTCATTTGTAATGTATTTTTTCATGATAGAATACTCAATTTAAGCTTTACATATATATTTTTTAAGATCAATTTCTTGAATATGTCTTAGACTCATAAGTTTCAACTATGTAAAATCACATTTTAGAAGTTATTAAAAATCCCCTTTTGGGGAAAATCAAAACTTGTATAAATTATCTGACTTCTTTAGAGTTATTTACAATATGTCTCTTAGAAATATAACCCATTTACACTTTAGTTCAATATGAATTAGTTAAGTCTTTATGGTTTTTTAAATTGTAACTTAATCACTTTTAGATGAATGGGCTAAATCTTTCTAAGATTATTCAAAAAGGGATTACTTTATTCCACTAAATTACCCCCTTTTCGATCCATTTCTTCTTCAATTTTCTCTAAATTGAATAAATGTTTATTTATGTTCAACTTGTGCCTTAGTAAATTTCATAAAAATGGTCATAATCTATTTGGAATATAACTTTGAATCATTCAAAAATGGATTTGTTAAGTTTATGTATGCTTTCATTTTAAAATTTTAAAATGGGATCTAACTGTAATGGTTTGAACACTTAGTCTTTCCTTTTTAAATTCCTTAGTCATTTTAATTTGAAATTTTATTGACCACTAGATTTTGAATTTAAAATGTTGACTATGTTCCTTCACTTTATTTCCTGCATGTGCCTAAATTGATCTTGGTGCCATGTTGTGATCTCTCACAACTATCGACGGCCCTAACCTATTTGAAAAGACTTTTTGACACTTAGTCAATTTCCCAATTTTTTATCAGAGCCATGTGGCATCTTTTTTTTTCTCCACAAGACTTAGAAAATTTTAAACTCACCCAAAATCCTTTAACTTAGTAAATTAGTTAGATGTTTCCATGTGGCATGTTCTCAATGACCCACTGCACTAATAGATTCCATACTCAGTAAATATCCTTCAAGTGAGTGGATTATAAGGATATTAACACATAGCATGATCTTGGTGACTCATTAGCATGGATAATTATGTGCTCATTAAATATCCTATGATCAAGTGGATTAATGGGATGCTGCCATGGGGTGTGATCTTGGTAACTCAATACCTCAAGATGGTCTGTACAACTTTGAGACCCATCAAAGCTCCTAGGTAAGTAGGATGATACCATGTGGTGAAATCCCACTTCACCATAGCTAAAATAATAATCAACATATATCAAACCCTGACCAAGTAGTAGAAAAGTGTGGAAAAACCATGTGGCATGACCCTGCCAATAAAAGACATGTTGGTGGTGATATTAATAAGACACTAGTTTAAATTTGATGGCCCACTAGATGTCAAAACTGTCAAAGCCCTAAAATGGACTATATGTCCAATTTAACCTACAACATCAATTTATAGAGACATCTTAATGGCAAGATTGATCATGAAAATAAAAATTCAAATATAGATTGAGTGGTGGCATTAAATTTGGGCATGGCATGCACATTTGGGAAAAGATAGAAATGTACTAAGGATAAATCCACCATGAAAAAAAAGTGTTCTCTACTGTAAAGATAGTATGGGTGAATTTTGAGTGGAGATCCCAAGTTATTTTCAACCACTTTTATCTACATTTGGCTAATTAAATTTACTCCCATGCCTGTAGTAGTATGGTTTCTAGTAGAATTTATCAACTACATTTTAGAATCCACATTGAATTCTCAACTACTTCTGTAGACGACATGAGTTTTCTCCCTCCTATTTATAAGAATTTGAAAGCCTTTCTCAAGCTTGTCATTTTTAATGATTAGAGGATATTGTGTTTGGATGGCTCTTTGTGAATTATAAAAAGAACAAAGAGAACCATACACTTTCTTCTTATGTTTATAACTTTCTAGATTAGTTTTGCTTCTCTAATTTTTTTTGAGTTATGTTATTTTTAAGGTGAAGTTTTTAGCTAGATGATTGTATGGGCTTTGAACCTTGTTGATCAAAAAGGAAATCTTGTTATTTGGAGACTGTTGGGATTATGTGTGGACATTTTTTGTGCATGATTTATGGTGGTTAGTCCTATTTCTTCTCACACTAATTCTCCCCAAACTCTTGCACCATATTTAGTTGGATTTTTTCTAAGTCTAACTCAACCAAATATTGATTTAATGGAGCTCATTCAATCAAAAATCATGCCTTAATTTTCATGGCAGTAGGTTCTCTTTCTCCCTACCCTTGCTCTTTTGCATTTTATTTTAAAAGTGTGTTAGCTTAGATATTGGGTATTAACAAAAGTAATCTAAAATTAAATGTTTATCTTGAATAGTATTTCATGTTATGATTATCACCATTGTAGTATTGTTACATCTATGAATGTGGTAAACTAGTAGATAAATTAACTGTGTCTTTTGTATGCAAGCATAAACAAGCATAATTTCTATTTAAGGATGAACTCTACAAGTGTTATCAATAAAGTATACAACCTCCTAATGAATGTCTTAATCAAAGAAGCTTGCACCTTAATTCATAAAACAAGCCCCTTAAAAGTGATATTCCACATCAACCAACTTAGTGAAGACTAGCATACCAAGACCTAGTACATTTATATCTTAAGGAAGAAGTTTTATTGTGGGATCTTCTTCCTTTTAGGAGAGGCAAAGACTAAAAAACCCTGTCTATTATTGGTTGTGTCAAAACACTTATCAACACATGGTACATCCATAGTTTACATAGTTATCTTATCCTTCCGGGGTAAGGTAACTACCAGATACTACTTTTACTCACCTCAAAAGAGGGGGGCATTGTTGGGGATCAACCAATAATAGATTACACTTATGAAAGCAATAAACGCAGAATTAAATCAGATAGACAAGTAACTAGAATCAGATAATAGCAAAGAACAAGAGATACAAGAAACCACCCTAAAAACTTGTATTAAACTCTTTACAGAAGGAATACAATTGAAGAAACTTCTTTCTTCCACACCTCTCTCATATGTATAGATCTCTCACTAGATCTCTTTCCCTCAAGAGCTCTCTCTCTCAAGTACAATCAACTCCAACAACATGGAATGATTCAACTCTGTACTGTTCTTCAACATTCACATACAATGAACTACTACAATAAACTAAGAAGATCTAATTCTACATATAGAATTAGGAGACTTGAGCATGCACTTACAACCAACAGTTAAGCCTCTTGAACAAGGGCTCTAAAAACAATCTTACTAATAATAGAGACGCGAACTTAAGACTAAGACTTAAACTCATCATGCAAACACTCAGTTTTGTCCTCAAAAATAGCTCTTTGGATGCATAGGTAACCGAGGCCGGTTCCTGCCTGCTTGCCTGTGACCGACGTTGGCCGATCCTCTGTCGATGCCAACATCTCTTCAACTGCACCTGACTGATGTCAGTCACTCCTGACTAACACTGGTGACTGTGTAAACCTAAAACTATCAAATGCACTCATATGTGAAGCTTTTAGGCTCCACACCTTAACAATCTCCCACTTGGAGATAAACAGCTACACCAGTACCTATATAGCAACATCTTCTAGCTCCTCCATCTTCAACTCAATCATGAAGACCAACAAAAGTTGAATGAAGATTCAAATTCTCCTTTGTAACTGGCTTGGTTAACATATCAGTAGAATTCCTATTTGTATGGATCTTCTCCAGCTTCAACTCACCATCTTCCAATACCTGTCATATGAAATGGTACCTAAGCTATATGTGCTTTGTTCTTGAGTAAAGGCTGAATTCTTAGCCAAATGGATTGCACTCTGACTGTCACTATACAATCTGCAACTCTCATGCTCCCTTCCAAGCTCTTCCATGAACTGTGTCATCCATATCATCTCTTTGCTAGCCTCTGTGACTGCAATATACTCTACTTCTATAGTTGACAAGGCAACAACCTTCTTCAACTTTGATATCCAGCTAACCGTCATTCCACCTACAGTGAAAACATATCCTGTAGTGCTCCTCCTGCCATCCAAATCACCTGCCATAGCTGAATCTACATAACCATGTAGAGAAGTATCTGAACCTCCATAGCACAAGTGCCTACTGCTGGTTCCTCTCAGATATCTAAGGATCCACTGAACTGCTTTCCAATGTTCCTTTCCTGGATTGGCCATATACTTACAATTCCCACTGCTTGGGCAATATCCGGTCTAGTACACACCATTGCATACATCAAACTCCCTAATGTGAAAGAATATGGAACTTTACTCATGTACTCTACCTCATCATGTGAATTAGGACATTGTTCTTTACTCAACTTAAAATGTCCAGCCAAAGGTGTGCTTACCGGTTTAGCATCCTGCATATTGAACCATTTCAACACCTTGTCCACATAATCCTCTTGAGACAAAATCAACCTGTGATTTTTACTGTCTCTCTTAATGCTCATGCTAAGGATTTTCTTTGCTGCTCCCAAATCCTTCATGGCAAACGTTTGAGCTAATTTCACCTTAAGCTCAGAGATATCATGAATGTGTGATCCTGCAACCAGCATATCATCTACATACAACAATAGAATAATATATCTACCATTATCCAATCTCTTTAAATACACACAATGGTCAGATTGACATCTACTATTGCCATGCTCAGTCATAAACCTGTCAAATTTCAAATACCACTGTCTAGGAGCTTGCTTGAGGCCATACAAGCTTTTCTTCAATATGCACACTAACTTCTCCTTACCTTTGACCTCAAATCCTTCCTGCTGTTCCATATATATTTCTTCATCCAAATCTCCATGAAGAAACGTTGTCTTAACATCTAGCTGCTCAAGATGCAAATCCTCAATCGAAACCAAAGACAATACAATCCGTATAGAAGTCATTTTAACAACAGGAGAAAAAATCTCACCAAAATCAATACCTAGCTTTTGTGCAAATCCTTTCACTACCAATCTGGCCTTATATCTCATTTGTCCATTCTCACCTTCTTTCAACCTATAGGTCCATCTATTCTTCAGTGTCCTCTTACCAGCTGGCAACTCAACCAAATCCCATGTTTGGTTCTCTCTTAAGGACTCCATCTCCTCAACCATGCCACGCTCCCACTGACTCTTGGACTCCACCTGTATTGCTTCTTCAAAACTCTCTGGTTCTCCACCATCAATTAGCAATAAATAGAATAATGAAGGAGAATTTCTAATTGGAGGCTTACTTACCCTTTCTGACCTCCTGATGGGCATCTGAGACTCATTCACAACACGTTGTCCACCCAAATTCTCTGACAGTGACCAACCTCGGTCACTTCCAAGCCTATTACTGGCCGACGTCAGTTCTTCCTGATTGACATCAGTCTCTGTATGGCCGACATCGGTCTCTATCCTACCGACGCCGGTTCCTTCCCTGCCGACGTCGGTCTCTGTGTTTTCCTGCAAGTGATTATTTCTTTTTCTCGCGAGCTCATTTTGGACCGTCACCTCATCCAATTCACCATTGCTCTACCCAAATTGATTTAGCTTCCTCAGCTGATCACTATACATCACTTTTTCATTGAAAACAACATCACGGCTCCTAATTACCTTGTTAGTTCCTAGATTCCAAAATCTAAAACCAAAATCATCTGAGCCATAGCCAATAAATGTGCACCTCATAGACTTAGCATCCAGCTTCTTTCTATTTTCCTTATCAATGTGCACAAAGGCTTCACAACCAAAAACTTTGAGATATGAGAGATCTACCTTTTTACCTGTCCATGCCTCTTCTGGAATTCCACCATCCAGAGCTGTAGAGGGTCCCCTTTTAATCAGGTACAATGTAGTGTCAACAGCTTGTGCCCAAAACTCTAAGGGAAAACCAGCATGCAATCTCATACACCTTACACGCTCCATTATTTTTTTGTTCATCCTTTTAGCAATTCCATTCTGCTGAGGTGTCCTTAGAACCATCCTTTGCCTGTGGATTCCATGCATATAACAATAATCTCTAAACTTATAGTTGCAGAACTCACCACCATTGTCAGATCTCAGGCACTTCAATCTTCTGCCTATTTCATTCTCAATCATAGCTTTCCAAATCTTAAAAGTCTCAAATACATCAGATTTCTTCCTAATACAATAGACCCATACCTTTCTTTTAGCATCATCTATGAATGAAACATAGTACTATGATCCTCCAATAGAAGCAACTTGAGCCGGTCCCCACACGTCTGTGTGAACAAGCTGCAGCTTATGCTTCTTCTTAGTTGACCCAGTCTTGAGGAAACTCACTCTCTTCTATTTCCTAAAAACACAGCGCTCACAAAACTCTAGATCTATGCCTTTTAAATCTGAAAGCATACCTTTGGACTTAAGAATTGACATACCCTTCTCACTCATGTGGCCAAGCCTTGAGTGCCACAATTTAGCATCCACATCTGAAGTAGATAATACAGAAGGAGAATTGTTAGTAACATAATTACACAAATAGAGAGTACCTACTCTCTTACCTCTAGCCATTACAAGTGCACCCTTGGTCACCTTCCAAGATTCTGCTGTGAGACTTACTGTACAACCCTCATCCCCTAACTTTCCTGCAGAAATCAAATTTCTCTTCAAGCTAGGAACATGCATCACATCTCTCAACACCCTGCATTTTCAGCTGCACTTTACCTTTGCCAATAATTTTACAAGGCTCATCATCCCCTAGATACACTATTCCAAAATCTCCATGGATATAGTCACTAAAATATTCTCTATTAGGGGTAGCATGAAAAGATGCACCAGAATCTAACACCCAAGATTCTATATTATTATGCAAAGAGAATATTAAAGCATCTTGTGCAATACCTACAACCTTTGCTTCTTCTTTTCCTTTGTGCTGATTGTCCTCCTTAGGCTTTGACCAGCAATCTCTGCTTATGTGCCCAATCTTTCCACAATTCCAACATTGTGGCTTCCTGCCATTTCTGGATTTGGATCTTCCTCTCACCTTAGACTTAGATCTTGATCTCCTCTTGCTCTTATCTTTTTGCCTCCCCCTGCTCTCAAAACTTAAAGCATTCCCAGATGTTTCCTCTATGATTGTCCTATGAATTTCCTCATTCAAGATAACACTAACAACATCTTCTACTTTCAAAATATTTGATGCAGATGCAGTATTACTAACTGTCATTACTAAGCTATGCCAGCTTTCAGGCAAAGAACATAATATTAAAAGAGCTTTTATTTCATCATCAAACACTATATTGACTGAACTTAATTGATTTACAATTCCAGTGAAATCATTCAGATGAGTAGACACAGATCCACCTTCATTCATATGCAAATTAAATAACTGCTTCATAATATATACCTTATTAGACGCTGAGGGTTTTTCATACAAATTTGCTAAAGTAGTCATTAACTCTACCATAGACTTTGCCTATGATAAATTAGATATCACAGTAGATGGTAGACTCAATCTTATAGACCCCAGAGCCTTTCTATCAAGAACTTCCCATTCTTCATCATCTATGTCTTTGGGCTTCTTTGCAATCCCACTTAACGGTAAATATAGATCTTTTTGATACAGATAGTCCTCTATCTGCATTCTCCAATGTTGATAATTTTTGCCATTTAACTTCTCCATTCTCAGTTTACTTTCTTCTTCCATTGCTTCTCCCACTCAAACAAAAATCCCTGCAGAAACTCCTGTGAGTACCCTGTAATCAATACACACTACACAGATCTGAACCACCTGTTAGTGAACCTGAGCTCTGATACCACTTGTTGGATATCAAGCTCTGAACCTACAACCAAGGCTCAGATACCACTTGTTGGGGATCAACCAACAATAGATTACACTTATGAAAGCAATAAATGCGGAATTAAATCATATAGACAAGTAACTAGAATCTAATAATAGCAAAGAACAAGAGATACAAGAAACCACCCTGAAAACTTGTATTAAACTCTTTATAGAAGGAATATAATTGAAGAAACTTCTTTCTTCCACACCTCTCTCAGATGTATATATCTCTCACTAGATCTCTTTCCCTCAAGAGCTCTCTCTCTCAAGTACAATTAACTCCAACAACTTGGAATGATTCAACTCTGTACTATTCTTCAACATTCACATACAATGAACTACTACAATAAGCTAATAAGATCTAATTCTACATATAGAATTAGGAGACTTGAGCATGCACTTACAACCAACAGTTAAGCCTCTTGAACAAGGGCTCTAAAAACAATCTTACTAATAATAGAGATGTGAACTTAAGACTAAGACTTAAACTCATCATGCAAATACTCGGTTCTATCCTCGGAAATAGCTCTCTAGACGCACAGGTTACCGATGCCGGTTCTTGCATGCTTGCCTGTGACCGACGTTGACCGATCCTCTGCTGATGCCGATGTCTCTTCAACTACACCTGACCGACGTCGGTCGCTCCTAACTGACGTCGGTGACTGTGTAAATCTGAAACTGTCAAATGCACTCATATGTGAAGCTTTTAGGCTCCACACCTTAATAGGCATATTAGTGGGTTCATGCCATGGAGGCATGAATTTCACATTCATTTCATATATGCATATTGTAGTGAGGGTATGTTATAAAAACATGTACTCCACATTTTTCATAATTTTAGATTCAGTGGGGGCATGTTTTAGAAACGTGTTCTCCACACTTAATCAATACACATCATACCCAAATTATAATGGGGTCATGTTTTGGAAACATGTCTTTGACATTGGCACTTATATCAGTTTTCATATTTATCCACATTGGTACTTACACTATTTCTTAGATTTAGATTACAATGTGGGGGGCATGTTTTGGAAACATGTTCTACAAACTTACACTAGTTTTCAAATTTAGATTGTAGTGGGGGGCATGTTTTGGAAACATGTTCTCCATACTTACACTAGTTCTCAAATTCACATTGCAGTAGGACATTTTTTGGAAACATGTTTTCTACAGTTACACCAATTTCAATTTCAAATTATAGTGGGGGAATGTTTTGTAAATATGCTTTCCACACTTACACAGTTTTAAATTGGTCAAATTGCATAGTCATATGATTCATATACACATTTATGGTAGAATTATAAACATTGGTACCATTTTTATACATAGTTTCAACATGAGACATATCTAAGGTGAATGTGTTATATAATGTGCACCTAATATTTCAAAATAAAATCATTTTTAGATTCTAAACACTTTAGGGACTATCATCACCCACTAGGTTAGACTTTTCTGAACTATATTGAGCCAATCTACTATAGTAGGTGGTTCACTTTTTGGTATGGTTGAGGTGATTAAATGACTCAATCTTACCAATTTTATAGGTTGGACTTGATAACATCATCCAACCTTATTGTATTTATAGTGTGAGTTGACTTGGTTCAACCAAACTCACTAAGATATAAGTATGATTAGGTTACACAATTGAGTTTATCTCAACTGTCAGGTGGTAACTCACATTTTATCCAAGGTTGGGGGCATGTGTCCTCCAATATCTCTTTATATATTTAGATATATACACTTTCCATATTTTATATTTTTCCTAATCTCATCTCTAATATTTATAATGATACATCTTTCAAATCAAATTTCCAAAAAGTAATACAATTGCATTGATACACAAGTGTACTCCTAAGCCTTACCCTCTTTCAATTTCAATCATTTCAATACTTTCAATTTCAGAATATATGCACTTATTATATATTTTAACATTCTCTTAGTTATAGGTTAGTCACTAATAAATCACTTAGGCTAGACTCAAGTAAAGATAAGGTGTGATATACACACCTAGATACGTATTACTTTTCCTTTAAACTAGAAATTTTATTACTAGATTAAAGGGGAAATATAGACACTATTTTTGAATTATATAGTACCTCAGTCTTGTATACTTAGAAAATACATATCATATATGTAAATTCAACTTTTAGACCTTTCATGCTACCAAAAGGCTTGCATACACTATCTCTTTGTGCCTAATTGATTATCTCATAGTCCGACCAATGTTATTTTGATGACTCAAACCTTCTATCTTGTCCAAAATATTATAAAACTATTTATATTCCATCTTTGCAAGTTATACAACTTCACTTATTTTATAATTATTTGGACACTTGCATCCCAGTCAGATGCATATGTCGACACAAGTATCCTATCCCAACATATGTTTCTAGTGCCCTAAAGTCACCCAATTTATAAATGAAACATATTACTATGGTCATCCTAAGTACTTTAATGTGTTATATTATCCAAAGGGACTGATATAAATAAAATATCAAGCCTCATTCATTCCTCACCTAGAAAAACTTAACAAATCACAAGGAAATTTACCAAAAGCATTATATCAATAAATCAATTGAGAAAAGCTTCCTTATTTTCTCATATTTCCATATCAGTGATAGGGATAACACATATAGTTCTAAAGTAATAAAGGAGCATTATATGATCCACATTCACCAAGTTACAAGCTATATAATTATTGTACTTATTTATCACATATCATATGATTCACACACAAGCCAACAGGTAGAGGAAAACTACATAAGTATGAAGCCCTCTTCAAAGTATTGGTTATAGTAATGCTCAATGACAGAGGTATTTGAGGTAGTTCGACATCATGTTCCCACTAACCCATTTTTACCATAGCCACTATGAAGATGAATAACTAGGGTTTTTCTATTTGACAAGGAGTGACAGTCCATGACCCAGATCTGAATGCACCAGAGTGAAGGTAATGTAGAACCCATAAGCATCTAGGTGGTCACATCTAGTTTCAATAGGTATTCCATATTGGAAACCTACATCTAAGTTAGATATTAATATCAATGTAATTATCTTAGGGTGAATACAAGTCTCCATAGCTATAGAGGTATAATTGATAGAATCAGGAGACTAGTCTAGAATCTAGATCCATTCTACTTGATGCCTATTCTAGATCTAGATCTATATTAGAATTTGAACCAAATAAGTATCTTATTTTCACTATCATTGTAATATATAACATAAATATACTTTATATCTTTCAACATAATAAATTTTATATATGTTCTATCTGAGTTTCATAAATAGTTGGCCTACTTTACAGATAGTCTACCATTTTTGTACCCTAGGCTATTTCTACTCATTTAACCTTAGATTCCCATAATCTACATTTTAGGGTTAAACACTATCTTAAAGATATTGTTTGATTATAACATTATCACTTTCCCTCAAACAAGATAATTTGATCATTCAATACCATTTATTAATTATCTTTATGGAAATGCATTTCATGATTAACATATAATTCAAAGACATTATTCAAATATATGCATTACTTTAAAATATATATAAGATCTCATTGATAATAATTAGAGTCAATTGGATGATCTTGTTGTCTCCTAAGTCTCATTACAACCTAGAACACTACATACAATATCACCTATCCTTCGAGGAAATGTGTAATTTGTGGGTTCTAAACATTGTTAGGTGATCATATCCCCAACAATGCAAGAGTTTCCATGTCATCATCATTCTAATGTGTGTCACATATACTAATCTATATAAGTCATTATATAGGTGGGCAAGCATTCAATGCCCTAAGAATATATTATCCTCCTTTCTTCTATGTCATGCATCATAAATGAGTAAGATATAATGTCAGGATCCTACTCCACCAATAAGAGTATATATGATTACCGATTGTATAAGCAACTAAACACAAAATTTAACCAGAATGAATAAGTAACTAGAAATATGAAACAACACAGGATTTGAGAGACAATACACAATTGTATTAATAATCACTCAGAAGAAAATACAATAAAGAAGATGCCACTTCTTCTTCCACCTCTAAGGCTTGCCACACCTCAAGGACTTCTTCTCTCTCTCTCTCTCTTATGGTCCCAACACACAACTCAAATATAGAGTTGTTGTTCACCTCCACCAGTTAGTAACAACGCTGCCAGTACACCAAGTACACAACTGTACTCCAAGTAGATCTCCCTTTCCTTGCTACCACCTACAAATCAACAGACCTTACTTACCCTATAGATATCTCTACACCCTGAAGAACCCTTGTCCTTGCCTCACCAAGTCCTTATGATTCTTCAACCAGTACCCCGGTGGATCTTCTACCAGAACTTGCACACCTGCAACTCTCCAAGATCATACACACTCAGCACCCCTTTGGAACTAGGAGGAACACACCATGCTCTCTTCCCTCTGAAGGAGCTAATATTTTCTCTCTTACTCTCTACCACACTTTTACAATACAGCCCATGAGTCTATTATATAGATCTCATGCATACAATAATTAGACTTTCTTAATTACAATAATTAGACACGCAACTCAAGACTATAATTAGCCTTTACATGCAAACTCTCGATTCAACGAACTAATTGTCTATGCAATGAATAGTTCTAGAACCACCACAGGTGACTGACGTCGGTCCCTGTCTGCCTGGAGGTGACCGACATCAGCCGACCTCCTGCCAATGCCGATTGTCTTCAATTCACACCTGCTGATGTCGATTGACTAATAACCGATGTCAATTGCTTTTACACTGTAATATGACCAACGTCGATTGATCAGACTGACGTCAGTTGCCTTACAACTCATTCTAAAACTCAGCAATCCTTTACAACCTCAGCAACCTCCTCCATGTCTACATCAGTGAAGCTTTTAGCTCCACAACCTAACAATCTCCCACTTGGAGATAAATAGCTACACTGTACCTATACCTGTACACCATCTAATTTGTTTTCTGGCTTGTATCCCTCTTCAAGCTCAAACCTGAAGACCAACCACCACACACCCTGTGATGCCTTTCCTATCATCCAAGTAGCCTGCCACATCTGAACCTATAACTCCATGTAGTGAAGACCTTGACCCTGCATAGCATGAATCCCTATTGCTAATCCCTCTCAGATACCTGAGAATCCACCTTCCCCAAATTGGCTCCAAACTCTCTGACAACTCCCACTGCTTGGGAAAACTTAGGTCTACACTAGACCTCATGTGATTTTGAACACTATTCTAAGATCTGCTTGAACTGTCCAACCCTTGGTGTGCTTACCAATTTTGCATCCTGCATATTGAACCCTGCCAACACTGTCTTCACATCAGCTCCCACTGGAGACCAAAAAATCTCCATGTCTCTTATGCCAAAGAATTTTGCTGCTCCCAAATTCTTCCTGACATACCTTTGAACTAACCTTACCCTTAGCTCAACAAATCCCTACATGTACGAACCTGCTACAAGCATACCATCCATATACAGTAACTGGATAATGTCACGACTCATCATCCACCTGGTAAGACAAACACAATGGTTACACTGACATTGACTGAAGCCCTACTTTGTCATCTACCTGTCAAACATGTACCACTGTCATGTAGCTTCCTCAAGACCTTATACCCTAGCCTTCCATCTCACGTATCCATCCACTCTCTTCTTTAACTTGGGAATCCATCTGTCTCTCAGTGCTTTTTTCCAGCTGACAACTCCACCAACAAACTCCTATTTGGTTCTTCTCCAAGGACTCACACTCCTCATCCATGCCAAGCTTCCACTATTTCTAGATTCTACCTGCATTGCCTCTTCACATCTTCCTGGTTCTCAACCATCAGTAAGTAATTAGTAAGAAGGTGAACAATGAATATGAGGTCTACTTACCCTTTCAGTCCTCCATATGGGTGTTTGAGACTCCTTGACAGCTTGTTGTCTACCCAACATTCATCCCAGTGATTGATCTCAGCCATCTCCCAATCTGCACCTGACCGAAATTAGTTTCCTATGACTGACCCTATCTACCGACGTCAGTTTTTTGACCGACACCGGTGTACCCCTTGCCGATGTCAGTTCTTATTTGACCGATGTCGATTCCTACTACCTGACACCACTGACTTTGTTGATCTACACATGACCGATGTCAGTGCCTATCTATTCGACGTCAGTTCCTCCTGACTGACACCGGTACCTATGTTCGCCTATGACTAATGACTTTTTACCTGCAAGCTCCTTTTGGATCAAAACCCTATTCAAATTAACATAGCCCTACTCAAAATAATTTAGTCCCCTCAGCTAATATTTGTCCATCATCTCCTCCATGAACACCAAGGCTTTTCAGTTCTTAAGTTTGTCAAAGATATCTATCTTCTGCTTAAGAACATGCATTCCCCTCCTACATATGTGACCAAGCCTACAAAGCCACATCTCTGCAACAGAAGGTGAATCAGTAATATAATTAGATAGATAAAGGATACCTACTTTCTTACCACCATCTAATTCAAGTGCATCCGCTGTGAGAGTTACTGTGCATCTCCCATCACCTAAATTTTCTAAAGAAATTAGACTCATCTCCAAGACAGGACCTGCATGACCTCCTTCAACACTCGTGTGTTATCCATCTGTAATTTTAGCTTCACTTCCCCTTTGCCAATCATTTGACAAGGCTCACCAGCTCCTAAATAAATCTCTCCAAAGTCTCTAAAGACATACCCATGAAAAGATGCTCTATTTTGGGCTGCATGGAAAGAGGCAAAAGAACCTGTAAACCAAGATTCTACTTTATCCAGAGCAACCTGTGCAACAACACCTGCAACATCTACTTCTACATGTTGATCTTCTACCAACCAATAATCTCCCTTTACCTACTCTTTCTTTCCATCAATCAGACCATTCATGCTATTCAATTTCTCCATTCATAGCTTTTTTTCTTCTGCCATTGTTATACTCCCACTCAACCAAAAACCCCTGTGAGTAACCTGTAATCAACAAACACTAACCAGATCTAAACCACCTGTTAGTCAACCCAACCAAAAGCTCTGATACCACTTGTTGGTATCAAGCTATGAGCCAACAACCTCGTTCTGATACCACTTGTCAGGATCCTACTCCACCAATAAGAGTATATATGATTACCTCTTGTATAATCAACTAAACACAAAATTTAACCAGAATGAATAAGTAACTAGAAATATGAAACAACACAGGATATGAGAGACAATACATAATTGTATTAATAATCACTCAAAAGAAAATACAATAAAGAAGATGCCACTTCTTCTTCCACCTCTAAGGCTTGCCACACCTCAAGGACTTCTTCCCTCTCTCTCTTATGGTCCCAACACACAATTCAAATATAGAGTTGTTGTTCACCTCCACTAGTCAGTAACAACGTTGCCAATGCACCAAGTACACAACCATACTCTAAGTAGATCTCCCTTTCCTTGCTGCCACCTGCAAATCAACAGACATTACTTACCCTGTAGATATCTCTACACCCTGAAGAACCCTTGTCCTTACCTCACCAAGTCCTTATGATTCTTCAACCAGTACCCCGGTGGATCTTCTACCAGAACTTGCACACCTGCAACTCTCCAAGATCATACACACTCAGCACCCCTTTAGAACTAGGAAGAACACACCATACTCTCTTCCCTCTGAAGGAGCTAATATTTTCTCTCTTACTCTCTAGCACACTTTTACAATACAGCCCATGAGTCTATTATATAGATCTCATGCATACAATAATTAGACTTTCTTAATTACAATAATTAGACACGCAACTCAAGACTATAATTAGCCTTTACATGCAAACTCTTGATTCAACGAACTAATTGTCTATGCAACGAATAGTTCTAGAACCACCACAGGCGACTGACATCGGTCCCTGTCTGCCTGGAGGTGACCGACATCAGCCGACCTCCTGCCAATGCCGATTGTCTTCAATTCACACCTGCTGATGTCGGTTGACTAATAACCGACGTTGGTTGCTTCTGTACTATAATATGACCGATGTCATTTGCCCTACAACTCATTTTGCAACTCATCAATCCTCCACAACCTCAGCAACCTCCTCCATGTCTGCATCAGTGAAGCTTTTAGCTCCACAACCTAACATATAACTCATATGTTAATTGTTAAGAAGGATATCAATAGTATAGGCATATATTTACACACATGTAGCACATCTCCTAGTATAAGTTCACTATTGGCATCAAATTATGCACCCTAGGACACCTTATTCATATCCTAAGATTTGATGCAACATTGAATCATCTCTCAAGTTTTGGGGATATTGTAAGAGAGATGAATCTCTAGTTTATAAGGGCTAGCTCCCTAGATTCTTCTTTGAATGCCTATCACTTAATCTAATGCTTGTTTATGGGAAAGAGTTAGAATATTTACACAAATTGGAAAAATAAACTAAAGAGGTGATCTATAAATATATATACCATAGAATATCAACTTATACTAAGAACAAAGCTTTCCAAGACCAATTCTAGGGATTGAAGGATTCTAACATAATTGCTTCAATGTGAAGGTAACATACATGGGATAATCAACAAGATAACTAACTTAGGGGTATATTGCACACCATAGAGATAATTTATTGCTTTAAGAAGGGCCTAATATAATAAAAACACTTCACATGACCTATTAAAATCATAACTCTTGCTTAAACATGAAGGATAAAAGGAGTAAAGATGATACTATCACTTAGCTCCACTATTCATCACTCACACACTTAGACAAAATGTTCACAACTCAGAATTAGACTTATATTCAATATTCAAAGACAAAGTGTGATGTCATTTTATCAGGATTTTTCCATACCAACTATGATTAGATTCATACAATAGCCAAAAGGCTCAATTTATAGAACTTGGAAGAAGAGAGAGAAAAGAGAAGTTCAAGAGGCACAAATACAAGTGTACAAAGGTGAAAATCATTTAAAATGCATGTGGAGGAAGATATGGGGTGAGAAATGAAATATAATGATCTAAAAGTTTCATCTCCAATCATTCAAGACCTATAAAGTGGTTTAAAAACTCCTTTCTTTGCACAAAAACCTACCCCTCATGATTTGCTTTTCAAAACTACCCTATCATTGAAAATGATCAAGTATAATGATGGGTCTAAGTATGAGGGGTTATTAAAATTCCCTCACATGAATTTTATTAGCCTCTAATTATTCCTATCATTTTGGCCATGCACAATCATCCCTGGTAGTCCCAAAATGAGCTCTCTCCAAGCACCTCTCACATTTGGCACCCAAAACCATCCCAAATATATAATCTAATCCATGAAAAAGGAGGGGTGACATGTGTCCAAGGTTTACATGGCATTATTTTCAAGAAATTATCCCTAAAAGGCTTTCCAAATTGAGTTTCACTACTTCTCCCTAAGTGATCACCAACTACCCACTAGACTGGCTAAAATGAAAGAGATAATAGATAGACTTAAGAGTTTATATTGATAATAAAATGTAAATTAGGACTTATAAAAATTCCTAAAATATCCTCCAAAAGTTATTTGGCCTCTTTAAAGTTTTCCATGCTTTCAAAATAGATAAAAAGGTCAAAAAGAGTCCTATTTTGACCTATTTTATATAGTTCCATACAATAAAATTACATTGGAGGGTTCATGAGAGAGTCCTATACATGTTCTAAAAGTTTCATGTCCTTTCCATCCTATATATATGCTTCATTTTCCTTCTCTTCCCAATCGGGTCCTTGAGGAGGGTTTACAAGGGTTTTGAGGTGATCTTGGGTCTTAACATTTGTTCATAAAGAACAGAAAATTACACTAATGGATTATTTATGACCCTATCTAACTTTTTTAATCACCTTATGGTCCCATGCAAATTATCAAGGGAGTTTTGAGCTTCTCAACTTGGTTACTCAAGCCATTTTCATTCATTCTATGGGGTCTGAGAGCTTTCAAGTCAAAATATGTCTTCCTAGATATAATTCCTACAAAAAAGGTTTAATCACCTATAATAATGTCCTATTTACATTTTCCAATCCCTATAATATCTCACCAAGAGCTTATAATGAAACTGGCCCTTATTTTGAGGCTAAGTCTATACCTTACCAATGAGCCTGCTTGCACATTTAAGTCGAATGACTATTATTTGCACTTACCATGAAATTTAATATATTTGACACATAATTTAAACCCCAATAGTAATTATTTAAAACACTATAATTTTTTTCAAGGTTTGGAATTTGAAATGACCTTGCATTGGGAGCTAAATTTGCATGTTGGTTTATTAGGTCTACCTACAAACCTCCTTGTGTAGACCAATTTATCTATCTTAAAACCTTATATAAAGGTTTTATATATTTTTTTATTTTTTCTAAAACTTTAAAAACCTTCAATTTATATCTCCTTGTCTTATGGTCACCTACTCAACACTTTTCCTCAAAACTGCCAGTCTTGTGCATGGGAAAATTGCCCCTCCTCTGAGACAAAATAGAGAGTATTAGACCAATTCATTAAAGATTTTTGAAGGTATTATATGATTTATTAGGTATGTTTTACCCCCCTTACCAGTTTTAAAACTTTAAATCCTCCATTTTCCCTTCCCACTCTCAAATAACTTGAAGCAAACTTTTAAGGCGATGACTGTTAGGGTAGGCAAGGTATGAGATTGTGTTTTGGAGGTTTTTTAATAAAAATCAAGGTTATAAAAGTGTTTGAAATTTTTTTTAGGGTATCTTGAGATCAATATTAACTTTTTCCAAGTCATACTCCATCAATGTAGTCTTATTTGGTACTAAGAAACCTTGTTTCCAACCTACTGCCTATATGTCCAACATGACTATGTTTCCCTTAAGAGACACCCATGTTTGGAGTTATAGGTGGTTATAGGAATGTAAATAGGTATTACATGGTGTTTTTAAACCTTAATTAAACATTATAATATATTATTCCTTGATGTCACCCCTTCCTCAACTTGAAAGTACTTGGAACCTCTTCAAAACCCCTGTCTCAGTCCATTTCCTGTCTCAATCCATACAGACATGTAGGTGGTTATAGGCCATTTAGAATTTTCTTAAGGTGTGGTAGGATCTCTTGAGATTATCTTGGGACTCACCTCATGTTTTTATTTCACTTGGAAACCCTCAATCCAACGTCAACCCTATGCTTAGGTCATTGATTAGGACACCTCTACCTTGATTGTGCTTGTGTATGTTTTGACTCCTATAGGTGTATTATTGGCAAGAGTTAGGCCTTATGGATGTTGCATAAGAATTAATAATTTTTTAAAATATCATTATTATGTGTTTAAGATCCATTTTTTTTACTTTGGAAGACCTTAGATCTCCACCTAAGCCCCCTTTTTCATCTTACTATTTGTCTCAGCTATATGTGGCACTTCTCAAGCCTATAGGTGCATGTGTGGAGTCCCTAGCCCTTTGATTTTGATGTGAGAAAAACTATTGGATTACCTTTAGGGTCAAAAAATAATTATTTTAATCATAATTCCTACCTTGAAACCTTAAAATCACCATGTAAATGTCAAATTGGATCACTTTCTAATATGTTGGTTGTAGGTGTTTGTTTTAGACGTGTGTACGGACATGGAGTAAGCTTGGGGAGATATCAAAACATCCATTCACTCTCCTTATGATCTCTTGGGATATAAGTGACAATTGAACCACTTATCCTCATTTCACCTTGGTGACACAATCTAAAACCATCAAAATGAAGTGCAAGGTCACCCTTTTATCAATGTCTTGTAGATCTCATTATTGGGATTTAGTGGTTTTTTGGCCATTTTCAAGGTGTTCAAACTTAAACATCCACTAATCCTTTTGACCCCATTCTTGGCACAATTATTATTCTAAATGAGGACTACAATATCAAGTTACTAGGAGCATTTAAATATCTATAAAACAATGAAATATGATAATCCCAAAATGCTTCTAGCCCCCTATTTAATGTTTTCTAGGTAGACAAGCCTGAAAATATAGTCAACATTCTTGGAGTGACCTTCATTCATATTATATGTTGTATGAGTCTATCTTGTATTAGCCCATCATGCAAGGTTTAAAATTGAAGTGCTACATCACCTCCACACTCAAATAACTATTTCAAACCCCTGTTTAGCACACCTATAGGTGGGGTTCTGATATATTACAGTGAACTTATGATATGGGCAAGTTGAAACTTTTCATAAAAGTGAACCTTATGCCCTTCCTTGGGTATATCAATGCACTTTTAAAAATTCTAAGAAATTTGAACATCTTCCTACTTCTCCCTATGTCACCATGATGTCAGTAGGGTCTTATAGATGAAGGTTTTGGTTATGTGTAGGCAGGGAACCTGGGGTTGAGCTATGACATGGTTTCAAGGTTCCAAATGAGTTATAACCTATCCAAACAACCTCCAAAACATCTTCACACTATAATTATATGAAACAATTGTAATACTCCCTTTTCAACATGAATTCTAATTCCTAAAGCATATGAGGCAATTGTAAGTGCAACATGGACTAGTCTGCAAGCATACACAAGCCTAAAAGAGGATTACTTAGGAAATTAAGCTTTAAAAAACTAAGATACCCATGAAAATATCTTTTAAGGCATGGGGGAACACCTAAAATAAACAAAAGCATCAAACCAAAGCAAGAAAAACTGAAATAAGTGCAAATAGTGACCCCCTCATGGTTGCATATGCATAACAAGTTGCTTGGAGTGTTAGCAATTGTTCATAAAGTAAGATACACAAATATAAGAACTATTTTTATGGAAATTAAGTGTAATCAGAGACCCTTCACCCACCAAGACCATTATTCCCAATTCCACCTGTACGGTCCACACCAAGCACTTGAAAATGGCCTTTCTTGGTTTGCTAAGAGAAAATGGAAGAAAAGAATTTATAGATGAAATTTTTGACATAATCCTTGAAAAAAAAGCATGAAAAAGAGTTTGGGAGTTGAAGAGACATCCACCCATGTTTTTAGCTACAAGTGAACTCAAGAAGTCTGTACAAGTGCTACAACTAGCCTATTTTTAAGAAAAAATTACCATTTCCTACATATAACTAAATTTTAACTACCACCTAACTGATATTGATAGATTTTGATCTCTTCCACATTGATATTCACTTTGGTGGTAAATATTTTACGTGGAAAGTCCGTACATGTCATTAATTAAGCTAGAAAAATGGCCAAATAACCCCTTTTGCATATGAAACCTGGAAAGTGATCAATTTGTGACTTGTAAACACATTAAAATATTTCAAGGAATAGCTTATGAAATTTTAAACACAATTTTATCCTTTTACCATATTTGACTAGGGTTTACTAACTTTGACTTTAGGTGACTAGCCTAGTACAAGGGGGTGGACTTCAACAAGGACTAGGGAAAGGATAAGTGAGACATATAGGACAATAAGAGACCCCATAGGACACATGAAACCTTCTTAAAAAATTTTAAAATAGTAGGGTTTGACCCAATTTGACTTGGGGTCAGATTTGGTCAACAATCACTTAGTAGGATCCTCCTCCAATCTCAAGTCTCCTAGTAGCCACCCCCATATAATATACATGAATTAATCTCTACTTATCCACTCTAGTTATTTCTCCTATAACTTGTCTCCCTTTGATATGAGGTTTTAGTATTTTCTCTCCATCCTCTAAGGTAATTATCATCTCCCTTTTTGGTATCTAGAGAGTACAACTATCACCATTCCACCACTTAATTGAATTGGTGAACATCATAAGGTAAAAGCACATTATGGGAAGGCATGCAACATGGTCCAAGCAACTACATCCATACATACCCACCTGACCTCATCCAACCTAAGTGTCTAATTTTTTTGTAACATTCTCCCATGTTGAAACTCCTATATATGTATGTCCATTATTTTTATAATCAAATAAGAACGTCATATCAGTCTTTCATAATTTTACATGTCAGAAATTACAAAAAACAAAAAATGTTAGAATTGTATATATTTTTATAAAACCATATAAATTTTACTAGGATTATAAAAACCATGATATGATTGTATAAATCTTGTTAGGATAATATATATTCTATGAGGAGTGTACATTTTTTAGATTAGATAAAAATAGTCCATTTTTAATGAGAATATTTAAATTTTTCATAAATGAGTAAACAATTTAAAATTAAGTTTAAAATTACCCACTAGGTGTGCCTACTCAACTAAAATGTTAATCGATCACACATAATTAATTTGATGCACCAATAACTCTTGTCAATCAGTCATGGTATATCTCTTTCACATATATGTTCATAAATGAAAAGGTTAAGAATGAGGTGAGTTTATATGTTCACTTTTACTTTCACTATAAATACATTTTGGTAAAAACCTAATTTATTGTTATTATTCACTAAACATTACTTTACATGTTTATCAAATTGCAAAAGATATGCTATAATTGTGATGATGTAATAATTAATGCTCCCATAGGACAATACTTTTTATTTTTTTAATATTAATCATGTTATCTTATTCATCTTATGATATTATTTATTCCTTCATGATATATATTATTTTGTCATTTCCCTAAAATGGCAATATCATTATTTATCTCAAGATTAAATTCTCATTGTTTCACATATTCTTATTGAATCTTGAGGCATGAAACCATATATAATACTTATTTATCCTTTTACTTTGATCATTGTTGATGTTTTAGTACAATACAATTATATACACTGACATGGATTGGAGAATTGATACTAATAAGGTATCTAACTTTAAAATTATCGATGACTAAAGACATATAGTTGAGAGGTGGATTGGCTGATTTAACTCCATGATATACTCTAATTGTATTTAGAAGTAATCGATATGGTACACTATTTTTTATTAATTCAAGTTTTCCAATGTTCATCATTATTATTTAGAATTGACCCATATGTGTGTAAAAAAGAATATATTTTTAGGTTCCTAAGTACTTTAGATTTTCCTCTAGAGCTTCAAGGACAAAAAATATTACATCCATACCATTTATTATTTTTGTACTTTCATATGTATTCACATACACATCAAAATGAGGTAAAATATAGACACCCAAAAAATTGCCATAGGTATTTATTAGTCATGACATTTCATGATTTTAAGTTATTTTTTGTACTTGTTGATTATTAGTCTAAATTAGGTGTTATTGTCACATTTATGGGTCATCATCATGTATTTCCTTATTCTCTCCCCATTTTTATTTCTCTCTATTCCCAAGTGTCTTGGGCATTATGTAAGGAGCATCATTAACACGTTCTTGTTTGACTGGAGTGTTAAGCATGCATGGGTCCTATAATGACCTCTTTTGGTTAGGGTGCACATGTCTTGGGTAATCTCATATTTTTCATTTTTAGTCATTATTTTTTTGGTTAGTATACCAATAAAGATCCTAATAATTTAATTATTTATAAATACATAAGAATTATAGTTTACTTACATCTAGAGAATCATAAAATATACATTGTTGTTCATAGGACTATATTGAGAACTTACAAGAACTCTATAAGGATCAAGAAATAAATTAAGTATTAACTAAAGTGCATAGGTTTATGTTATACATCACACATCACTAGAATTTCATGTTATTGAAATGATTCTAATTATGAGATTTATTATTTTCACTATTTTTATTATCTAGAGATTGATAAATATTTAGATAATTTTGTTATTCTTTAGTTTATTATAGGCTCAAAAACATGTTTTCCTTAAGATTTTAGTTATTGTTACTCGTTTAAATTTTGGATAATATATATTATTTCTAGGGGTTATATTAATTGTATTGCAAAAAATTGAGGTTATTAGAGATTAGGACCAACTGAATGTAGTCATCAAGTCAATTACCTGTCATTTTTCTAAAGTGTTACTGATGTTTTGAAATTTGTTTTGAGCAGGATTGAATCTCATGTGAGACTTATCTATTCATCATCAAAGTTATGGTTCAATTATATATCACTTTTCGGTGCACATTCACACTCTTAGATCTTTACATCTGTTACTAGATCTTACTATAACATAGATATGCCTATAAACTTTATATTATCATTCTTCTTTCACTTTAGAATTAATTAATTAAGCTTATATTAATATTTTACATTTATTATTTAACCTATTTAAAATTAGTTGGATATTGTAGACACCTAAAAATAACCTTAGGTATACATTAGTTGTTAACTTATTTAATTTTAGGGCACTTGTGTATTTTTCAATTATTTTTCAAAATTAATCATTATTAGTATGTTTTTTCGTTTGTTGTCATGTCTTCCCTTCTTTCCTCTCCTTTTCTCTCTCATCCTATTTTTTTGGTATCCCAAGAAATGTACTCAACTCATTTATGAGGTTGTGGCTAGTTTAGGTTATATTGAATGATATTAAAAAATATTATTTTGGTGTTCAAAGTTGTTATTAGTCTTTTTATAGCTGGATCAATAACTAACATCTTTATTTAACTAGTGATTAAAAAGTTCAAATTTCAACCGATGAACAATCACTAATAATTTTGTATAAATGATTTGTAATGTTTAAAAGTTTTATATTGCATAATTTTTACTTAAAAAATAAAAATAAAAATATTTTTCTCAATGTTTATTGATGGAAACCTGTAAGGTGTTATTCTTATGATTTCATCTTAGTACATATTAATTAATTAATATTGGTGGCATATTAATCAGTGACATGGCTTACAGGGGAGAGAAGACCATCAAATATATATACATATGCTTCCATTAAATGTTATTTATTTGACAAATGCTTTAAAGTGTCGAAATGGCTCCAACTTTTAGTAATTATCGCCCTCATCAAAACATCAACCAATTTTTATCCATCTCCAAATTTAGGCCTACTTTATCTTCCCTATTTACAACAAAAACAACAATAAATACCAAATAACCTAAAAGTAATAAATACCTTTCTTACGTTACAAGTATTGCTCGAAGACTTTAACATTAGGCAAAAGTAGTATATATTACACTTTTTTAATAATAATAATAATAATAATAATAATAATAATAATAATACCACCACCACTACCACCGAGGAGTTGGAATCTGAAGTCGCTATCCAATATTTTCCGTAAGACTTTGGGAAAACCTTCATCACATGCATTGCCTAACAACTCCAAAAAAAATCTGATTCTATCTTTTCATGCTGGATGGCCCACCAAAGCATCTACGTCACATTATTTCTTAAAAAATCTCCATCTTTCAAAGTTGCAGCTTTCACGGGGCAAATCTTTGATTTGCTTTTTTATGCTTTCAATGGTGGGCATCCTCATCGTAGAGGCTCCTCTTAACATAATTAGAATAAAATTTTAAATAAACATAATATTATATTAAAGACACTAAAATTTATAACTTCTAATTTTAATTAGTATCGATATTATTATAGACGTGAAACAAGGTTGCTTATTTTGAATTTTAATTTTTTAATTTTTATATTGATGAATTAGATTATTTTTATCTTATTATTCGCAGGAGTGATTGTAATCTCTTTAAGATTTACATTATAATTTTATTGTTCCTAAATGATATTGTTTTACTTTCACATTCAATCACTAGTCTTTAAAATCAAATTGAAGTGTGGAGTAATTTTTATGATAAAAATGACTTTAAAATGAATATTGCAAAAACAAAAATCATGGCATTCAATGTAACAAAAAAGTAACATATACAATCAATTTGATATACAAAGCACAATGGGTCGATGTGGTGCACTCTTATATATACTTAAGGTGTGGTTTTCTCTAGACAACCAATGTCATATCCTTAAGAATTCAAACCATTTTTTTAAAGAATCAAAGATGCCTATAACATTTATTCACACAATTTCCAACAATGAATGAGTATAAATTCATTCAAGTGTGCTATTATAGCATAACCCGCTTAATTCAGTGCTAGACAATATGTATTATGTTGTAATGCAACAAGCTTAGATATGTGGAAACAAGCTAGGTCCATGAACAAACTCAACAATTCGCACTAGATTGCTCTAGGGGCTTTAGTTTATCTTATAGAGCACAATAAGGAAAGTTGGTTTTATCGGAGGATTCACCAAGGTCTGAATAACGAGGATGCAGGAGTCGTGGTTGCACGAGACGAAGCAAGTGAATACCACAAAATGCTAAAGTAAATGAAATCAAACAAGAGACAATTGCATAGACAATTTGGAGAAAAGTCAATATTCCATTAACATGAGATGGCCATAATGAAGAATACATATAGGAGAGCTAGTAACTCCTCCACAAATGGTGGTCAAAGCACCCCAAGAATAGACTGTAACTCCTCCATGAAAGGTGGTGACAAGGTGCTACGAATAGATAAGTAACTCCTATACTCGGAATAGCCAATCAAAGGAGTTACTTATGACATTCTTATGACACCTATGACACATCTATGACACACATCTCCACATAAGCTAGCCTATCCCACGAATGTAGGAAAACTCCATGTATGCACAAATATATAATATTCCTTAATTAAATAATAGGGAAAAATAAAAACCTACACTAACACCCCCCCATAAGCGCAGCTTAGGTGGGCAGTGTGGAAATATAAAATGGGTCCCAGCAACTAGGCCTAATGAGGTACCCATGTACAAATGCAATCTCCCATAAGATAGAGAAAAGGAGAAAACTCGTAGGAAAAAACTCCCCCCCAAAAGAGAGACATAAAAGAAAGGAAGAGGCTAGTGGCCCCCCCCAAAGATGATGCTGTTACAGATGTGGACCGCACCCCAAGAAGAGCTCGTAGATGAATGAACTTACTCTCGGTGAAAGGTTTGGTGAAGATATCTGCAACCTGCTTTGAAGACTGGCAAAATATCAAGTCAATGACCTAACTATGAATAAGCTTCTGAATGAAATGCATGTGAATCTCTATGTGCTTGGTCTGTTGGTGCTGAACTGAATTCTTGAAAATCTGAATGGTACTCTGGTTGTCACAATAAATGATGGTGGGCTGCCTGATAGGAATGCCAAACTCAGAAAGTATCCCCTGAAGCCAAATAGCCTCAGTAGCTGCATTAACAGCTCCCCTGTACTCTGCCTCTATGGATGATATAGCAATAGCATTTTGCTTCTTGCTAGACCAACTAATAGGACCAGAACTTGGAGAGAAACTATAATCAGAGGTGGACTTGTGAGTCTGTGAATCGCCAGCCCAGTCTGAATTTGTATATCCAACCAAGTCAACCTCTATGCTAAATCTGTAATGAATCCTATATCTATGTGAACCTTGTATGTAATACAAGATCCTCTTCGTTTCTTTCCAATGTAGCTCAATAGGTTCTTGTATAAATCTGGAGACAAGTCCCATTGTATATGATATGTCAAGCCTGGTGTGAGTCAAGTAGATGAGACTGCCAACAAGTTGTCGATACCAAGTGGCATTAACCAATGGTGAAGAACAGTCAACCTCAAGCTTGACTCCTGATAGAAAGGGAGTCAGAGATGGCTTGCAATCAGCCATGTGAAACCGAGCCAATAAGTTAAGAGCATACTTAGGCTGTGCAAGAGAAATCCTTAAATATGATTGTTAGATCTTGATGCCAAGGAAGTATTGCAACAAACCCAAGTCTGTCATGCCAAATCTATCTTGGAGAGATGCCTTCACCGCTACAATAGCGGATGAAGAACTCTCAGTGATCAAAAGGTCATCAACATAAAGAACTAGAATCAAGAGCGAGTCATCCTGTCACAAAAAGTAGACATTAGGATCAGAATGGCACCTAGTGAAACCCGCTATGAGAAGGAAGGAATCCATCTTGGCGTACCATGCCTGAGGGCCCTGTTTGAGGCCATAGATAGATTTTCTAAGTTTGCATACTAAGGAAGAATCCTGAACAAATCTTGGTGGCTGCTCCATGTAGATCTCCTCCTCTAGGTCTCCATGAAGAAAGGCACTCTTCACATCCATCTGGTGCACATCCCAACCATGTGCTGCGACAATAGCTAAGGTGAGTCGAATAGAAGTCATCTTTGCAACGGGTGAAAAGGTCTTTGAGTAGTCAATGCCTGCCACCTGTGAGAAACCCTTGGAAACCAATCGCGCCTTATACTTATCAACCAACCCATCTGCTGCAAACTTGGTCCGATATATCCACCTACATCGAACCATCTTCCTTCCCTTAGGAAGTGAAGTCAAATCCCAAGTGTGATTTTTGATTAAGGAAGAATATTCTTCCTCCATAGCACTATCCCACTTAGGTACCCCTGATGCCTCTCAAAAAGTTTATGGATCTGAAACTGAAGCAAAGAAGGCATGTGGATGTCTTTGAAAATCCCCCCTAGTATGCCTGTCATCTATGGGATCTCTTGCCCAAGTGCCAGCACTCTCAAGTGTCTATCTGGCCCAAAGTGGCCTAGAAGTGGGCGAGTCAGGTGCTAACTCCTCATCCTCTGACTGACTAGAGGTGGATGACTCTGCATCACTGTCCTCGCTGTCTAAACTCAAAGAAGAAGAAGATGTCTCTGGCTCAAGAACCTGTTGTGACTGATATGAATATGAGAAATCATCATGAAGAAGTAGATCTGATGAGAGAGAATAAGTGCCAAGTGTTGAGTCTTAGGACTCTCTTGAAAGTGGACACTTCTCTCAATGAACAACTCATGAGTGGTTAGATCTAAAAGGCGATACCCCTTAATACCATCTAGATATCCTACAAAGATGCAAGGCTTGGACTGACGTTTCATAGCTTTGTGTTTCTTCTTCGGTATGCAGGCCATGGCTGGAGATCCAAAAACCTTAAGGTGCTCAACATCAGGTTTCCTTTTATGCCAAGCTTTAAAGGGTGTTATCCCTTTCAAAGCTTTGTGAGGAACCCTATTTTGAATGTAGCAAGCACAATTGATAGCTTCGGCCCAGTACTGTGGTGCTAAGGATTTGGAGTGAATCATACAGCTACCCATCTCTTTTAAGAACCTATTTTTGCGTTCTGCAACCCCGTTCTGTGAAGGACTGTAAGTGACTGTGCGCTGTAAATCAATCCCTTCTATGGTGCAAAATTGCTCAAACCTGTTGCTGACATACTCCCCTCCATTATCAGTTTGAAGAACCTTGATGGATTTCTCACTCTGTTTCTCAACAAGAGCCTTGAAGTCTATAAAATTTTCAAACACTTCAGATTTTTGTTTGAGAAAATATATCCAAGTGTACCTAGAAAAATTATCAATGAAAGTGAGGATGTACCTGGCCCTTGTGAAAGATGGTTTGGGAAAGGGTCTTGATATATCATTGTGGACTAACTCCAAAGGTTGTGAAGCCCTCCAACCTTTGCCTTTGTCAAATTTTGCTTTGGGATGCTTCCCAAGGGAGCACCCCTCGCAAAGTCCTTTTGAGAATTGGATACGAGGCAAGCCAATGACCATGTCATATTTGCAAAGTTGCTCAAGGTAGCAGTAGTTAAGGTGGCCAAACCGCTCATGCCATAATTTGCTAACTCAATCTGAATGAGTCAGCAATGCTATTGGAGAAGAATTAGGTGCAAAATGTGAGAAGGTGTAAACCTTGCTTGGTGATCTGTCCTACCCACTACCACTGTAGTATCACTATGCAACTCCCTGATAGCCACTAAATCTGGTGAAAACTCAACTCTCATGCCCCAACCAATGTGAGTGATTTGGTACACTGATAGGAGATTGGTTGAAAGAGAAGGAACACTTAGAACATTATTGAATGTTCCTCCTTCCATTTCAACTGACCCTCCCCTTGCAATGGAAATTGATGTGTCATCACCCAAACTAATTAAAGTCATGCTACAATGCTCTAAAGATAAAAACTCAACTAGGGAAGAGCCCATGTGGTGAGAAGCACCCGAGTCAATGACCCATGAAGATGTAGAAGTTGATATAGCTACAAGGGCCTTGCCCTTTTCTTTCTCCTTACCCTTGCCTTTTGCCTTAGTAGAATCTTGGGTAGATGAATTCTGCTTGATGGACTCAAGAACACCTATGTTGTGCTTCTCTAGAAGATGAGTTAGGTGATCTATTTTTTTTTCATGCATTTGTGTTCATCATGCCCTATCTTCTTACAATAGGCACACTTAACCTTCTCCTTCTTAGGTTTAGCATTGGAGGAGGAAGACTCAGTGTTATTTTTGGTAGGATTATGGTTTTCTTTCTTCTTCTCCTGGTCCTTATTCTTTTTCTTCTTCTCTTTTGTTGAAGTCTTATCCTTACCATTTCCAGCTATCAAAGCTTGGGGTTGAGTAGACTTCATTGTGCCCATTTGAATTAGCTTATCTTGCTCCCTAGTCAAGTCGGCAATGAAGGAATCTAAAGAAGGCATTTTCCATGTAGTGCCAGGGGCACTTTTTGTGGCATGACAAGTGGAGACAAAGACTGAATAGCTTGGACCTAACTTAGTGAGAATAGAAATGATGAGTTGATCATATTTTTTCTCTATCTCGCATTCTTTCAATTGCAATCTAAAGGCCTTAAACTTAGTGAAAAAGTCCTTTAGGGTGTCAAAGTTGCTAGGACTTAGACTTATGAGTTCATTTTTGAGCTCATGACCTCTCATCTCATCAAGCTTTCCAAATAAGGTTTCTAGGGTGTCCCATATGTCTTTGGGAGTCTTGGAGGTTTCTAAATGGAAGAGAAGTTCTAGAGACATGGACAAGCTCAGTAATCCATATGCTTCATCACTACAGTTGTACCACTTGACCTTTTCAGCATCAGTGCTGGGTTCTACTTCAGTACCCATGGTGATCCTATACAACCCTTTGCTTCTAAGAATGATTGAAATTTTAACCTTCCATTCATGATAGTTGAAGGGTGTCAAGGGTTTAAGTTGAAAAGAATCTATTTTAAGCTGAATTTAGGTGAAATTATGTTGATTGCAAGTTGTGAAATTATGCAGAAGGAGAATGAAAGCAAAGATTGTAAGTGCTGAAAAGTAATCACACCCCTCCAAAATGTTTATCCCCCCCAAATATGAAAGTGCACACTCAAAATATATCGGGCTTAGCTAAGAATGCATCTTAGAGTAATCAGTGCAAGACTTTAAGCAAACAAGATGTCGGACTTAGCTGAAAATGCGTCCCAGGAGACCCAAATTTTAGGCACTTTATAAACTAGTGAATTTTTAACAAATAACAAGCCTACACTATGGAGAATTGAAATACAAACACTTTTGAAAAAAATGGCACCCAAATCCGAGCTATCGTTTGCAAGATATTAAAGATTTAATTTTTTATAAACTAGTGTTTTTGCAAAAAAATAACACTAAAACATTTAAAAAATGCCTATTTTGAGAGATAAAGTGGCCTTCCAACCACTTGTTGGACTCAACACAGAGTGAGGAATCTAAAGGAGGTCTTTATGAGGGGGAATTGGCCTCTTGCCAACTCGGGCCTCACCCTTCGTCTTCGACAATCGAATATACAAGCTTTGAAAAAACTCAAATATTGCTCAATCAAAGAACCCCCCCAAAAAATATGATTTTACACTTTATATTAGTGCGTTTACAACTGCCACTAGCAAGAAATACTAAGTGGTCTTGATTTCAGTGCATTACAAAACCCTCATGAAAAGCATATGCTGAAAATACAACTTTGGCATAATATTCAGAGAAATAAATAGCACCATTGTGATCTACTCAAAAAATCATGTACTTTCAAAAAAAGAATCATCTCGATACGAGGGCTTATGTGAAAGTTATGATCCTCCGAAGTTCTCAAAATGAGAATTATGCAATGTCACGACTGAGAATCTACTATTTATGAAAAATCTTAGCATCAAAATAAAAAAATGTCTACACTAGTGCATAGAGCATAAAAAAATAGCCAAAATAAAAAAAAAAATCATGGGAAAAGGAGTCCGTATGAGCAAGAACGAAACATTTAAAACTGCCTTCAAAATTGCAACTGCCAACGGAGAGGGGTCTTGTTGTAGCTTTTTGAGCGCATTTATGCAAAGTATACAGAATATATGCAAAAACTGAAAGATACCCAGATGGTTTTTCTGGGCTGCAAACAAAACCCATAAGGCATTTTTTTGCTGATGTACAGAAGATGTAGATCTAGTGTAAAATAGATGCCTTTAGCTAGAAAAATGACCCCAACAACCAAAAAAAGGCATGCAAAGGCAGAATCAGCTACCAAGAGATTGCAAAGGCATGTGACAACTTGCAATTTTGATTAAAACATAAAATATGCAAGCTGATTGACAGAAACAAGATTATTGGATCTTGCAAAATCCCACCTGCATGTATATGGAGAGACCAAACAAGCCATGGAAGGAACAAGAGCATGGAGAACTCAAAATATCTCCCAAAAATTTTCAAATTTCACAATAAAATGCCTTAACAAAGCTCTAGATTTCAATGAAAACAATAGCAAAATAGACAACCAGTTACCGGGGTGGCTCTAATACCATATCAGAGGATTCGCCAAGGTCCGAATAACGAGAATGCATGAGTCATGGTTGCACGGGATGAAGCAAGTGAATACCACAAATTGCTAAAGTAAATAAAATCAAACAAGAGACAATTGCATAAAGAATTTGGAGAAAAGTCAATATTCCATTAATATGAGATGGCCATAATGAAGAATACATATAGGAGAGCTAGTAAGTAACTCCTCCATAAATGGTGGTCAAAGCACCCCAATAATAGACTGTAACTCTTCCATGAAAGGTGGTGACAATGTGCTAAGAATAGAGAAGTAACTCCCATACCCGAAATAGTCGATCAAAGGAGTTACTTATGACATTCTTATGACACCTATGACACATCTATGACACACATCTCCACATAAGCTAGTATATCCCACGAATGTAGGAAAACTCCACGTATGCACAAATATATAATATTCCCTAAATAAATAATAGGGAAAAATAAAAGCCTACACTAACATGTTTAAGGTCCACTTGACAAACGAGCTACTCATTACATTGATTGGGGTGAGTTAGGGCTAAACATCTCCCTTGATTTACCTCAATCAAAGTAAGACATGTTTAGTATCCTTAAAGTCCTCCTAAAGATATATTTAGTCATAATAGAATCATCTAAGGTCAATTAAAGAAGAAAATAACCTTGTATTCATTCATAACACTATTCAATATATATTGGTTTAATGCCTTGCATTAAACAATCCATACTACCATACTCAGTCATATTTTACCATAACATTTTCCATGGAAGTTCATCCAAGTAATAAAACATGAACAAATCCAACATTGTAGGTACTCATAAATGCTTTCAAATGCCACATGTTTTTCCTAGTCAACTCTGTCCATTTAGTAGATTGGTAACTACTTGTTTCAACATTTCTTACATTATTAAGCAACATAACAACATTGGCATGTACAATGAATAACATTACATAATTCAACTTATAATGAATCCCCTATGTTAGAAAACCTCATTAAATCCAAGGTTAAGATGAAAACCTCATTCAATATGCTATTAATTTATATTGAACCAAATACAAGCTACTACATCTTTATCAAGGACAAAGTTAGCTCAATTATGAAAATTGAAATGCATTATCATTTAAACTTCAATAATATTAATAAAGACATTAGGGTCTCCATACTAAGGTGAATCAAATTCACAACATAATCAAGATAACATAATGATGACCTGTTTATTACTTTAGAGAGCTTTTATTCCTCCTATACCATCTCATAGCCACCATTACTCTACAATAATTAGTGAAGATAGTCAAAGTGATCAAAATTTATATGTTGAGTACAATTACTATATTCAAACAAAAACTTATAGCTAAGATCTCCAAATTGATCGATTTTAATAAACTGCAATGAATTATTACAATCAAGAACAGAGTAAACTCAACAATAGTATATAAATAATAATTACAAATTGCCCAATAGGTTTAATATTGAGAATTGAGCTCCTCCTTGTCCAATGTGTCCCTTTTTCCATCTGATTATTGAGTTAATCCATAATATGGAATCTTGAATTAAGGATTTTCATTTCTCCATTTATCTCATGTTGGGATAACATCACAAAAAAAACATTACACTCAACTTCTAAAGTAGTGATCATAGCCTATACACTTCATATTTTATTTAAAAACAAATAACAATTGTAGTAAGATGAAAATACTACAATATGAGAACATTAGAATGAAAGTGACATATAAATATCAACTCAGAAGATCAATAAAACTTTAAGATAAGTTGCAGTTATTTTAAGCTTGATTACTTTTACTAGACAAGGCACCATATAATATAGGTTAACCACTAATAACACAATACAAAAGTAATCCTTAATACCACCTCTTGGTTTCCAAAAAGGCAATACAATATAGACCTAATATTATCAACCTTCTTCCAAGGTAACCAATCATAACTTAACCATTCTTTTAACTTCCACAAATGTATATGTAATTTGATTATTCCATACTTAATTACTTAAGTCACAAGTCACACTCCAAAGTTCACAACATCATCTCAGGTAGAATATCCATACACTAAATAGAGTATGCATAATAAATATACAACACAAAATATAAAGTCATATTTTCCTTGATCTAAATTAGACAACATCTAATACAATAATTTATTTGTGTCCTAGTTTCAAGGTTTAATAGAATATTACTTTTGATGAAGTAGAACAAAGTTCTTTTAGCTATATATAATTATCCTTTGGTGACCTTAAACTTACATACTATTGAGAATATTTATAAACACCTTAGCATAGTGAGTATAAGTTCATCCATTCAGAATACCATGATGTTTATACAAAGAAATACTAGCATTCATAACATGGTCTAATAAATATCGTAGTTCATTATGCATTAAGTACTTCTTACTTCATCAATGAAACATATGGCATTCCCCTATATGATTTGATTGTCTTAGCCCATCAGTGTTGTCATTGGAAATAGATATCAAAATTATTATGCCAATTAATCAATGCACTTGAAAAAATTATTCTACGAGTATCACATTATAAATATTATTTACACATATCTTCGGACTAATTTATACCTATTTAAATTTTAATCATCTCATCAATAAAATTGAAAACACAAAGGTATTATTTCAAGTTTAAGCATTTCAAAATAGTTTCAAAACCTTTAAATACATCCTATATAAACAATGTATTTTAATGAATCTCAAGAGCGTTCATAAAATATATAGAGTACTATATTTATTCCAAAGTAAATGATTATCCAATGATATTGTCCAAGTTAACATAATAAGAATATCACATGTCTATGTACCAAATAAATCATTTACAGTGAACTAAATATAAGTATTAAACTATATTTCAACTGCCCCATTATAAATTTATATTATACCATATATAGGCACTTGTATAATTGTCATCATGATTTATACAATGATAGATAGAATCATATAAGAATTACAACTCAAGAGACATCTATACCATTCTAAGAGTTGACTATTTAACCAAAAAGCATGGAAAGATAGTTTATATCTATAATAATGAATAGATCAATGTTTCCAAGGTGATCCAAGTATATTCTATAAATAATGTTCCTTATATTAATCAAAATTAAGTATCATATCTATCAATATATCTATGGTTTGAAATAAAATGTTTGGATCACAAATTAAGATAGCTTAACAATAAGTGCAACAACAATAGAGTCTACCATTATTACTTTCTCATGTTAAAAATATATTACAGTCAATTGAAAGAAATATTCTCCTATATAAATAGGCAACACTACAATATTTTCATAATACAACTACTAGTATTTCATATATACTATACAACAAAAAGAAATTTAATGGTATAAAAAACTATGATAGATAATGTCTTAAAAAAAATCCATATGAAATTAAGAATCAAACACTTCATAATACCTTTAAATTGTGTAATTGTTAATGTAAGGGAAATTGAGCAAGATGGTCCCATACATCGATGGACCTTACCACTTCAACCATCATCTTGAGAAGAAACTATCCCTCATGCATATGAAGACAGAAAAATAAAATCATACACAAATAAATAATCCAAATATAAATATACACTCTAGCCACCAAAAAATTATTTAGGAGGCTAAATAGTCAATTAAGAACAATGGAAAATATAAATAAAACACAACACAACATATTGAGCTCACAATAATCCATGGTAAATAAACCCACCATCAAAATGGTATCCATCTAAGGGAATTAAACCATTTAACATTCTTGCAACCATCCAAGAATACTCAGCAAGATAACACCTATTACTCTCATTTAATTTCTTGAACAGGTTACCTAGGGTTATTAGTACTCATTATAACAAGCAACAAAAAATGAATACAACCATCCTACAAACACAACAACAAAGAAGCAAAAATCGCAATCTAGGTTATGTAGTATTTTTTTTCTTTGAAAAGATAACAAGATATTAATTTTAGCAAGGGTATGATGTGCCCTAGTAATATTGTACCACAAACCAATGTCATATATATAACCCATAAATGTAACATGTAATTAAAATTCAAAACTTAATACCCTGACAACTCAAATTTCAAGTTAAAAATGAAGTAAAATAAAATGTATGACTCACTTCTTAATGTGATCTAGAAAATACATAATACAAGTTTTTAGACCAAATTCCCACTACCACTTCTCTCTCTTCATCTTTTCTTTATTCTGTTATGTGTTTCAAATCAGCCAAAACCACCATATAAAACCATCAGCAACTTCTAGTAACTTCTTATGAGCAGAAATAGGGTGGTAGGAATGAAATTTGATAGTTTTGCCATTACTCCTTCACTCTCACACTTCCTCATTCATCTCCTCATGTGATGAAATATGAATCTACCCTAAATTCTTTGTTGTCCTCTTCTCCCACTTTCTTTCTCATCATTCCATCCTCTCATTTATTTTTTCTAATTCAATACTCAAAGCAAGGTTAATTTTAAGTAGCCCTACAAGAAAACCTATTGGAAATATTTGGCGAATCTAGGAAAATTTGATTCATAACTGTGGTGAATCCACTATGGGTGATGCCAAATCTATGATGATTTTGAAGGAGTGAAAACAATAAGTTTCCCATTTTTTCTATACAACCATTTAGTTTCACCAAAAGATAGACGTCAAATGGAACCATACAAAGGCCATACTAAATAATATCACCAACAATATGCACTAAACAACTACATCAAATAGTTGCACCTAGATGGATGCACCAAATAGCTATGCTGAATGATGTGTCAGATGGTTATGCTAAATGACTATGTCAGATGGATGTGTTGGATAGCTTTGTTGGATGATTGTGTCAAACGATTATGGTAGATGGCTATGTTGAATGGAAGGAGCCGATTAGTGTGCACTATTTTGGGCCTATTTTCTATACCCCCTAAATTTTTAAAAATATATACTTTTTACCATAGAGATGACCCTATCATGAAACCTAAAACTGTGTCAGGGATCCTATTAATTGATAGTATTTTTAGATGCATCTTGATTCTGAAATGCTGATGATTGATTGATGAATTTTATTTATGTTTTAAGTGGTTTCAAAAATCATGGTGGACTAATGAATAAAATATGCATATATAGTTATAGATGTGATCAGTTGTTCTAATATTCAGTTTCAATGTAGTTTTGACAATTTTAGTTGATAAATGAACATTCAATTTTTGATCATTTCAATTGAACTATGATGTTACTTTAATTTTCATAGTTGATTTGATTCATGGTTTAGAATAATAATGGTGATATGACATTTTTAAAAAACAATGCATTCAAAATTAATACATTTGAAAGCTATTTTGAAGATATAAGATTTGATGTATGGATCAATTTCATTCACTACTATTGATTTGGCAATACTATCATTGCATCATTTCTCTTTGTCTGATGATCTAGTTTCTTGACTACATGGTTAAGGTAATGATTATTTTGTTGACTTTCCAAGTTTTAGTTGTTTCAAGATTTGAGTAAGTAGTCAAATTTTATGATCATAATTCTTAGGGCATGTATATCATTCTTTGTATCTTGAAGATTTATATGTCAGAGGATGATTGGTTGATGAGATAAGTTAATGGCATACAAGTTATTTGAAAACATTACATACTTATTCAAAGGGTTACCTTCACTTGAATTGATATATTTAAGAATGAGCTAAAGGGGCCTTTTATTTTATCTCATAGTTGTTTTTGAAAACTAAGGGATCAATATACTAAGGCATTGATATTCATTGAAATAGTTATGTCATCATGAAATATTGGGCTTGGCTTATCATGGGCTAAAATTTGAGGAAGCTTGGGCCATTATATTAGGTGAGTTGAAAAATTACAAAATGTATCATAGAGTTTTTATAAAATGCACTAAGTCTTAAAGACCCCCTTTATAGATGACGAAACAGGGTCAAAGCATAGTCATTTGCTGAGTTGGTATTTAGTTGGTTTTTAAATCCATCTTAGCAGGGCCAAGTTCGCACAAACATTTGATGTAGAGGTATGGTTTTGATGCTTTGAGATCACCTATATATTTGGTGATAAGGGAATTAATTTGAATGGTATTTTCCTTGAAATTTGGTAATTAGATGATGGTTTGGTATGAGATTTAGTAATAGATAATTTGATCAAATTCGGTAAACAAGTTGGCAGAGTTACTAAGTACGCCATTAGTTAATGAAGTCCAATTCAATTTGGACACATCACAGAGTTTGTTATGGAGTAAGGATGGTAGATAAAAGTCTCAATTTTTTTTTTGGTTCATTCTCACAAGCTCATTTGCGGGAGCAAATCCCTAGCCAAATAATTGAAGAGTTGCAAAGTGAGGCTTGGTGAGAATATTGATAAAAGTTTTGGTGTATCTTCAGGTATGTTTTTACACTATTATTTTCGGTGATTATAGAAAGTTTACACTCTAGTATGAAATAAATCTATTCTAATATACATGAGAATGTTTAAAATATTCTATGAAAGTATGCATGCAAATTATTTAATAAGTTATAGTGGTTTTTGGGAAGTTTATGAAAATATAGTTGTGCAGAACTGTAAAGATAAAAATTTTGGTTGATGATTCATATGCATACAACTGAGCTTTTATTTTTTTAGTAATAATAAATTATGACATAGTTATTTTGGTGGAATCATATGCATATGGATATTTAAGGTAGATGAGAAGATTTATTTCATTTTATGGTTATGGGTTCCTGTTTGTTTAGTTCTTATTGTTCAAAGAATTTTTGAAGGTTGCTATTCATACATGATTAAGCTTTGGCCAAATATTTTGTTTATAAAAAAATGAGGTTTATTTAGTATAAACTAGGTTTTGGTAGAATGGAAAAGTAATTGGTTAGAAGGATCATTTGAAGTATATAAGGCATTTTTGAAAGTTTTAGTGACTCTTTTTGAATTTTTTGGGCAAAATTTGAACTCCTATTGTTGGTAAATCTATTGAAAACATAGAAATATTGGTTTCATTTTATCTTTATATATGAATATTTGGGATTTAAAGAGGAATGATACAGTGGTATAGGGTATGTTTTTTTTTTTTTTAACATTTGAAAGATACAGTTTGACATTGTTGTTGAGTTTTGTTTATCTCGAAATTGTTTTGCAAAAGAAATCAGACATAGCTTTGGCTTGAGCTTTTAGTTATATTAAATTTCTCCTTTTGAACATATTTTGGAACTTTGTCTTCATTGTTAAAATGGATTTGGTTTTTCAAACCTTGAGATTCAATTCCTTTTAGTTCTTGTGTTTGTTAGGAAATTCTTTCATGTATGCACATTTAACCCTAGTTTTGAAAAGGATGCCATCAAATACCCATGATGGTTAGAATTTGTTTTGGGTGTGAATAAATTAGGGTTTACCCTAATATACAATGATTGATATCAGAATAGATTTACATTAGAGTGTTTTACAAAAGGAAAGTAAATCATAATCTATATATGCATTAAAAGTTAATGGCCTGTTATGGAGATTATGATTCATATGTCTTTACGATCTAGAATATTAGAATTTGTAAAGTCAAGAGGATATTAATTTTAGTTTGGTTACATATTATGAATTCATATGTTATGGTCATCTCATAAAATCTAGTTTTAGTTTCAGTGTTAATGGTTGGGATTGACAGTTATAAGATTAAAAATGAATATATGGAATTTGAATAGCTTGGTTGACTAGTTTGTTGAAATATGTTGAAGAGACAAACATATTTATGTTCTAAACTGCATTAGGTAGTTTCAGTCACAAGAATTGATTTTCAAGAAAGTGGATACGTGTGAAAATTTATTTAAGGGTACAACTCAGAATTGAAGCTATGGTTTTAAATTTGAATATAGATATTGAAGTTAAGGTGCCTTGACACTTTTCATCTAAAATCTATATAAGGCATTATATTGGAAGAAGATAATGATGGTTTAATAAATGCTTCCATATAAAAATTATGTGAATAGATCAGTTCACTTTTTTTCAGAAGTAATGTGTTGAAAATATCTATAGTTTCATTTTGAAGAGTTTAAGAATGATGCACTAAAAATGAACTTCTTAAGGTTTTTAGAATTTATGAGATAAAATGATGATGATTATAGATTGAGAGTTTGGTTTAGATTAAACACCATCACTTGTGGTTGGAATAGTGTGATAATTTTAGTTTATGATATAGTTTCAATTTCATTTATTGGATTATTGTAGCTTTCAATTTTATTTCTTGAACACTTGTTTTCCCAATCTTAGATTTTGTTATTATATTTTAGATTTTTCATTATGTCTGGGTGGGACCAAATGGGTTCAACAAGGAGTGATGGTAATAGGGGATGGGTGCAGAGTTCCAACAATGACACTAACCAACCCATAAGGGGTTTTCATAGGGGTAGGTTTCATGATAGAAATTTTGGCCGTAGATTTCATAGAGAGACAAGAATGCCCATTTATTTTGATGCCTATGATCATGAGTTTTAGAATATTCTAAACAACTTGCTTAATAATCCAACCAATAAAGGTAACAGGGGTTTCTTTGGACGTAGATTTAGAACCCATAAACCTTCCCAAATTAGCTCATCTCATTGTTTAGATCATAATCCACAACACTTGCCTCTATGACGTCCTAATATTGAAACTATTAAACCAATTATTGATCCTTTACCTACAAACCAATCCACATAGCTAGAAATAGAAATTGCTCATGCTAAAGATCTTAGGAAGATGGCCATTCCTTCTGATGCACCTTTCTATTCTCATGTATATCCTTTTGAAAAATGTAAGAGGTTGAATCTAGTTGTCACCCATAGTGAGCCTATATTAAGGTCTGAAAGGTTGAATTTGGAAGTTCAGGGTTATGTTGGTAGAAGGAAAATGATAGACATCCCACCTTACAAAAGCACTGTAGAAAAGAAGACTATTGAAAGTCAATTTGAAGAAAATCAAGTTGAATATTGATGACAACACCATGGATTTATGGACAAGATTAGTGCCATTTCATGCTACTGAGATGAAATACAATGTTTGTCTTCAAGACAAATATGTGATTGAAGTGTTATCTGATTGAGAGGACTATTGGATGTCCAAGGGATAATTTTTTTTAATGCTGAACTTTCATTGTAGAACTTGATATTTCAATTTAATACTTTGATTTTTAGACTTTGTTAAATTTTGGAGATACAACAATTTTGGAGTTCTAACACATAATTATATATGCTTAAGTTAATTGATATGAATTATAGATTAATGTGAATATGATTTATCAATTTTTAACTTATTTATTTTATGATTAAAATGTGTATTTTATTATATTATCAATTAATATGGGTCTGCACCCATTAAGATTAGTACCCCGATCTATATTTACTAACTTGGTCAATAAGACTTTAAGTCTTAATTAAAACATATCTTTAACCAATTATAGTTTATAATTAATTGACTTTATTAAAAGTCAATTAGTTAATATAAACTAACAACTAACTAAAGTTAGTTATAAATTATTTTGCAACTAAGTTGAAGGTATAAGAAGAGATCAAAGACTGATTTGAAGATAGAAGAAAAATAGGTATTGAAGACTTAAGTATTTTTTGAAGTCAATCACTCATCTCTCTTCTTTCTATATAAGTTCTCTAAGATAGTACAACTTTTATAGATAGACCCAATGGTATTTTATCTGATGGTTGAGTAATTACTTATGCAATATAGGTATATCCAATTTTATTTATCATTTAGTATTGATTATCTAGAGTTTTCTAAGCTTAATATCTTTTGATGATTGCTATTTTCAGTCCTATACACATATTCCAAGTATTCAACCTAAATAATGATGAACATTTCATTATTTCATGACACATCATTGATCTATTTTGATTGTAAAGTTGTCATTAGAGTTTTTGTAAAGGAAGAATGTTGGTTTTCTCAATAAAGTTATCCTTTTTTAGGTAAGATGACTCTCCTTCTGAGACTCACATACTTTTTGTTATTTATTTGACTCTAAATTTAATATAATTAGATCTTTCAAATTTATTCTAAATCTAATTTTGTTTTAGTTATATTTTAATATAATTTTAATCTTTAGTTTCTTTCTATTTTAATTGGTTCTTAGTTTAGGTTTTTTTCTTTTCTTTATTAGATAGCTATAGATTTATATTATTTTCTTTTCTCTTTTGATTTCTTTAAAGGTTAGGTATTTAGTTTATTATACTTAATTCAAATAGGATTTTAGATCTATTTTAATCTTTAATTTGATAGATTTTGTTTGGTCTAAGTCAGTTTGATAATTTCTTATTAATTGTTAGTTTGTTTCTTTTTAGATTTAGTTTTGATCTTTAATCTGTGCTTGTTCTTCAGTTTACTTTTGACTCAATATTTTTTTAAGTTAATTATTATATCTTAAGTATTTTGTTCCTTTTAGATGTTATTTTAGTTTATGTATTTTTCTCTTTAAGTTTATGTCCTGATTAGATTAGATTATTTTCTTAGTTTGCTATTCTTTAATAGTTTATTCCTCTTTTGTCTAGGTTTAGTTGTTTGCTTTTCTTAATTTATTTTAGATTGTAGGTTCATTGGCTTTCTCTTTCTATTCTAGTGATTGAATATATTACCTCTTTTTTCTTAAATCTATCTTCTTTTCTTTTGGTTATCTTTGGAGTTAATTGAATAACATTATAAGCAAGAAATAAAGATATTATTTAAATACATATATAACTGAATCAGATTTTTATTCTTTAAGAGGCTATCTAACTCATATGTTTTCTCTATTGGATAGTATATATTATAGTTTCCTATCTTAATTGATTCAAGATTTGATAAATATATTTTTGATTGTTATAATGGAAAAATTTACTTTGATAACTTGTTGATTATTTCCCAGAACTTATAATAAAATCCCTCTCACATATTTAGGATCATAGATGAACCTTTAGAACCTCATGATTAGACTGGTACGATTCCAACTTGACCTTCTCGATAGGTGAAAGGGTTGATTTGTTGATGATACAATTTTCATCATCAATAAATTTGGTGACTTTGCTAAGGAGAATCATTTAAAAATCTAAATTGTTTCAAGTTTTATTTTCTTCTTGCTAATGGTTCTTAAAGGTCAACAACCTCCTATAATTCAACTTTTAATAATTTTAGAAGATGATCAATTTTATGTTGCTTTCAATATAACACATTACACATGGTATAATCATCTTGAAAATCTTCATCAAGTTATTGAAGTTATAAATTAAGAAGAAGAGATTGCAAAATTTTAAATTGATTGATATTCAAATCTTACATGTGAGACTCAACGTGATGTTCTAAATTCAAATAGGAGAATTTGAGAAAATAGAGATATAGTTTTATCTACTAATCTTAGGCCTATAACTCATTTTATTTTTGATTCATTTCCATTTGATGATTTTATTGTGCCTACTAAAATTGCTATTACAAATCTCTAATTAGATCAAGAACATCAGGTTCAAGATAATCACTCTATTTAGGTAGAAAATACTAAATCAACCAATGGGAGATCAACTAGTGGAAAATCAACTAATGGGAGAACCACCCGTACTATAATGGAAATTAGAGGATCTACTTCACGGTTTACAAAATAATAAAAAATAAGATGAGCACACTGAAGGTGAAGATGAAGTAGAAGCTCAGGAAGAGTGTCAAATAGCTATAACACCATGGATTTCTACTAATCCAATCAATGTTAAAAATTATCCTGGTAAGTTACATTCTTTTAAGAGATTAAATATACCAAAGTTTTATCATGTTATTGGAGAATCTTGGGAATATCACTTAGAAGCCTTTATATTAGTTTGTGCCACTCTTGGAATAACTAATGAAAATATTTATTTAAGAGTTTTTTCCAAACATTAGAAGGAAAAGTTTATCAAGCATTTGTTAGTCTGCTTGCTAAAGTTATTAATAATTAAAGAGATGTTGAAGACTGGTTAGAATTATCTTTTGCCAAGGCCAAAGAAGATTTTGATTTAGTTAATGTTGTTTCAAATATTTCTTTGGATCCTAGTGAGACCATGTATCATTTTGTTTCTAGATTCACCAAGCTTTGTCAAAAGATCCCAAGTGATCTTAGACCTTTAAAAAAGTTGTATAGACTTTATATTTGCAATGCTTTACCTTTAAAATATAAAATGACTTTAGAAGATAAAGATTTATTGAATATGATGAAACTATAATATTTTGTATTAAATATGAAAATAAACTAAAGCGTGTTGGTTTTAAAGATAAGTTTTCTACAGGTTTACATTCAGATAATTCAAAAATATTAAAGGCAATACAAATTTTAGGTAATGAGTTGGTCACTGTTAAAAGATAACTTAATGACAAACCTTCTTCCTCAAACAAGAATAATAAAGATGATAAAAACTATTTTATTGTCTATTATTATAATATTTGTAAATTTGATCATAATCCTAACACATGTCAAGATGTTATTAAATTCAAAAAATATCTTCAAGGGAAGGATGAAATAATTGAAGATTTAACATATAATATAAACACACTTAATGGTCTCACAAAAAATGAGAATGTTTATGTTATAAATACTAGGAATAAAGATTATAATTCTCTATAAAATAATAAATAATAAATCATCTTCTGATGATAAAGGTAAATCAACTCAGAATAATGCTAATAATTTTGATGATAATGCTCCACAAAATAATCCTTTTGTAACTGGATATAATAACAGTCAATATCAACATTATAAATCTAATTTTTTTAGACAAATTGATGCTAAGATTTACAATATAATTGATGACTTGTCAATAATTAATTTTCTTTGTTGCAAGTAGTTAGTCTTCTAGGACAACTTGATAAGATTAATGAATCAGTTAAAAATCCAAGAGCTAATGTAAATTTGTAAGAGGAAAATAATTTTGAACATATTTATGCCCAACATTTTGACCCCCCTAATGATTATATTCCCCCTTTCTATGTCACAGTTAAGATTGATAATAAAATAATTCACAATTGTATTGTGAACATAGGTGCTTGAAATAATATCATGCCTAAATGTATTGCAGATCAATTGGTTATATGTTATGAGCAGATAGTAGGAAACTTACTAGTTTTGATGCTAGAAAAACTAAGAGTTGTGGTAAGTTTTGTGACATAGTTATTAAAATTATATAGGATAAACATATTAAATGTATGACTAATATTTAAGAGTTGAATATTCCTAGTAATTATGTAATTCTATTAGGAAGGGATTGGTCTAAAGCCACTGGAGCTTTCATTGGAAAAGATATAACATGGATTCTTGTTAATAATGAGATTGTATTCATTAAGAGGGAAGATTTTTATGGTACCCTAATTGAATCACCTTCTTCATCAAATATTTCTTACATTGAAATTGGTATTGGAACTTATGAATTGTTGAATGTAGATGAACCAAAAAATCAGTATGAGTAAATATTTAAAAGAAACTACTTATGGTCTCTTTACTTTGATGAAGCTTGCTCTCAACAAGGTCATGGTGCTAGAATTTTTTGATATCTCTTGTTGGTAAAACTTTTTGTTATGCTTTCAAATTGTCTTTTTAAAACACTAATAATACAACAAAATTTGAAGCATTATGTTTAAGATTAGAAAAGGTCATAGAGTTGAATGTTAAATATTTAGAAGTTTTTGGAGATTCAGAGCTAGTAATAAGACAAGTTCATAAGATTTATAAGACTAATCAAACTCATTTTAATCATTAGACATAAAAGGTTTGGTCATTATTTGAGCATTTTGAAGCTTTCAATATCACACATATTCTTAGGAAATTTAATGTTAGAGCTGATAAGCTTAAGATTTATGCTTCTAATCCAACTTTGAGTGAAATTGAGCCTAATATGGATTTTCCTTTTATTTAAGTCTTTCATACCAAGATTCCTAATTTGAATGATATTTGACCTATGTTTAGTTGTGATGAGCATATAGATTCATTATTTAAAGACATTTATTTAGATCATGATGACTATGTACTAAATTATGGTCATTATTTGCAATTAAGTACTAACAAATTGCCTACTGGTCTGACAAGCCTTGAATCTATGTTTTCACCTAACAATCAACCAAAAAATTTGAGAATGGAAGAGCCATAAAAAATAATTATAGGTAAAACCAATCCCATAAATTTAGGCACTGAAGAGGATCCTAAGTACATTTATTTAGAAATTCAAGTGATTGAAAATGAGAAGGTTAAGTTCATTAAAAAGTTTAAAGAGTTTATTGATGTCTTTACATGGTCATATAAAGACCTTAAAGGTTATGATACTAATATTATTAAACATGACATTCCTATTAAACTTGGTATCAAATATGTTAGGTATAAAATATAAAGAATCAATCATTTGTTAGAGGACACTATTAACAAAGAGCTGGATAAGATGATTAATATTAGTGTCATTTTTCCTATAACATATTCAGAATGGGTGGCTAATCTAGTTCTGGTTAGAAAGAAAAATAGTGATATTAGACTATGTATTGATTTTAGAGATTTAAATAAAGTAAGTATATAAGATAATTATCTTCTACCTAGCATAGATCATATTTTATAGTAGGTTTCAAGATCTGAAATAATGTCTTTATTAGATGGATTTTTAGTTTATAATCAGATCTTTGTGAAGCTCGTTGATAGACATAAAATTACTTTTACAACTCATAGAGGAACTTTCACTTACAATAGAATGTATTCTGGGTTGATGAATGTAGGAGCCACTTTTTAAAGGGTTATGCATGTTGCTTTTGATGATTTGATAGGTATTGTTATTCAAGTTTATTTAGATGATCTTATCATTCATTCTAAAAAGAGAAAGAAGCATCTATACCATCTTTGTGAAGTATTCACAAGATGTTGAAAGTTTGACATTTCTTTGAATCTAAAGAAGCCTATTTTTGGTGTGACTGAGGGTAAGTTGTTAGGACACATAATATATAAAGAAGGTATTTCTATTGATCTTGAACATGTAAAATCTATAAAGGAACTACCTCCTCCAAAGATCAATCAAGTTTAATATCTTTCTTCAGTAAGATTAATTTTGTTAAAAAATTCATTTCTAATTTTTTTGACAAATATAATCTTTTATAATTGTTACTTAAGAAATATAAAATATATATGTGGGATGAAAATATTGAATTAGCTTTTAATTCTATTGAAAATACAATTACAAGTGTTCCTATCCTTGCTAAACCTGATTTAAAGAAAGCATTTATTCTTTATGTTAATGCTACTGAAAAAGCTATAAGAGATATAATAACTCAAGAATTTGAAAATAATGAAGATAAACCTATCATTTATATGAGTCAAGTCTTAAAAGATGTAGAAGCTTAGTACCCCCTTATTGAGAAATTTATTTTATCACTTGTTTCCTCTTTGATTAAATTTCAATATTTATTAATGAGATTTTTTTTTGTGTGATCTAATGTACCTATTTTGTCATATCTTTTAAAAAAACCAACTATTCAAGAAATAATTACTAAGTGGATCTTACGCATTCAAGAATCTGATCTTTAATTTGAAAGTTCTAAAACTATTAAAGGTAATGAACTAGCAAAACACTTAGCTAAAAATGTTACCTCGATTATTAATGTCTTAGTTTTATCAGTTGATGAAATATTAAATGCAAAACCAAATTTAAAGACCATGAAGGTTGTTAAATTTTCTAAATTTTTTAAGATTGATGTTAAAATGAATGAATGGGATTATTTATTGGCTGAAGATGATTGGTATCATGATTTAGTTTATTATTTTCAAAATCAGTCTTGTCTTAATAACTTAAATAAGAAATAAAGGTGTTTCTTAAGGTTAAAAGCATTGAATTTTTATTTATTATAATTTTTTTTGTTTTATCATAGTCATGATGGAGTTTTGTTAAGATATCTTATGCATAATCAAACTCAGAAAGTTCTTAGGGGCTGTCATGAAATAAATTATGGTGGACATTATGCTACAAAAATAATAGCTTATAAGATTTTGAGAGCTGGTTATTATTGGCCTACTTTGTTTCAAGATGATTATAAGTTAGTTTGTTCCTATATGTCTTGTCAGTTATTTGTTGGGATGGATAAACTACCTGCAATGTCTTTAAATTTGGTTATTCCTAAAAAATCTATTACAAAATGAGGCATTGAATTTATTTTAGATATTCATCCACCTTCATCTGTAGGTCATATATATATTTTGATAGCTATAGATTATTTCACCAAGTGGCTTGAGGCCAAAGCACTTAAAAGTTTAGTAGTAGGTGAAGTAATTTCTTTTCTAAAAAATTAGATTTTCTCTAGATTCAGAGGTTCATATGATATTATTTCAGATAATAGACCTCAATTCATTTCAAATGAATTCTTAAAATTTTTAAGAAAGTATTTTATTACTTCTAGTCATTCATCGAAATACTATTCACAAAAAAATGAACAAGCTAAATCTATAAATAAAAATTTGATTTTTATTATAAAGAAACTAGTTTGTGTTAACAAAAGAAATTGACATCTTAAATTTTTTGAAGCCTTATAGGCTGATAGGATGATTATTAAATTAGCAACTTGTTATTCACCTTTCATATTAGCATATGGGTTTGAATCTACTTTACCAATAAAACTTCAAATTTTTGTAGCTAGGACTACTTTATAATATGTAGCTAAGGATACAAATTTAATTGAATAAAGATTTCATGATTTAATAGCTTTTAATGAATCTAAAGCAAAAACATTGCATAAATTAGAGAAATCTAAGAACAAATAATAAAATAAAAAAGATAAAAAGGTTTCTAGTAAATAGTTTAATGTTGGTGACTTAGTTTTATATTGGGACAAAGCCCATGAGGACCTTGGAAAACATCATGAGTTTGATACATTAAGACTTGGACCTTACAAAATTGCCACAGTTCTTGGAAATAATGCATTTAATCTTAAGGATCTTGAAGTAAATTGGATGCATTATTCAGTAAATGATCATCACTTGAAATAATTTTATGATTAGTTATCTTTTTATTGCTCTTTTGCTTTATTTTTGGTTTGTTTTTCCTTTCTTTTGTTTCATTGTTTTGTTTATTATTCTACTTTCATCTTGTGTTTTGATTTGTTGAACTTTGATTTTGAAATGATCAATAAAGTCATAGATGGAAAATATCACATTATAGAGGAAGAATGCAAGGAAGATGCAAAAGTGCTATAAGTATCATTCATTTTCAGAAATAACTCTTACAAATTCAGTTTTCCATGATAAATAAATACTATGGATGAGTTATATTTTGTTGTTATAGTATTACTTCATTATCAAATTTAGTGCTTAAGGTATTTATAATTGATTGTGCATCCAACCTGAACATCCCTATTATTCATTTCCCTTTCTTCGTGTCATGCTAGCTAAACAACTCATCCCTTGCCAAATTCATTATTTAAGAAGTTCATGCTTAGCTACGTGAGAAATTATTTTTTTGGATCACACTGTCACGACAATTTTTTTTATATGATAGGCAATTTGTTCTACTCAAATTTGTTATACAAAATTGACTAGCAAGGTCATTAGAGTTGTGACTATTTTTTACACCCCTTAAATTTTTCAAAATATATATTTGCTACCATAGAGATGTCCCTATCATGAAACCTAAACCTATGTTAGAGACCCTATTGATTGATAGTATTTTCAGATGCATCTTGATTATAAAATGGTAATGATTGATTGATGAATTTTATTTATGTTTCTAAGTGGTTTTGAAAATCATGGTGGACTAATGAATAAAATATGCATATATAGTTATAGATGTGATCAGTTGTTCTGATATTCAACTTTAGTAAAATTTTGACAATCTTAGTTGATAAATAGACATTTAGTTTTTGACCATCTCAGTTGAATTATGATGTTACTTTAATCTTCATAGTTGATTTAATTCATAGTTCAGAATAATAATGGTGATATGCCATTTTAAAAAAACATTGCATTTGAAATTAATACATTTAAAAGTTATTCTAAAGATATAATATTTGATGTATGGATCAATTTCATTCACTACTATTGATTTGAAAATACTATCATTGTAACATTATTCTTTGTCCAATGATCTAGTTTCCTGACTATATGGTTAAGGTCATGATTATTTTGTTGACTTTCCAAGTTTCACTTATTTCAAGATTTGAGTAAGTAGTCAAATTTGATGATCATAATTCTCATGGCATGTATATCATTCTTTATAACTTGAAGATTTATATGTAAGAGGATGATTGGTTGATGAGATAAGTTAATGGCATACAAGTTTTTTGAAAACATTACATAATTCTTTAGAGGCTTACCTTCACTTGAATTGAGATATTTAATAATGAGCTAAAGGGGCCTTTTAGTTTATCTCATAGTTGTTTTTGAAAACTAAGGGATCAATATACCAAGGCATTGATATTCATTGAAATAGTTATGTCATCTTGAAATATTGTGTTTGGCTTATCATGGGGTAAAATTTGAGGAAGCTTAGGCCATGATATTAAGTGAATTGATAAAATTGTAAAGTGTATCGTATAGTTTGTATAAAATTCACTAAGTATTAAAGATCCCCTATATAGATGATGAAATAGGGTTAAATCATAGTCATTTCTTGAGTTGGCATTTAGTTGGTTTTTAAGTCCATCTTGGCAGGAACATTCAATGTGTAGGTATGGTTTCAATGCTTCAAGATCATCCATAGATTTAGCAGTAAGGGAATTAATGTGAATGGGATTTTCCTTGAAATTTAGTAATTATCTGATGGTTTGGTATGAGATTTAGTAATATATAATTTTATCAAATTTGGTAAACAAGTTGTCAGAGTTGATAAGTACATGATTAGTTAATGAAGTCCAATTCAGTTTGGACACATCATAGAGTTTGTTATAGAGTAAGGTTGGCAGATAAAAGTCTCAATTTTTTTGATTTTTTGTTCATTCTCACAAGCTCATTTATGGGAGTCAATCTTGGCCAGATAATTAAGGAGTTACAAAGAGAGGCTTGGTGAGAATATTGATAAAAGTTTTGATGCATTTTCAGGTATATTTTTGCATGATTATTTTCAGTGATTATGGAAAGTTTACACTCTAATATGACATAAATATATTCGAATCTAATTGAGAATGTTCAAAATATTATGTGAAAGTATGCATACAAATTATTCAAGAAGTTATAGTGGTTTTTGGGAATTTTATGAAAATATAGTTGTGTAGAACTGTAACGATACAAATTCTGGTTGATGATTCGTATGCATGCAACTATGATTTTATTTGTTTAGTAGGAATAACTTATAGCATAGTTATTTTTTTAGAGTCATATGCATATGGATATATAAGGTATATTAGAATATTTCTTTCATTTTATGGTTATGGGTTCCTATTTGTTTGATTCCTATTGTTCAAAGAATTTTTGAAGGTTGTTATTCATACATGATTAAGCTTCTGGCCAGATATTTTATTTATAAAAAAATGAGGTTTGTTTGATATAAAATTGGGTTTTGGTAGAATGGAAAATAATTTGGTTCAAAGGATCATTTTAAATATATATGGCATTTTTGAAAGTTTTAGTGACTCTTTTTGAATCTTTTGGGAAAAAATTGAACTCTTGTTGTTGGTAAATCTGATGGAAACACACAAATATTGGGTTCATTTTTTCTTTGTGTATGAATATTTGGGATTTAAAGAGGAATGATGTAGTGGTATAGGGTATGTTTATTTTAAACATTTTAAAGTGATGTAGGGGCATCTTGGGAGTGCTCAAGAAAGTGTCTTGGAGTCATATTGGTGTATAAAAATTTGAATTGGAGTCCAATAGAAGTTTCCCACCTTTTTCTAATTTGAATTTTAAAATCATGTAATGAGGAATTAAGGATGTTTTAGTGGGTCTAGATGAGTCTTGGTGTTATTTAATTGTTGAAAAATAATGTAATAGACCTTATGGTCTTATAATAGGTCTTAAGAAGTGGTCTTTAGTCATATATCATGTTAGAAGAGTAAGGAGACAGTCTTGGTTCACCACTCTGCGTGGGTTTGAAGCTTTGTAGAGGTTTATTATTTCAAGAAATGGTAATGATTATTGTTTTGTGAGTTTTTTTGAACTTTTAAAAGAATATATAGTGAGTATGTATGTAGAAGAAGGAGATAGTGTGGATAAAATAGGGGCAGACAAGACCAAGAAAAGAAGAAAGTCTACCAAGAAAGATGCATGAAGGCTGTGTAAGTCATTTTTGTATGTTAAACTAAAGATTCAATAAATATTATGGTAATGGACATGATGATTCCAATAGAGATTGATAATATTTACATGATAAGTATTTGATTTTAGACCTAAGGTTAAGAATATTCATTTATGAATCTACAGACCCTGTATTCTGTATGTTTTATGTTTATGAATTATGAAAAGGCATAAGTTAATGATATGCTAGTTTGTGAATTTTTGAGAAAAACCCTATGTTTTTATAAGTGTGGATGAATTTTAAGGAATGTATGTAAGAAATATATACTAGGAGGAAATCAAGAAAAGAACATGGTTCTTGAAGAGGATGACAAACACCTAGTTTGTGCATTTTGACTTAACATGTAGACCATGTATTGTTATTATGGATTAATATGCATTGAAATGGTCTAATCATAAGTATTTGAAAGTTTATAATAATTTTTTTGGAGTGAAAATATTCTAATCCATCAAGAAAATCATTGATTCATAATTTGGAATGAACGTTGCTCCTGTAGATGATAATGTTTGTCTAAATTGTGTGCATTGGATTATCCATGGGAGAAAGTGGTCTCTACATTGATGATCTAAGACTTGAAGACATTGAGGTAAGTTTTTATAATGTGTCTAACATTTTATTTAACTTTATATTGCTTTGATATATGTTTTGTTCATCCCTCATAAGTATACAAACCTATTGTTTACTTGAGTCCTACACAATCAAGGGGGTTTTGGTTTGAACAAGGTGAATAATGAAATAAGAAATGAGTTTATAATGATTTTGAAAGGTGGAAGAAACTAAGATAGACCTAAAAAATTTTAAATAGATCTTTTTAATTGGCATTTGATGACTATTTATTCAATTGCTTAGAATACAAACCTATAACCTTACATTTTTTGACATAGTCAAGAATAAATTGCTTTATAACATTTGAAAAAGGTGGATTAACATTATATAAGGTTTGAATAATGAGACAAAGGTTAATATAGACATATTTCAAGTGATTTTAGGTCTTGAAACCCAACATAACAAAAGATATACCTTTTAGTATGCTCTCAACCTTTATAGTGGCCTAAAAACCCTAGATTTAGGGTTTGGGTTATAAAAGGAGATTTAACCATCTAAATATCATAAATATTTTTAGTATTTTAAATATTGACATTAAATAACTGATTTTGATGGTTTCATAGGTGTATGGCCACATTTTTATAGATTATTGAGGACTGAGTGGTTTAAGCCTATAAGAGACCTAGTGTGATAGGCCAAAGAAGAAAAGGGTATTTATGTTGAGTGTGAGATTGAAAAAAGAGTTAATTAAGATATAGGAGAATAATGGGTGCTCAAAAATGTTATTATTTTTATTTACATGTCTATACTTTGCTTAGACCAAGGACGTTTACATATTTAGAGGGCTAATTAGGAAGTTAGGTAAGTCTATAGGTATAGAACTTTGCAAAGGAACCTCACATAAAAATTTGTGTGTATAATAATATTGATAAAGGGTACTCAAAAGTTTTTTTCCATGAATAGTTGTTTTATGGAACAGAACATAGGATTTGTCCTGAAATAGGGCTAGTAGCATGTGAAAGGAAGATAATGACTATTGGGTCAAAAGAAAGGAAATGGATGATTAAAGTAATTTAATTTGATTTAAAATAGTATAATATATTTTTTTGAGTGTCTTTAAAATTTTATTACATAGGTGTTTGATTTTTGGTCCTTTTGGACAAGATTGACCTAGTGTTGGCCAAGAAAGATTTGCACTTTGCAAACAAAAGGAAGGAAAATTATAGTCTATTTGTAAAATATCTACATCATTTGGTATCAGAGATGAAATATGCCTTGGGAAAGGTGTGATTATAGGTATAGGATGGTGATTGGATTTGTTTACTATGCATGTGAATGAAAATTATACGAAAGGAGTTGATCAAGAAGGAGTCTTTGGAAGGAGAAAGTTGAGATAATAGTTCAAGAAGGTATGAATTATTTTATAATTGATTTATTAAATAAATGCATTGATAATTATGGGTGATATGTGAAATAAATAAAACAATGAATGGTGAAGTGGTAGCCCTGAATAAGAAGAGTTATTAACGAGCTCAAGGAAGAGACAAGCTCATAATGAGAGCTTGAGAAGGAGAAGATAATCTAGTGTGAAAGACAATAGGTGGAAAATCCCAAGTGAGGTCTAATATAAGAGGTTAGAGGTGTGAACCAAAAGAGGGAAGTGGTCTAAGTGATTCCAACAAAATAAGTTGAGAGAGAGTATGTACCCAAGTGAGGCACTCAAAAAGAAGATGAAGGGAGAAGTAGATAGAAAAGAGAAGGACATGATTCAGATAAATATACACAAGAGAGATAATTTAAGAAGAGAAAAATAAGAGATAAAAATGGATATAGAAATGAGATAATTGAATAAATATTTGATGAATTTGGAGATTAAGATGATGGAGTTGCTAGAAGATTTTGAATAATGGGTTAGGCAACAAGAGGCAGAAGGCCCATGGCAAGGATGGATGATGAAAAAAAGAGTGAAGTGGCCCATAGAGATGCTGATGAAGAGAAGAAGACATGAGATGAATGCATTGAAGAAAGAAAATATGAATATAAAATCCCATGGAGGTTTGGAGAAAATCAAGTTGCCAAGAGAGCAATATGAGGATGAAGAAATAGAAAAAAGAGTTTTCATAGTGGAGAAGGTGAAGAAGGAAGAACAAACAATGACAAATCAAGAACTTGAATAATAATATAAAGGAAATACGAAGGATTCCATTCAAGAGGAACTTAGAGGGACATTATGGTCTCTTTTTTTATAGCTAACATTGTATTTGATTTTCTATATGTAGGAATGAAGACAGTGAGTAGCCAAGTCAAGAGTTAGGTAAGCAGTTTGACAAGAGATTGGGCAATAATAGTGGACCACATACAATAAAAAGAGTGTAAAGATGAGAAAAGATAGTTTTAAACTATTATGAAAGAGAAAGGTATAGTACATAGGTACAAAAATGAGAATATGATGCTAAGGGAGTCATTTAGTCACTCCATGAAGAACTAAAAGTTAAAGTAGAATCCATTGATGCCTTGGAAAGCATAGAAGAAAGAAAATTGATAGTGGATCACATGAGTGAAGTTGTCAAGAAAAGAAAGAAGAGTAATTGTAGGTACAAGTAGCAATATGGGAAGCAATAGGAGAGATAACAAAGGAGCAATTGGATGAGGAAGTAGAGGCATATGTGTGGCAGAAAGAACACACTCATTTGTATGAGAATATGAATGAATAATAACATTGGAGGCAAGTTATTTTCTCCCCTTGGGATTATGATGCAAGGGAATCTTGGGAGTGCTCAAGAAAGTATCTTGGAGTCATGTTGGTGTATACAAATTTGAATTGGGGTCCATTATAAGTTTCGTACCTTTTTCTAATTTGAATTTTAAAAGCATGTAATGAGGAACTGAGGATGTTTTAGTGGGTATAGATGAGTCTTGGTGTTATGTAATTGTTGAAAAATAATGTAATAGACCTTATAGTATTAGAATAGGTCTTAAGAAGTGGTCTTTAGTCATATGTCATGTTGAAAGAGTAAGGTGACAATCTTGGTACACCACCCTATATGGGTTTGAAGCTTTGAAGAGGTTTCTTGTTTCAAGAAATGGATATGGTTCTTGTTTTGTGAGTTTTTTAAAAATTGTAAAAGAATATATAGTGAGTTTTTATGTAGAAGAGGGAGACAATGTGAAGAAAATAGGGGTAGACAAGACCAATAAAAGAAGATAGTCTACCAAGAAAGATGCATGAGGAGTGTGTAAGTCATTTTTATATGTTTAACTAAATCTTCAATGAATATGATGGTAATGGAAATGTTGAGTACAATGGATATTGATAATATTTACATGATAAATATTTTATTTTAGTCTTGAGGTTAAGAATATTCATTTATGAATTTGTAGATGCTATATTCTATATGTTTTGTGTTTATGAATTGTGAAAAGGCATAAGCTAATGATATGTATTAGCTTATGAATATTTAAGAAAAACCCTATGTTTTGATAAGTGTGGATGAAGTTTAAGGCATGTATATAAGAAATATATACCAAGAGGAAATCAAGAAAAGAACCTTTTCTTGAAGAGGATGACAAAGACCTGGTTTGTACATTTTGACTTAACATGCAGACTATGTATTATTATTGTGGATTAAGATGCATTGAAGTGGTTTGTTCACAATTATTTGAAATTTTATAAGAATTTTTTATGAGTGATAATATTCTAATCCATCAAGAAAATCATTTATTCATAATCTGGAAATAACCCTGCTCCTATAGATGATAGTGTTTGTCTAAATTATGTGCATTGGATTCTCCATAGAAGAAAGTGGTCTATAAATTGATGATATAGGACTTGAATACGTTAAGGTAAGTTTTTTAAAGGTGTATATGGTTTTATTTAACTTAATATTTCTTTGATATATTTTTTGTTCATCCCTCATAAGTATACATACCTGTTGTTTACTTAAGTCCTACACAGTCAAGGGGATTTTGGTTTTAAAAAGGTGAATAATGAATAAGAAATGAGTTTGTAATTATTTTTAAACATGAAATAAAATAATATATACCTAAAAAAATTTAAATTGATCCTCTTAATTGGAATTTGATGAATATTTGTTCAATTGCTTAGAATACAGACTTGTAACCTTACATTCTTTGACATAGTCAAGAATAAATTGCTTTGGAATGTTTGAAAATGGTGGATTATCATTGTATAAGGTTTTATGAATGATAAAAAGGTTAATATAGACCTATTTAAAGTGATTTTAGGTCTTTAAACCCAACATAACAAAAGATATACCTTTTAGTGTGCTCTCGACCTTTATAGTGGCCTATAAACCCTAGATTTAGGGTTTGGAGTATAAAAGGAGATTTAACCATCAAAACATCATTAAAATTTGTATACTTGTCAATATTTACATTAAATAACTTATTTTTATGTTTTTAGAGGTATATATCCACATTTGTATGGATTATTGAAGACCGAGTGGTTTAAGCCTATAAGAGACCTAGTGTGATAGGCCAAAGAAGAAAAAGGTATTTGTGTTGAGTGTGAGATTGAAAAAATAGTTGATTAAGATGGAGGAGAATAATGGGTGATAAAAAATTTCATTATTTTTCCTTGTATGTTTTTACTTTTCTCATACCAAGGAGGTTTGCCCATTTGGAGGGATACTTAGGAAGTCAGGTAAGTCTACAGGTACAAAAATTTACAAAGGAACCTCACATAAAACTTTGTTTGTAGCATAATATTGATAAAGGGTACTTAAAAAAAAAAAAAAAAAAATTCATGAAGAATTTTTATATGGAACAAAAAAAAGGATTTGTCCTAAAACAGGGCTAGTAGCATGTGAAAGGAAGAAAATGACTTTTGGGTCAAAAGAAAGGAAATGGATGATGAAAGTAGTTTGATTTGATTTTAAATAGTATAATATATTGTTTTGAGTGTCTTGGAAATTTTATTATATAGGTGTTTGAGTTTTGGTCCTTTTGGAAAAGATTGGCCCTAGTGTTGGCCAAGAAAGATTTGCACTTTACAAACAAAAGGAAGGAGAATTGCAGGCCATTGGTAAAAACTCTACATCAGAAAGATAAAATTTGACATTATTGTTGAGTTTTGTTCATCTAAAAATTATTTTGTAAAATAAATTGGACATAGCTTTGGCCTGGGTTTTAAGTTCTATTACCTTGCTCCTTTCAAACATATTTTGGAACTCTGTCTTCATTATTGAAATGGCTTTGGTTTTCTAAACCTTGGGATTCAATTCCTTTTAGTTCCTGTGTTGGTTTGTAAATTCTCTCATGCATGCACATTTGACCCTAGTTTTGAAAAGGATGCCATCAAATACCCATGATGGTTAAAATTTATTTTGGGTATGAATAAATTAGGGTTTACCCTAATATACAATGATTGGTCTCAGAACAAATTTACATTAGAGTGTTTTCAAAAGAAAAGGAAATCATAGTCTGCATATGCATTAAAATTTAATGGCTTGTTATGGATATTATGATTCATATGTCTTTATGATCTAGAATGTTAGAATTTGTAAATTCAAGAGGATGTTATTTTAGTTTGGTTACATATTGTGAATTTATATCTTGTGGTCATCTCAAAAAATATAGTTTTAGTTTCAATATTAATGGCTAGGATTGATAGTTATAAGATTAAAAATGATTATATGGAATTTGAATAGCTTGGTTAGCTGGTTTGTAGAAATATGTTGAAGAGACAAACATATTTGTATTATATACTACATTGGGTGGTTTCAGTTACAAGAATTGATTTTCAAGAAAGTGGATAAGTATGAAAATTTGTTTAAGGGTATAACTCAGAATTGAAGCAATGGTTTTAAATTTGGATATAGATATTGAAGTTAAGGTGCCTTGACACTTCTCATCTAAAAGCTATATAAGGGATTATATTGGAAGAATATAATGATGGTTTGATAAATGCTTCCATACAAAAATTCTGTGAATAACTTTGTTCACTTTTCTTTTTGAAGAAATGTGTTGAAAAGATCTGCAGCTTCATTTTGAAGAGTTTAAGAATGATGCACTAAAAATGAACTTCTTAAGATTTTGAAAATTTATGAGATAAAATGATGATAATTATAGATTGAGATTATAGTTTAGATTAAACATCATCACTTGTGGTTGGAACAGTGTGATAATTTCAGTCTATGATATAGTTTTAGTTTCATTTGTTGAATTATTACAACTTTGAATTTTGTTTCTTGAACACTAATTTCCTTGATCTTAGATTTTGATGTTATATTTTAAATTATCCATTATGTCTAGGTGGGACCAATTAGGTTTAGAAAGGAGTGATGGTAATAGGGGATGGGGGAAGAGTTCCAACAGTGAAACTAACCAAATCATTAGGGGTTTTCATAGGGGTAGGTTTCATGCTAGAAACTTTGGCCCTAGATTTCATAGAGGGACAAGAATGTCCATTCATTTTGATGCCTATGATCCTAAGTTTTGGAATATTCTAAACAACTTGCCTAATAATATAGCTAATAGAGGTAACAAGGGTTTCTTTGGATGTAGATTTGAAACCCGTACACCTTTCCAAAGTAGCTCATCTCAATATTTAAATGACAATCCACAACACTTGCCTCTACAACCTCATAATATTGAAAGGATTGAACCAATTATTGATCCTTTTCCTGCAAACCAATCCACATAGCTAGAAATAGAAACTTCTCATGCTAAATATCTTAGGAATATGGCCATTATTTATGATGCACCTTCCCTTTCTCATGTAGATCTTGCTAAAAAATGTAAGAGGTTGAATCTAGTTGGTGCCCATAGTGAACCTCTCTTAAGGTCTGAAAGGTTGAATTTGGGAGTTAGGGGTTGTGTTGGTATAGGGAAAATGATAGACATTCCACCTTATGAAAAGCATTGAATAAATGAGGACTGCTAAAAGTCAATCTGAGCCAAAGACACCTAGGGAAGTTAGAATGTTGAAAAAAATCAAGTTGGATATTGATAACAACACCACGGATTCAGGGATAAGATTAGTACCATTTCCTACTATTGAGATGGAATACAATGTTTGCCTTCATGAACAAGACAAACATGTGATTGAAGTGTTATATAATTCAGAGGACTATTGGATGTCCAAGGGATAAATTCTATTTTAATGCTAAACTTTCATGGTAAAACTTCATATTTTAGTTTGATGCTTTGATTTTCAGACTTTGTTAAATTTTGATAAATTTTGGAGATACAATAATTTTGAAGTTCAGACACATAATTATATATTCTTAAGTTAATTAATATGTGTTATAGATTAATACGAATAGGATTTATCAATTTTTGACTTATTTATTTTATGATTAAAATATGTATTTTATTATATTATTAATTAATATGGGTCCCCACTTGTTAAGATTAGTACCCCAGTCTATATTTAATAACTTGATCAATTAAGACTTTGTCTTAATTAAAACATGTCCTTAACCAATTATAGTTTATAATTAATTAAATTTATTAAAATTTAATTTGTCAATATAAACTAATAATTAACTAAAATTAGTTATAACTTATTTTGCAACTAAGTTGAAGGTATAAGAAGAGATCAAGGACTCATTTCAAAATAGAAGAATAATAGCTATTAAAGACTTAAGTATTTTTTGAAGTCAATCATTCATCTCTCTTCTTTCTATGCAATTTCTCTGAGATAGTACAACTTTTGCCGATAGATCCAATGGTACTTTATCTGATAGTTGAGTAATTGCTTATGCAACATAGTTATATCCAATTTTATTTATCATTTAGTATTGATTATTTGGAGTTTGCTAAGATTAATATCTTTTGATGATTGCTATTTGTTGTCCTATGGGCGGATTCCAAGTATTCAACCTTGACAATGATGAGCATTTCGCTATTTCATGACACTTCATTGATATATTTTGATCGTAAAGTTGTCATTCAAGTTTTTGTAAAGGAAGAATGTTGGTTTTCTCAATAAAGTTATCATTTTTTTGGTTAAGTTGACTCTTTTTACGAAACTCACATACTTTTTGTAATTTATTTGAATCTAACTTTAATATAATTAGATCTTTCAAATTTCTTCTAAATCTAATTTTGTTTTAGTTATCTTTTAATATAATTTTAATCTTTAGTTTTTTTTTTGTTTTAATTAGTTATTAGTTTAGTTCTTGTTATTTTATTTATTAGATAGCTATAGATTTATATTATATTCTTTTCTCTTTAGATTTATTTAAAGTTTAGTTCTTTAGTTCATTAGACTTAATTCAAATAGGACTTTAGATCTGTTTTAATCTTTAATTTGATAGCTTTTGTTTGGTCTAAGTTAGTTTGATAATTGTTTATTGATTGTTAGTTTGTTTCTGTTTAGATTTAGTTTTGATCTTTAATTTGTGTCTTCTTCTTTAGTTTACTTTTGACTCAATATTTGTTTAAGTTAATTCTTATAGCTTAAGTATTTCATTCCTTTTAGATGTTTTTTTAATTTTATGTGTTTTTCTCTCTAAGTTTATGTCTTGATTAGATTAGATTATTTTTTTAGTTTGTTATCCTTTACTAATTTATTCCTAATTTATTCCTCTTTTATCTAGGTTTAGTTGTTTGCTTTTATTAATTTCCTTTAGATTGTAGGTTTGTTGGCTTTCTCTTTCTATTCTAGTGATTGAATGTCTTATCTCTCTTTTCTTAAATATGTCTTCTTCTCTTTTGGTTATCTTTGGAGTTAAATTTAAGAACATTACAAGTAAGAATTGAAGATATTATTTGAATACATATATATTACTGAATCAGATTTCTATTCTTCAAGAGACTCTCTAACTCATAGGTTTTATTTGTCAGATAAAATATATAATAGATTCTTATCTTAATTGATTCATGATTTGATACATAGATTTTTGATTGTTATAATGGAATAAGTTACTTTGATAACTTGTTGATTATTTCTCAAAATTTATAATAAAAACCCCCTCACATATTTAGGATCTTAGATGAACCTTTATAACCCCATGATTATATTGGTATGATTCCAACTTAGCCTTCATGATAGGTAAAAGGGTTGAGTCATTGATGGTATAATTTTTATCATCAATACACTGGATGTAAATAGTGTCAAATGATGATGTTAGACCACACTACTAGGTGACTAGTACAACTGGTCTATTATTTGATTACCCAGTCACCTCCCTTATCCTATAAATACTCACCCTCTACCCTCATTTTAAACATTTTATAGAATATATTTTTCATCCCCCTTTGCACCCACCCATAATAATTCCCCAACCATGGAAATAAAATATATTTTCAAGAACCTGTTATGCCTAAATATTTTAAAGATCGTATGGCATCTAGATGCATACAATGATTGTATTTTGAAATGCAGCTTTAGAAACCTGCTATATATGCCCCAATATGAAATAGACATTGGGTTACTCAAATTGCTAATGTCTTCCTATGACACTAGCTAAAATATCTTCATCATGAACTTGGATTCCAAAATGATTTGCTTTGGTACCTCACTAAAAGAGATTCACAATATGATAGGTCTTCCATTTCATAATGCAAACCCTGTGACTTCAAAAGCAATGCTGATAGATGATGATAAGAAGTATTTGGAGTCATATTTTTGTTTGTAGATTGATCAAACTGATATGTAATTATAATTTTTTTATATATTCAAAATTCAACTTTTGATATGTAAATTTCACATTTTTATCTTTCATTTCAAATAGTCAAAAAAGGTGCCTCCATGTGGAAGACATTTGTGACCCCTTTTTTAAAGCAATGGTTCAATTTTTCCTTGTGAGAATAGTATTGTAGAGAATTCCATCAGATATTACATATTGGGCACTGGTTTACATTATTTGTACTCTTTCTAATTTGAGTTATGACTAGTGCACTTTTATTTCCTCTAAGATAAGGGTTGAATTAAATTATGCTTATACCAATCCCAGTTCCATAGTTTCTTATTCAAATTTTATTTTGCATTGTACTATGAGGCCTTATATGACCTCTAAAAAATAGTGATTCTAATTTTGATTTATTTAAAGATGAACACAAATGCTTTATTTGTAGATGAATAGGTTGTTAATTTATTTGTTTATTTGTTGAACTAAGGTTTAATATTTATTTATTTGTTAAACTATTACCAAATTAAAGATTAATATATGTTTGAAATTTGTTTGTTATAAGTAAGATTTCATGCCTCACAAAAATAATCTACCTCAAAAGGACAACAAGGAGTTGAAATATTTGCAGATTCTAAGTCTGTAAAATAATCCTTACAATCATTTTGGTTTTTGAAATGTCCAAGAGTTTTTTCTTCATTGTATCCACATGCAGGTTTACTATCCGAAGCTTTCAAATGAAAATTTAAATTTCAAGTGCATTATTTTAATTATTTGTTTTATTATTGTAGTTGACTTGATATCAATTGAGGTTATCATGGAATAACGACCACTACAATAAACCCCAACATTTAATGTACCTTCTAGACCCTCAGTGTAAAGTATTTTACATTACATATTTTATATTTTTTTTGGTTTTTGATTATTATTTTTTATGATTTAAAGTTTGTGTAATGTACCAACTCAAACTACCCCCATCACTCACAATATGGCATGTAGGTTATAGGAGATACTTCCTCTAAATACAAGTACTACAAATTTAATTTCAAATTAGAATATAGTTTTGTTTTTAAAATTTACCATTTTTCTAAAATAAATTACATTTTACAGGGCATCCTCAATCTTTGAGGAATAATATGCCTCCACCTCTGCCCCTAAACTCAATTTTCTCAAGGGGGAAGACTCTTCCATTACCATAAGTGCCGACAGGTAGTAAAGGAACACTATAATTATCATGTTATGGATTCCCCACTTTCTCTATCAGAAGTATATCAAGTGCATAGGGATTGAATTATTTTCTAAAAATTGATCTTGACAAGGAGTATCTAGGGATTTAAAGTGGTGAAGTTGGTGGAGCTTCTTTCAATCCACATGATTTTATACAAGGAGTAGATGTTCCTATTACTACTCAAGAGGAACCTTGTACTTCTTCACCCCCCACCCCATCAACAAATGTTGTCTTATTTGATAATGTTATTACTATTTTTTATTAAATAATTTGTTATTAGAAAGTATTACTTCAAATATTAAGGATGGAATTATAGATGAATTAATAAATTTACTGGTTTGGGAGTTTTGGACGAAGGCATTGATTAAAGAAATAAATGCCCATTATCACAACCACTCCTAGTGATAAAATTTATTTTTTATTAGTGCACCATGAACCCACAAAGATTGATGCTTTATTTTCCCAAGTTAAATCTGGGTCAGTTACTATTTCTAATAGTTACAATGATAAGCTGTTGAGTATTATGCTTAACATGTTGAAGAATTTGAATGCAAAAGACTAGGGATATTTTAATAAATAGGTGAAAGACATCAACCTTATTGTGATTGTAAATGCTGAGAAGGAAAAATATTTAGTAATGTATCCTCATTTTAATCAAATTTCATGTCATACTTTTTTTTCAAATCTAATTAGTTTTTTTTTAAATTATAGGAAAAATATGAGAATTTGAAAAAAGAAGTCGAGGTCCTCAATGTGCATCTAAAAATACATGAATTATTTTGTATCATGTCATTAAATTCAAGGAGAAGCTTGTTCTATTCAATAAATAGAACAAAGCACTCTAAAAAATCATTAAGGAGCAAGGATGAGATCCTGATGCCTTATTTATGTAGATTATAGATGCTGATCCAAGTCTACTTGCTACAAGAAATGCTACAAAAGAAGAAAAGCAAAATATTGCTCAAATTAATTCTACAGCTGAGGATCTTATAAAGGTAGGTATATTGAAGGATGAAACAAAGAAATTGGAGGTAGGGATTAGTAAAAATTATGTTAGGAATGTGGATGTCATGGTTAATAAAGTAGTTGAGAAGTGAAACCCTAAAAAAATGTTAATTTTTGTTGTTTTACCTCAGGAAATCCATTTTTGTTATACCTATCAGCTATCGATTATGCTCTGGGGGCACTCTTGGATCAACATGATGATAATGGAAAGGAGCATGCTATTTATTACCTAATCTATAACTTGGTTACATATGAATATAACTATGTACTTGTTGAAAAAGCTTGTCTAGCCATGGTTTTCATAGCTCAAAAACTATGTCATTACATGTTGAATAATAAAACCATGGTCTTTTCAAAAGTATATCCACTCAAGTATCTATTATCTAAAACAAATTTGTAAGGTAGAATAGCTAAATGGATCATTCTTCTTAGTGAGTTTGATATAGAGTATGTTAATCAAAAATCAATCAAAGGATAAGTTCTTGTAGATCAACTTGTTGAAGCACCCCTCATGGACACACAACCACTCAAGTTTCCATTTCTTGATGAATCCATCATGACCATTATTGATACACCCCTTGAGGAGTAGCCTTGGAAGTTGTATTTTGATGGTGTTGACGCTGAAGATTGCACCCTTGGCAGGAGGTCGAGCTCCTGCCTTCCTCACACAATAATGAAAACTCCCCTCTCACTTGTGGGACCGACGAAGCTGGAGGGGAGAGTCTCTAGATAAGGGCTAGCTCCCTCTAATGTATCTTTTAGGCCCTAGTTTCTCCTACTGCTAACAAAAAAAATGGAAAAAGGGGGGGATGAAGAGAGAGAGAGAGAGAGATGCTAAAAATAGAACCTAAGCCTAAAAGTGAAAAGGTGATACACCAGAGAAAGTGACCTACCTAGCTCGAACATACACTTTTCACCAAAAAGAAGCACCTATACACTTCATCTGACATGAGAGAACCTTCTACATCAGTGGGTTAGTGGTCCGTGGAGATACAGGGAGGAAATAACTACTAGAGGCATTCTGAGACACACTGCAGCAGCCTATCCACTTCATTTTTACTCCTATAGGGACACTTCTGATAGACCTGTAAAAGGAAACTCATAAAATGCACCAAACATGCTGAAATCATTCTGCAAAAGCATTAAGAAAATGACTTAACCTAGAATCAAGGAATAGACACATACTAAAGATGTAAAACTCAGAATGGAGGTAAAAATGCTAAGTTCTGATTCAAGGTAAAATATTTGGTAGCTTTGCCTTACAAGCCCGAGAGATTTTTGGGCAGAGTTTGCCTTAAGGCTAAGAGAGTGGATCCTTCTCAATTGAGAATTTTTACAATATATAGAGGAAGAAAGAGGCCATTTTGGTGCCCTTTGATGAGCTGGCCCCTGCACACTAAAAACATCAGAAAGGGGAAAGTCACTGTTACTGATGTCATTCTTCTGGAAGAGGCCTGCTGGAACCATGTTGTACACTCACTGAAATTGACTTTAGCATTCAAGCATTAATGAAAAAACATGGCCGCACCTCTTTCTTGTAAATAGACTATGGTTTGTCCCCTCATAAATGCCAGTTGGAGAAAAAAGGTCATGCCACTCATTTGGAAATAACTCGCCTGCTCTTTGCCACTTGAATGCTTTGTCTCTTCTGCTCCTTGTCTTCTTCTTGCTCTTTCAACCCTCGAGGGTGATCTTCTGGTGGGTTGCTGTGTTCCTCAGGCTATTTCCATGATTTGGCACTTAGGAAATTCAAAAACAATTAGATATTTCATTGTGTTAAATTTGGCATTCGCACAACTGTCACCTAACGACTAGTTCACCTCCTTAAAATTGATGGCTTTTAGGATGTCACCATCCTGACAAAAGTCATCAGGTCTTTTCTGCGGCTTTTCTACTTTGGGATTTTCCTACGGACAAAAAGTTTGCAAGAATTGTCCCAATCTTTGTCTTTTGTCTTTCAGGCTCTTTGGTTTGAACCGACAGCCTCTTTGAATTGAGCTTCCCCCAAATTCCTTCAAGCCTTTTATCTGAAGGAAATCCTTCGAACAAAAAGTTTGAAAGAATTTGGCCTCAAGTAAAAATCCAAACTTACCCTTCGGCTGCCTTTTCTTTGAAGTGCTTATCCTTTACAAGGGATTTTAGACTTATAAACTGCCCTCCACAAGGGCTTTTGAACCCATCACTACCCTTTGGCTTTGGGACACACCCTTGAATCAAGCTATTGAACCAATCCATTAAACCAAAATTGGTTCAATAGTTCAATCGGTTCAATAGTTCAACATTGTGCGCTGAGCCGATTGAACCAAGCTTTTGAACTTGCTAATGAACCAAAATGTGTTAAACCAATCTGTTGAACTGGTTCAATGGTTCAATGCTACGTATCAAGCACATTGAACTTTGTCGATTAACCATCTGATTGAACTAGAAGCTGCTTGAACTGATGCTGCTAAACTGACTGAGTGAACCAAATGATTGAACTGAGTGATTGAACCAAAATGTTAAACCCACTAAATGAACTAAGGCTATTTGAACTTAAATGGTTAAACCAAGCCATTTGAACCAATTGGTTGAACCGGTTTAATGATTCAAAGCTGCATGCTGATGAACCAAGTGGTTGAACCAAGTGCCAATGAACTTGTGTAACCAGAAAAAATGACTAGCTCTAAATAGCAAGGGCAGAAGGGGACTGATTTTTGGCCTATTGGGTAAAAAATGGTCAACAAATTGGTGACTCCCAGGGGAAGCATGCTTGCTATACTTAAAGACCAATTGCCTTGTAGTCCATTGGGCACAGAGTCAGATGTAGCTATGAAAGAGTGTTAGCAACATCTCCAAAATACCTAATAATTAAACATGAAGCCTTTTACCCCACACAAAAAGGAAAACACACAAGGCTAAAAACACTACTTGTGCAAACTACACTTAGGGAAAGCAAGAAAAGAAACTGAAAGTAAACTACTATATATAACTAACCAAGAATATTTGCTTTCCTCCTAGGTCAAAAGGAAAACTTCTTAAGTCCCCTTTTTGGCAAGAAGACTTATGGTGCTAGGAAAGTAGCTGAATGAAAAAGAGAGTTAGTAAACTGCTCCTCTTGCCTATCACTTGGATTGGCTAGTATCTGAGTGGATCAGATTCAAACATGCCTCCAACATACATGTATTCCTTTTGTTCTTAGAAGCTTGTTGAATGCTGGTCCTTCATGTTGGTCCATTTCATGAAGAAATCAATTGCTGCTGGCTCATCACCATAAGCCCTTTGATATGTACAGCTCCCTTGCAGTGCATCATGGTCTGACCCATTTCCTTCTGCTTCATTGAAGGCTATATCAAACTCATCCTTTGCTTCCTCTTGGCCTTCTTAAAGAAGGGTGACTGTTGTGATGTTTGAAATGGACTCACAAAATGATTTCTCATCCCATAGAACATCACCTCTTTATTCAAAGCTCTCTTCTTCAAGGCATTCCTCCAGGAAGACATACCTCTCCTTTTCCTCAATGATCAGGATCTTTAGATGTTTAAAGGTATCTTCCTAATCCTCTTCCAACTCAGGAACCTCAGCGTAGTCATCCTCCTCATCGAAGCAACAAGGAAGTTCATTGAACAAGGGGGAGAGAGCTCACCATGATTTTGTTCCTCCTCATACTGCTAAAAAATATGCATGTATGCGTGACTTGCATCTTCTCCATTGCTGATGAGGTCTTCACAAGGAGCATCGATGATGATTTCTTCCTCATTGTTGCTCATGATAGCCTCTTGAAGAATTGTAGATTGGATCTTCTGCTCCTCACTCACCTCCTATAGAACATGTTCCTCCTTAAAAGGGGTGAAGTGGGAAAACCATGTGGAAGAGGAGGCAGTCCTTGAGCTAGAATCAAATGATTCTCCTCCTTCCACTTAGCCAACACTTTATTAATATTAGGTGTGGCCTAATAGCTCTCTTGGAAATGTGTAGATGGGGTATGTTTAGACATAAAATGTGCTATTGGGTCTAAATCATCCATCACACACTGGCTGAGGAATCTCTCTTTAGATTCCAACTCTACAATTCTCCTAGCCATATCCTCTTGGAAGAGCCTTTCCTGTAAGTCACCAGCATCATCATGAGCAGGGACAACCTCATCTTCTTCAAGGTTTTGAGAAAAACCTTGCTTTTCCTCCTTCCTACCCCATGATTCTACTATTTTTCCCTAGTTTAGGAACTCAGAATTGGAATTTTGTTCATGTGAATAGGTAGCAACTTTGTTTTCTCCAAGGTCCTAGGGCTCCTCCACAAGGTCTGGAAGTTCTATCTCTCTTTCACAGAGCAGTCTCATCTTAGCCTCTAAATCTTCAATTTGCTTGGCTAGATTATCCTAAAAGAGTCTTTCTTGGAGGTCACCAACATCATCCTCTTCAAGGCTCTGGGCTGGTTCCTAGTATTCCTTCCTCTAACTTGGAATCTGCACATCATGCTAAAAAACTTGGGGAGGTTGAGGAATGCTAGGAAGAGATTGTTGATGCACTGGAAGAGTCTCTAGAAGAGGGATGTGCTGGCTTGTTGTATTCCCCCCAATGGAAGATTCACAATATAAATAATTGAGAAGATTGATCTCCATGGGGGGTTGCTTTGATGCCCTTTGATGTTGGAAAGCCAGGTGCACAGGATTGAGAGCAGATGCATCAGATGAACTGGAGTGAGCAAGTGATATCTGATAAAAAGGATTTGGTGTGCAAGAGGGGGCTTTCTTTAGAATAAGAGGGGTCACATAATGTTGACTACCTTGAATAAATGGATTTCTCCATTTCGCTACCTCCTCCTCCATAGATTGCAAGGCCTCAGCTTGCCTAAGCAAACACTCCTCTCTATACATCAGCTCCTACTGATATCCGTACCACTCCTCTAGTCTATCAATCTCTAGGGCCACTTCCCTTATCTTTTCAAGGAAACTAAGAGAGCTGCTTGAGGTGATTCTCTAAAAATCTTGAGCTTGATCATAGCTATATGAAGGAAAACAAGACCCATGATTTTTTGTAAAGGAATTATACATACAAAAATTGATTTCTGATGGCACCAGGATGCTTAACCAACTGATTCAACTCGGAGTCACCATTGGTGTTGATGCAAAAGCCTCCAAAGGCTAGCTAGTTGAAGAACACACCAAAAATTCTTCAACTCTGTGGACACAACTTGTCCTAGTTGGTCCCATTGGGCGTGCTAAAAATTGTTGACGCTGAAGATTGCACCCTTGGCAGGAGGTTGAGCTCCTACCTTCCTCACACAATAATGGAAACTCCCCCCTCACCTATGGGACTAGCAAAGCTAGAGGGGAGAGTCTCTAGATAAAGGCTAGCTCCCTCTAATGTATCTTTTAGGCCCTAGTTTCTCTTACTGCTAACAAACAAATTGGAAAAAGGGGGGATGAAAAGAGAGAGAGATGCTAAAAACATAACCTAAACCTAAAAGTGAAAAGGTGATACACCAAAAAAAGTGACCCACCCAGCCTGAACATACACTTTTCACCAAAAAGAAGCACCTATACACTTCATCTAAAATGAGAGAACCTTCTGCATCAGTGGGTCAGGGCTCCATGGAGATACAGGGAGGAAATAACTACTAGAGGCATTTTAAGACACACTGCAGCAACCTATCCACTTCACCTATACTCCTCTAGCGACACTTCTGACAAACCTATAAAAGGAAACTCACAAAATGCACTAGACATGCTGAAATCATTCTGCAAAAGCATTAAGAAAATGACAACCCAGAATCAAGGCATAGACACATACTAAAGATGCAAAATGCAGAATGGAGGTAAAAATGATAAGTTTTGATTCAAAGTAAAATATTTGGTAGCTCTGCCTTACAAGCCTGAGAGATTTTTCGGTAGAGTTTGCCTTAAGGCTAAGAGAGTGGATCCTTCTCAATTGAGAATTTTTACAATATATAGATGAAGAAAGAGGCCATTTTGGCACCCTTTGATGAGCTAGACCCTACACACTAAAAACATCAGAAAGGGGAAAGTCACTATTACTGATGTCATTATTCTAGAAGAGGCCTACTAGAACCATGTTATACACTCACCAAAATTGACTTTGGCATTCAAGTATTAATGAAAAAACATGGTCATGCCTCTTTCCTACAGACAGACTGCGATTTGTCCCCTTATAAATGCTAGCTAGAGAAAATAGGTCACGTTGCTCATCTAGAAATAACTCACCTCCTCTTTGCCACTTGAATGGTTTGTCTCTTTTTCTCCTTGTCTTATTCTTACTCTTTTAGCCCTTGAGGGTGATCTTCTAGCGGGTCACTGCGTTCCTCAGGCTATTTCCATGATTTGGTGCTCAAGTAGTTCAAAAACAAACATATCTTTCACTGTGTTAAATTTGACATTCACATAGCCATCACTCAATAGCTAGTTTGCCTCCTTAAAATTGATAGCTTTTGGGATGTCACCATCCTGGCAAAAGTCATCAGGTCTTTTCTATGGCTTTTCTGCTTCGGGCTTTTCTTGCAGACAAAAGGTTTGCAATAGTTATCCCAGTCTTTGTCTTTTGTCTTTCAAGCTCTTTGGTTTGAACTAGCAGCCTCTTTAAACTAAGCTTCCCCCAAATTCCTTCGGGCCTTTTGTCTGAAGGAAATCCTTTAGACAAAAAGTCTGAAATAATTTAGCCTCAAGCAAAAATCTGAACTTACCCTTCGATTGCCTTTCCTTTGAAGTGCTTATCCTCCACAAGGGCTTTTAGACTTAGAAACTGCCCTCCACAAGGGCTTCTAAACCCAACACTGCACTTCAGCTTTGGGACACACCCTTGAATCAAGATGTTGAACCAACCCATTGAACCAAAATTGGTTCAATGGTTCAATCGATTCAACGGTTCAACACTGCGCGCCGAGCCAATTGAACCAAGCTTTTAAACTTGCTGATGAACCAAAATGTGTTGAACCAAGCAATTGAACCAATCCATTGAACTAGTTCAATGGTTCAATGCTACATGCTGAACCCATTGAACTTTGCTGATTAACTGCCTGATTGAACTAGAAGCCACTTGAACTGATGCCGTTGAACTGCCTGAGTGAACCGAATGATTGAACCATCCAATTGAACTGAGTGATTGAACCAAAATGTTGAACCCACTAAATGAACTAAGTCCATTTGAACTTAAATGGTTGACCTAAGCCATTTGAACTAATTGGTTGAATCGGTTCAATGGTTCAAAGCTGCACATCGATGAACCAAGTAGTTGAGCCAACGTTGAACCAAGTGTTGATGAACTTGTGCAACCAAAAAAAATGACTGGCTCTGAATAGCAAGGGAAGAAGGGGACCAATTTTTGGCCTATTGGTCAAAAAATGGTTAATAGATGGTTCATTCACTATGCATGGATTAGGGGTACGCCTATTATTTATTACACCAAAGGGGGATCTAATCCCTAAATCATTTAGAATCAGCTTTCCTTGTACAAAAAACATGGCTGAGTATGAAACACTTGTTTTAGGACTTTGACAAGCATTGCATTAGAATATATCTCATCTTCAAGTTTATGGTGGTTCTTAGTTAATCATCAATCAAGTCATAGATCATTTTCAAACCAAAGATGACAAGTTGGTTCCATATAAAGACACAGTTGACACTCTTAAAAAGCAAATTGCCAACATTCAGTTTGAGCAGATATCAAGGGCTAGTAATATAACTACAGATGCCATGGATAATATTGAATCATTGATTTGATAAATAGATAAAGCTAGAGAGTATTAGTTCCTCATTGAAAATTTGTTAGCACCAACTCATGAACATTAAATTATTTCTATGATTTGTGATATTATTGGTCCTAATTCTATTTGGTACTCAGACCTTTAAAACTACCTTCATGACCAAGTTTTGCCTCCTAACCTATCTCAAAAATAAACCAAATCCTTCATTCATCATTCCACTCATTATACTTTACTTGGATCCACTCTTTACCATCATAGTTTTAATAGAACTCTGCTTCATTATTTAACTTCGATAGAGTCTACATTAGCATAAAGAGAATTTCATAAAGGAGTATGTGGATCCCATTTTAGTGGGATAGTCCTATCCAAAAATATCTTACGTACTAGTTATTATTGGCCCACAATGGATGCATATGCCACTGCATATGTAAAGAAATGTGATAAATGTCAATGGCATGCTAATTTGATTCATGCCCTAGTAAAAACTCTGAAACTGATGTTGACACCATGGTTAACCCCACTTCATCTGATGGCCATAAACATATCCTTAATACCACCGAATATTTCACTAAGTGGGTTGAATTTATACCCCTCAAATGATTGGAAAGTAAATTTTCAAATTCATCTTCAACCATCTCATCTACCACTATGGTATCCCCTTTAACATTATATCTAATAATGGAGGTTCATTTAGGAACAAAGATGTAGACTAGTTATGTATTGAATACATCACCCAAAATTTTTCTATAATATATTAACCTCAATGTATTGTCCAAGTTGAGGCATCCAACAAAACCATTATCAACATTCTCAAAAAGATTGTCAATGATGTTAGTCATGATTGGCACCTCAAAATATTCCCTACCCTTTATGCATACCATACCAATCATCATACCCCCACAAGAGCCACTCCATACTCACTTGTTTATGGTACTAAAGCCATCCTTTCCATTGAGGTCAAGTTGCCTTCACTATTCATCTCTTTCAAGCATATCCTAGATGATCATGACTATTGAGTAGCTCACCTGCAAGATCTAGATCCACTTGATGAAAATCGCATAGCCATGCTCAAAAATCTTCAAGCATATTAGAATTGACTCAAAGGCCACTATAATCATCATGTTAAGTATAGAACATTTGAACTTGGTGATCTTGTTCTCAAATAAAACCAAAAGAATACCACAGTTGACAAGAAACATAAAGGGAAATTCAAAGCAAATTGGATAGGACCTTTTGTCATCACTGCAAATTATGAATTAGGAGCATATAGGCTTGCCACACTAGATGGTGATGAACTTCTAGAGCCAATGAATATTATTCATCTCAAATGGTACTATGCTTGAATGCTAAGGTGTATTATCTATAAATATTGTTTTAGTTATGCCTTTTTGTCACTATTCTTCTTTATACACATACCATTCTTATCCATCCTCTTTACCATATTTACTTTCCATTTCTAACCTATTGACCCAACGTGCTCTAAATCCTAGCTCATTTGACCTTGGTTTTTGTCATTCATTATGCATTTTTAGCATCAAGGTATCTGCTCAGTTCATCAGTTGGTTTAAGAATTTTAGATAGGGAGCATATCTTGGGATAGTGTGATATAAGTTTTGGTAGTTACATCCTTCATTTTTTAGTCCTTTCTTACCACCAATTTTGATACTAATTATAAAAACTTTTGGGAAAATTAGTACCATTGATCCATGTTGTTATGTATTAGTTATAACCACCTATGGGCAATACTAAGCTTTGATGTACTAACTTGCCACTTCCTATGCCATACTGTGTCTTTTTACCAACTGTGCCTATTTTGTTTGAATTGGCTATTACACTAGTCGAATTCCTCTACTGTAAGGGTAAAACTACAGTGACTTGAGGTCCTACTCTGGGACTACGTAGGTAGTGCTCAATACTTGTTGAGGTCATCTCAATCACCCCTTTTACCCACACTCTCACTATTTTACAAGCAACCTAAGCCACACTCTCACCATTTTGTGAGCAACCTAAGCCATGCTCTCGCTATTTTGTGAGCAACCTAAGACATGCTCTCACCATTTTATGAGCAACCTTAGTTTGAATGCTCTCACTATTTTTCAAGCAACCTAGGCCATGCTTTCAACATTTTATGAGAAAACTAAGCCATGCTCTCACCATTTTATGAGAAACCTAAGTTTTAATGCTCTCATCATTTTATGATCAACCTAAGCCACACTCTCACCATTTTACGAACAACCTAAGTCATGCTCTCACCATTTTGTGAGCAACCTTAATTTGAACACTTTCACCATTTTGTGAGCTTAAACCATTTTGTATCTCATCATTCTCGATTGATTTGAGACACTCCAAAACACTTCCAAAAATATTTTTAAAAATGGTAGAATAGAAAAAAAACATTGACCACTCCTTTGCCTTAAGGATTCTGAGAAACCTTAGTAAGTTACAAGCAAATCACTTGTCATTTAGTTTCTCCATCCTTTTTGGCCTTTTCCTCTCATGCACTTGCCATTTTTCAAGACCATTCCTATTATTCAATCCCATCCATTCTATTTGTTTTCATTAGTTATCACATTCTTCCCATTCTCTAGGAGAACTACATTTGGCCTAAAGTTTTTTATTGGATATTACATCTATGAAACTATGTAGGTAGCGTCCACTTGCCTAGTGCATATGGAGATAGCTCAACCACCCCCTTCCTTTTCTTTTATTCCCTCATTTTCTTCATTTTTTAATTTGTTACCTATTTACTAGGGGCAATGTTCATAGGGTTTCTACTATGTTGTTTGTTTATTTGTTTCTACTTATTTTGTTTATTTGTCTACTTATTTGTTTGCTTTCAAAACTGTTACCTTGATTCAATTTGTGTGTTTATGGGGTGATTACTTGCCCACACTTACACTTTAATCCATCCATATTCATTTGTTTACATTTTCATCATGGTTTTTAATCATTGGTGCATTGTTTTCTATTGAGTATTGGATTACGGGAGTCAATCCTTATGCATATTTTGGCCAATTCTTTATGGTGTTCCATCATAAAGCCTAACATCACATGCTATAACAAACCTTAGCTTCAATAAGTCTATTCAGTAATGACATCATCTATGGCACTGATATCTAGATTCCCCTCCCAATCATATCCCAAATAGAGTAATTGACCATGAAAGAACTTCAATCTTTATTAGTTTGAATGAGCATCTCCCTACTAATAGGTTGTTCCAACTCATCATCGACCAATTTTATCATGTTTTCCATAATCAGTGTCTAATTATTATAACCACCTATGGGAAAATCATTGTACACCATCCCACCTGCATTTCTTAATGATTATAACCACCTTTGGGCAAATCATTGTGTTGTCACCACTTTACTTTTTTTGCCCATACAAGGGCATGTTATTATCTTGTTTGTTTATCCTAACTAGTGTAGGTCCATCTTCTCAATGATTATAACTATATTTGGAAAATTCATTGTGTTATCATACCACGTTATGACTATTAGGATAAAATGCTTATAACTACCTTTGGGAAAACCATTGTGAACTATCCCACTTGTAATCTCAATGATTTTGACTACTTTTTCAATATCATTATGTTTTCACCCCATCATATTTCCTTTTTTTGGTCCCCTCATTTTATTTCTTTCTTTTCAAGGGATCATTTGTCGACCTCCTTATGCCAACCATTCCCTCAAGGGGGCATCATATATTTAGTTTATCATCATTACAGTTGTAGGCATACAAAACCTTTTCATTATTTGAGAAGATGTTAATATGATTATATATTGTAATGCCATCCCAAATAGGGGCAAATTGTAGATGCCTAAAATTGGCCAATGATAACTTCTAACTAGGATTTTGACCAATTTCTACCCAAAATGCACAATTCAACCTAAAAACACTAAAACATGTTAAATGATGTGAGAATGACATATTCAAATATTGATTTTAGCTAGGGTATCCCTAAACAGGGTAATGTAATTTATGGGCCAACTAACTTTGATTAGTTCATTTCAAGTCAAAATGCCAAATTTTCACCTACGTGCTCTGGACTACTCTTTCCTATCAAATATTTTGCACAAGACTCATTCCTTTGTTATTGGCAACATCCTAAATGGTAATATAGTTCTAACGCATCTGATGTGGACTTATAATTCTAATCCAATCAAATTTAAGACCAATAACAAGGCATTCTAATCAATTTGGGTAATTTGTGCACAATGTGCCTAATCATATTTAAGAGCTAATTAACCAAAAATAAGGCCTAATCAAGAATTCCATGGAATCTTGTTAAATAATTATTTTTGGAAATGAATATTGAATATCTACATCATCAAGTGACCTCATTTCTTGGGAAGACATCCCTAGGCCATAAATGCCACAAATATCAGGATTCATGCCTTCCATGCCTCTTAATTACCCCTTATTCAATTCCATGATGAGGATAATTAAAAACTTAATTCCAAAAATTGAATTAATCCTCAACCACACATCTCAATATTGAGATGGACAATTGAGGTTGATTCTGATCAAATCCAAAAATCTATAAATAGGAGGCCTCACAACATCATTTCTAAAGCTTAATTAATGCAAAGTTATAAAGCACGATTGGTTCTAAAAGCTTCATGCAACTAGTGTTGTAATGCCAAATTTATTCCAAGCCAAGCCAAGCCACAAGACAAAGGTGCCAAGGAGAGATGAAGGTTGTCAAGCTTCCCTTGCCAAGGACTTCATGAGTACAAGCCAAGCAAGCCACCATAACAAGCATTTTAGAGCATCCAAGGAAGGCAAAAGAGTTTTATTTTGCATTTTAGTTGTGTGTTTCATTCATGATTGTTAACTAAGCTCTCCCTAGTGTCTAGGGCTAGAGATGTTATGCTATTAGTGTGTTTATTTTATTTTGTTTTCATTTTGGAACTAACACCATACTAACCATCCTCTCTTGAGTCAAATTCCTAGATCATAGTAAGGTAAGGTATATTGAAGGATGAAACAAAGCAATTGGAGGCAAGGATTAGTAAGAATTGTGGTAGGAATGTGGATGTTATGGTTAAGAAAGTAACTGAGAAGTGAAACCCCAAAATATTGTTAATTTTTATTGTTTTAAACTCTATAATATTTTTTTGTTTTAAAAATATATTTTAAATGATAATTTGAAGTTTGGATTTACAATGATAAATTTATTAAGTTTTAATTAGTGGATGAACCATATGGATTGCAATTCTTTTTTTGATGAATTTGATATTAGGCTTGAGCATGAATTTCAATTTGAATTTTATGATGTTGTAAAGTATTATTATTAAATATAAGTTTATTTAGTTGATGTAGTTCAAAAAAATAATGATGTGGAATGCATTTATTTTTTGTGATAGATTTGGAGCTATAATTGAGTATGAATGTGAGTTTATTCAATTGATGTAGTTCATACAAAATAGTGATGTGGACTGCATTTGTTTTTTGTGATAGATTTGGAGGTATGATTGAGTATGAATTTGATTTTGAATTTTATGATGTTGTAAAGTCATTATTATTAAATATGAGTTTATTTAGTTAATGTAGTTCAAAAAAAATATTAAAATCAGTTATGGACTGCAATTGTTTTTTCCTTTGTATTTGGACTAAGCATGAATTTGAATTTGATGAGCTTTTATCTTTTTCAGTTATTATTTTTATTTTAAATTTGATCATGTTGTTCAATAGGCTTGTCATATTCTATCACCATCGTATTTGACTTGAAATTCATATTTTAAAGGCAAAAGTTAAAACTCCTAATATGGTGCTACAATATCAAATTAAAATTATTTTAAATGACAATACAATTAAAAACCAATTAAAGAAAAGGAAAAGTTGCATGATGAATGGATACAATATTTTAAATGATAATATTATCCAAAATTGTAATGAATTTAGTATTTGGAACATTTTACAATATAAAAAATTATATGAAATTGGAATTCAGGATATGATAATTGTAAAAATATACAACTAATACTCTGGTAGTTGAAACAATCCTACAAAACCTGATCATCACCAGTGACATTTGTATCTATCATGTTAGTGCCATATTTAGTGTAATTATTTAAATCCTCTCTATTTTTTGATGCATTTATGATGCCTCTTATTTTAGTTAGAGAACTCCATGTTGCCAGAGCTCTTTCATAAGGAAACATGTCCACAACATAACATGAAACATACAATCTCAAATAGGTTTCTAAATTTTTATCTAGTCTGTTTCAAAGTTTTGACTTAATGAATGATAATTAATTGAATACTTTTTTATCTTATATTGATCCCAAAATAATTATTTGACAAAGCTCATATAATCAAAAATATTCACTTAGACTTTCTTGCAATATACTACTAAGATAATTTTTTTTCCATAGTTGTGTAATTGCCCCATTTTCTATTGCTTCACTTATAATGTGATATTGTTCAAAAATTTTAATTCCAAAATGAGTTTAATGAGATGTCACTAAATTCTTTCCCAAAATACATTTTATTTTAACCCCATTGACCTCTACAAATTTACTGAAATGCTTTACAAGACAACCCATGTATTTGTGAAATGAATTACTAATCAAATTTTGACTGTTATTACTGTTCCAAAAAATAGGATTCATAATTGCCATGGCCTTCATCAAATCACCCCTTTGAAAATTATCTTTGATATTTGCATATAATTTTTGTGAAATTATATTTAGTTTCATCCGGGTTTCAGATAGAACAATATCATACAGAATACATGTTACAAATAGTTCTTCAGATTTTACTCCCACAAGATTATGTCTTCTGTAGAAAGTGTGCATTGGTATCTCCTTACCATTAACAATGACAAATATGATCATTTATATTTAATTTCAAATATCTATCATGGTTACTTAAATCTATCAAACATTTCCAACTGCTAAAAATAGGGCATTGAAATTGTTAATTCGAAGTGTATACTATATCTGGAGATTAAAATACTTATTTTCTTAGTCATATGAAGTCAAAAATATAAATGGATCTCTCCTAAGAATTTTTCATTAAAAAATTCATTTCATTTAGCATTAAAATAATTCCACATAATTTTAGTAGTGTGTCCAATCTATTAAATGGTATAATAATTTTTTTGCCTTGTCAATTTTTCTACGATATTTATACATAAAACCTACTAATGATGGATATTCTTCAAAAATTTGACATGTAGGTTCATACATATAAATCTATCTTGTATCAACATCTTTCAATAGTTTCTTACCATCAGTTACTCCTATTATAAATTTTTATAACTCTAAAAAACTTTTTGGACTGCTTGGCATATAAGCATGTAGGTCATGAATGAGCTCCTGCACTTTTACCACATTAGCAAATTTATTAACTATTTTGTATGCAAGATTCATCCTATAAGCCATGTAATGAATTGAAATCATATATGGGGAAATTGTTTTTTATAACCAAACACATAAACTATTTATATGCCCTTGCATAACTGATGCACCATCATCCCCAACACACAACAGATTTGTAACTATTGCATAATCATTCATCCCAACTTTATCTTTCAAATTAGATACAACCAATTTGTGAATATTTTTTGCATTATAATTTTCTACCATTTTATGATCTGCTAGTAGATGAGGTTGCCTTGAATCATTCTAAAATGTATAAACATACATGAAATACTAGGATGTGTTATCAATTGCTATGACCTCATCAATGGGTAGTGAAATGTATAGTGAATTTTAAACTTTTTGTTTCAAATCTTCCTTATCAACCATTACTAGACATTTTTCCATTTCCCAAGCACTACTATCTGACCAATGTGATTTTGGAATATCTAGAAAGCCATTATGTTGAAATAAAATCTTATAATTTAAAAAATTAAAAATAGGTGTTCCTCTTTTATAATGTGGTATCAAATATAAAACTATATATATTTGGAATTTAGATGGGGCTGCATAACTTTTCTAAAATTTGCTTATATTGTTCCCCCTTTTTCAATAATATGTTTTAACATTTCTTATCATTTTCATACTCATGTGCATATCTTACATGCATGCATTCTTCTACATGTTTTCACATGTGTGTTCTTGTTATCAGTTCATCAAGGTGCTTCACTATCACATATACTTTTCCATAATGTTTCTCAATCATGTCCAATTTTAGTTTTCATTTTATGTTCCTTTCCTAGTTTCTAGCTACATATTGTACATCTGTATTTTGTTAGAGTATCATCAATATTTTTAGACTCTATAGGTTCTATGAAGGGAAATTTTGTTTCCCAGTGTACCTTAAAAGACCTTCTAATTGTCCATCTACTTCTCTTCATGAATATTTTTGAGTGGAGTTTTCAGCTAAACTTTGTGTTTGGAGAGAACCAACAATATTTTCTACCACTTGAGTGTCATGATCATTGTCATCAAAAATCAGAGGAGTGTCTTTGAGTGGTGATATGTCACCATGAAAAAAATATTTAGGGGGTGACATGTTATTCTGATTAATTATTTTTGGTGAGATATCAGTGAGGATTTTTGTATATAAAAGTGTTTTAATATTATTAAATAGTTATATTTAAATTTATGACAAATCAGAAAAATAATAAATACTTGTATTTTGAGTGTATTGTGATTATGTGGGCTTTTTAATTGGCTCTTTAAAACAAGATAATATGCCTAATTTTATTGATAATTAGCCCATCCTTTTACCATTCCCATTAGATGCCATTATGATCAAGGCTACAACACTGCATTTCTATCATTCTATTCTATCATCCAGTCACAAAATAAATTCTACAGTTTAGTTATACCATTTGGTGGTAGTACCACTCTAATTTTTAGTTCTATTGTATAGTCATAGAGTGAAATCTACCATTCAACACTATCGTAAGGTATTATCATTTATCACTATCATTCAATTCCTCTGAGCATCACTTTTTTTATTCAGTATCATCATCCAGTTCCTCTATTTGGGTGCTTCCATTCAGTGATGCAGTCTTCCAATTATATGGCCTTGTTGGTTCTAATTGTATTTGTTGCCTTGTTTGATATTGAGGGTAGTTGTAATATATATATGGTGAATTTAAGTGTACTATAAGATATTACTATAAATAGTTAGTGAGCCAACCCCCAAAATAATTTATATTCCTAAATTTTTGATGATTCAAACCCATCTACTAACCCTAAAAAATTGTCAAAAATAAAATTTAAAAATTAGAATATTCATGAATTAATGAATATTCACCACTAATATTTATCATGTCTCAAAGTAGGTATTTATTTTAATAATCATTTATTATCTAACAAGATAAATCTGATGATGATACAATGACCTCTTATTTTGTGCACCACAAAAAACTCTCTAGGTATTTACCCTCCTTATACCTTCCTATTCCTCCCTTGGCCCCTTTTGTTCCCATTGGTTTTGACTTTCCTAGATACTTGCACCTTGTTTTAAAAAAACCATGTTTAAAAGAATCATCTCTCTAGGTGATGAAACCAACCTATTTCGTTCTAAAACTACCCCTTATTTTACACAACTACCATGGTAGTTGTGTAACTTAGATGGTACTTTCAATATAAATGGGTGGTTTTATATTAAAAATGTGGTGGTCAAATAACTTATAGAGGAAATATTTTCATCTTAAGAGATGGTTTTGAAACTACCCCTACATAAAGTAGCTATTCTATCATAGTTCAAACGTCTTCCAAAATCAGCTCCTATGACTCCAGTTTTGACATGTTTTACATGAATAGTGTCATGTTTTTAATTTTTAATCACTTTGTGTTCACCTCCAATCAAGCCTAGTTCAATCCCTCTTCAATTTTATGTCCACTTTAGTTCTTCTTAAGTTGAACTCACTATTAAACTTCTTTTAACTCCTCAATGCAGGCTCCCTTCTCTTCCTACAAAAAGGTCAATTTTGATCTGATTTCATATATAAAAATTGTCATTATAAGTTTCTATTATGAATATTTTAAAGATAAAACCTCTCTAAACTTATACAAATGATAAAATATTTAGTCTCTATTATTTTCAAGTCAACTACATAGTTGAAAGTGAAGAAATACTCTTGGTGAAATCAACTCAGACTTTGCAAGACAAGACATTAGCCAACCTTAGTTTAGCTACTCTCTATTTTGGTTGTGTTTCCTATTTTCCCACCTTGATATAAAGTTTGTGTATCCTCTAGCTGGAGAGTTTTCTAAAATTTATATTAGAGAATAAATAGCTAACATACTAAGGATTTTTTATAAATACATCACATACACTTCAGCTAATGTATGCCAGAATCATGGAATCTCTTGATTTACAGTATTTTATTTCTTTATTAAATTAGATCTTAGTATAGTTTGTTGTTGTGATATATTAGTTTCCATATTTATAAAAATAAAAAAAAATTATAGTGAAAGAGATTTGTTCCTTTTCATTTGTCTTTTCTACAAAAATAAGATAGTTAGCTTTGATTTGTGTTTGCATTTTAGTAGATTAGTTTCCTTCCAGTTAACAATACATTTTATCAATCATTTTGAAAAATATATTAGTAAATATTTAGGTTAATTATATCCAATACAAATTTTTCTTTCCAAGATCTAAACAAGTCTATTACACCTCAAGCAATCATCAAGGCAATCATAAAAACATAGATAACCTTAGGTGCATGTACAATGGTAGTATATTGATGATTTCATTTGTTTTGGAGATTCAAAGGTATTTTCATTTTAATATTTTAAAATATAAAATTATAAATTGAATCTTTTGCTTCCATATTAGTAATTCATTTAAAAAAAATGTAGACCAACATTCCACCCCAACATAAGGTGATCAATATTCCACCTCAATAGGTGGTGAACACTATTCCAACCCAAAATATGATGACTAACATTCCATGACAACTGATATAGACTAATGTGCCACCAAAAAAAATTGGAAAATCCATTTCAAAAATTATCTAATCAACAATGTATCTTATTTAGTCAACAATAGTTGGCATCTAGTCAACAACAACTGCCAAATGTGCAATAAGTACCAAATAGTCAACAAGTACCAAACATGCAATAAGTATTCACTCAATAATAGAGGCTAAACCCCACCAAGAAATAATTACCTTTTTCTTAAAAAATATACGATACTTAATAAGGGCCTAACATGTAATACCTTCAGCAACATACCTCTAGCTAGCAAAGGGTGCCTTTCATATAATAGGGTTTGACCAGAACAAAATATTTAAACCCAATATTCATAGTACATTACACAAATCTAAATAAATATATCTTAGTCATAGTTCCCTCCAAACTGGAGTTATATTGCTAATTTTGGTCATAGTATTTACCAAAAACATGTATCATATCAACAATACAATCCTAGCCAAGGGATGTATATTTCAAGTTAGTTGATCAAACAAGCCAATAATATACAATATCACATTCCACCATTATACCTTGGTTAAGGTAATCCACCTTTGAAGACCCAACCACAATCATAGAAAAATATACCATCTAGCTTTTTAGCCCAAGAACTACAAAAAAATGAAAGATGCAATTATGACCATTCAAACTAGGAAGTACAAGAAAAATTTTAAACTAGATGAGGTATGTCCATATCCATTCAACATGGAGTACCTTCAAATATCATTTCTAAAATGTTATGAGCCATCAAATTTTGATAAATACAAGGGCAAAGGTGACCTTAGGGATCATTTGAAGGAGTTATTTATTGTTTTCCAGTCAGTGGCCTATAATGATATCTAATTGCTTCTTCTTTTCCACATAAGTTTAGCTAGATAAGCCTTGGAGTGGTTTCTTAAAATTTTGAATAATTTTGTATTTGACTTTGTTGACCTTTCAAAGAAATTTTTAAAACATTTATCCTATAATCTTGAACATGATGTTATTGTAGTTGATTTAGGTCAAGCCATATAAAAGGTTGGTGAGATCTTTGTAAGCTACTTACAATGGTGGAGAGTACTAGCAATCTATTTCACACACAATTTATCTAATAAATAGTTAATGGTTATAGTTACCAAGAACTTGCATAATTAAATATCTTATCACCTTGAGCTGTAGTGTGCTCATAGATTTGAGGAGATCATTGAAAAGGGTATACAAATTGAGAAGGCCTTTATCAATAAGGGGATAATTAAATTGTCTTATCATAATCAAAATCATAACTAGAGCCAAAATCCAAATGAGGGCCAAAGCCAAACCCAAAGTCTAATTCAGACATAGGCTCATGTGCCACCTCAGGCCAATATTTTTAAGAAACCCAAGGCCTATAATTACAAAAATAATGTTTCTAGTAATGGAGTTACAAAGTCATGCCATGTCCAAATGGTGTAAACACTATTTTCTAAACTAACTCCATATAACTAACCATATCCATATAATCAACTAGGTCCATATACATAGCAAATTCCCCAAGCTCAACCAACTCCATAAATGCATCTAATTCTACATATGCAAGCATTGACACTTCCCCCATTGTAAACACCTCCTCCAAGAAGAAAACCTAAGGATAGAGTCTTTAGTGATCTTGGAGAACTAATTGAGTCGATGTTCAAAAAATTATCTATTGCTAATATGATCAGTTGGCCCATGCTAAAGCCTTTATCTGAAGGTGTTCCTTTCTCTAATTAGTACAAAGAACATGAATTATATGACTATCACTCAAGTAAAGGTCACTCTATACACTAATGTGTGCAATTAAGGGACCTCATTAAAAACATGTTAGAAAATGGAGAGATAGATTTAGATAATAAGGATTTTACTTCTAATTAGAACCTGGTTATTTATTGATATCCTTTTCCACAACATAACACTACCAATCAGAATCAACAAACACAAAGACCTCCTCTACCTTTGTAGAAATAACAATAGCAACCATGATAATAATAACAACATAATGGTTAGAACCAAGGTCAAAATGACCCATCCAACCAAGAGGCCTATCACCTTAGTGCATATGACTACAATAAATTTGTAGGTTCTATTATAGGTGGTCATACAAATACCATCATGATTAGCCCTAGACCAATTGCCAACAAACTAAGATCATTACCTAACAATGCCTATCATCCTCCCTATGCTAGTAATCCTCATTTGACTTGTGATTGTAGCTAATCACAACAACAATAAAATATTACCATCCCAAACACTTCTCCTTCTTCCTCTCATTATAATGACCCTTTACCCAATCCATATTACATAATCATAACTCATTAGACTAAATTCACCATTTTAGTGCCACAACCACCTTCTACCAACAAGCCCATTCATTCCACCATAAGGCTAAGAGTAAGCCAATTATCAATGCTAAGGATAAAACATATGACATTATGAATCAATTGTAAAATATGCATGCACAAGTTTTTATTTTGGATTATATATATATATATATATATATATATACATATACATATACATATACATACTATCCATAAAAATATCCTTACAAATCTATTGATCTAGTCCCAAGTCCCAGATGACATTATACCAGATAAAATCTAAGCTTTGGTCAGATACCTAGTTCCTAACTAGTAATTGACCTTTAACCAAAGTGATATGTCATTCCTAGTCGCTATCTATAATAAACCATTACATATCAAAGTTTTTATAGTGTGGCACAAAGTTAAATGTGTCCTTATAAACAATGGGTTGGACCTTAATATTATGTTTCTACAGTTGGTCTGCCATCTAGGATACACGATAGCCAATATTAAACCATAAACTATTACCATCAATGACTATGATAATGAAGAATGAGAATCAAAAGGAACCATTTTTTTGATAGTTTTTGTTGGGCCCTTGATCCATGACACACTTTTCCATATGCTTTATCTAAATCTATCAAACAATCTACTTTTGGGCTGACTTTGGATACACAAAATCTAGGAAATACCTTTGAAGTTACATCAATGTATTTATTTCCCCCATTATAGGATAGATGTAACTATTCCTATAGACCTACAACCATACCAATTCTACAAAAATCTAGAGGTTGAGTATGAAATTTATAATTACCTTTTTGGCTTATACCCTAACCTTAAACAAGACAAAGACCTACTTATTAAATTCTAATTATATAAACCTTAAGTGTCTTACCTCTACTTCCTCTATACCCCTTCCTGAAATATCAAACCATTTTAATGTGTCTAATAAAGACCCAAGAGATAACCTCATGCATAATGCATGAGGTATATACACAATATTTTTTAACTTTATCAATTAGTGATTCTTTTTCTCTTTTAGAAACCCATCGAGTCTCATATAAGTACAAACCTTAAAGGGTACACCATAAAATGGGTAGGTAGACTATTGTTCTTCTAAAAAAATTTATTCCCTATACCACCACTTAAAACTAACATAATTCCCTCTTATACATTTCTCTAAGCTTTGACACCTCCCTTAAAAACTCCTCTAAGTAATTCACCACCTCAAATATCCCATACATGATATAAAAAATCATTTTTTCATCCTCTAAACATAGTTGAATAGGCTGACCCTATTTTTGGAAATGAGCACGTTACATGTCTAAGTCGGCCCAACCAACTTAGTCAAAGACCTAACTACTTTATTTCCTAGACAACTGAGTTGACTGGGCTGACTGTGTTAGATAAATTTTTTTAAGGGTTTAGTGTTAGGTATGGATATATAAACACATCATTCATGATATTTTCATTAGAGAGACAAAGCAATAATCATTCATTTGTGCTTATTTACAATATACTCTTCCACCATTCTACTTGAGGAGTTATTACTTAGGGTTTACACTTAGAGAGAAGAATCTTGTCTTATATAAATGTCTTGGATGCATATGATAAGTCTTATAGACTAGATACAACCTATCTTTGTGATCCTTATGAATCACAAAAACCTCTTTCAAAGCACCATTGGCCCAGGGAGAAATTAAGCCTCGATGGGTTTATCTAATGAGACTGGTTTAGATCTCGGTAAACTTAAAATAGAAATAATAATCAATAATAAAAAAATATCTTGTATTCACTACATATTCAAATAATAGATAAGATATTAAATAGCCAAGATAGACTAATAAATTCTTATAGAATAGGAAGGAAAATAAACAACTAACCCATTAATAGAGATACGAGTACAACTAAAATATATTGTTTTTACAAGAAACATATTTTACTAACCTAATAATAATAACCAATTATAAACCAAATATAAATCCTAATGAATTATTACTCATGTAATAATTCACTTTATAATATTCAAAAATTATTATGAGGACTAATGATTTCCTAACATTTCCCTCCTTATGCCTTACATGGTAATTTGTGTTTCATAGGACTTAATGAAAGAAAATAAGGAACAAATCAACTTATTATCAACCATTCACTATCAATAACACATCAATCAAATCCATGTGGGAACTTTGAATAGGTACATTAGCCTTCAACCATTTATTGAGGGAACTGCATCAACCTATACAGTGTGGGAATTTGCAAGCATGAACTATTTATTCAACTTTCACTCTTATATCTTCAAGAAATAGATTAAACAGAATCATATGCGAACACATACTCTTAGGTCTGCATACCACTATCTAAATCTTTCTATTTGGATCTTGTTACACATGACCACTACTATGTGAAGAACACATCTCATATTTACTCCATGTGAATGTAGTAGATGTTTCACTGGTTAACCATCTTCATAAAAAAGTAAGGTAGTTATAGGATCTCTATAGTTAGAGGATTTCTACAATTATCTTTTCTCTTATACTATTATTACCACATTCCATGACATTTTTCTCCAATATAGCCAGGGTAAATAGGAAATACACCTCTTATTCATCACACATACAAAAACATGATATATATACATATATATATACATACATATATATATACATATATATATATATATACATATATATATATATATATATATATATATATATATATATATATATATATATATATATATAGACACACACACACACACACACAACACTATAGCAGAAGCACCCCTTCATTAATGGCTAATGAGAGGAATAGAAATCCTCCATCCCCTAGTGTCCTCCAACCTCTAATAGGTTATTTCTCACTCAAAAAAAGTGTCGATGAAGCTCATTCTTTACATTTCCTTTTTTATGACAAGACTCCCCCCATAATTTGATTGTCGTATACAAGAGATAATGCATCTGTTACAATAAAGGGTTTGACTAATAACATATTTGACATTTGACTCAGCTATTGACTTCATGACTTTTAACTCACGACTCATTTTTGGTTTGATAATAAACCCAAATAACTGACTTTTTGACTCTAATATTGATATTGACAATATCCATTATTTAGTAATTAATATCATAATCTATAATTTTTATTATGTGTATAAACTCATATGTTATTTATTTAAATATATAACACATTTACTTGGGTTTATCAAACCTAAAATTACTCTTTTGATCTAACTTTTTAAAAAAAATGACTCATAGACTTGACAACTTATACAATATTAAGACTTTATTTAAAACATGACTTTGACAAACAAAATAAAAAATACTGACATAATAAATAATAACTAACCAAATAAACTTTAATATATAAGGTGTTGGATGCACTTGTGATCTAGATAAAATGCATGGATTTGAGGAACTCAAGTTGAGCTTGATAACACACTATGTGGTTGACAACTGTATTTGAAGAACACATTGGCATCGCCAAAAATGAAGTATCACATCATTAATTATTTATAGTTTAAACAAGAGAATTGATCCTTCCTTCTTATGTACATAGATTATTCAAGCACACCAAGCTTCTATGAAGACATCTTGAGTGGATAACTTTTGGGAAGACAAGAGTAGATTCAATGAATGCATATGTCGTGAGATAGGAATGCACAGAGCACATGGAAATTTGACAGAAGAAATTTGATGCTCAGTTGTGTGAAATACAACAAACCAAATTTGGGGTAATTTATTCATTAATTATTTTAATTATATAAAATATATTTCATCTCTTTTAATACCAGATCTGATTATGGCACACATCGATGAGATATGGAAAAGAACAATTAACCAAGGAAGATTTAAACACACAGGTATAGATCCTTCTGTTTGGTGAATTAAAAAAATAAATCTCTTTGATAGATCAATAGAAATAGATAGAATAATTCAATTCAATGTAAATATAGATTGCTACAGATATTTTAGAATGATGAGAAATCATTATGGAATTTATATGCCTATCAAAGAATTAAAAAAATGCATCCATATCATTGAATCTTCACCTATCTAACTCAAATGATATACCTTTCAATTCATATGTGGGCAGGCATATGACAAAATTATTGGCCATGGAAATAGAAAAACATAGAAAAGGACCAAATAAATCACTATAATATCACTAAAATTTTAAAACAATTAACCCATATATGCTCCCACACACTCTTACGCATTTATTCAACCATTATAACCACCTGCTCAGATACTAAATAATGAGATTGGTTCAGATTTGGGTAAACTTAATAGAGAAATAATAATCAATATAAAAACTATCTTGCATTCACCACATATTCAAATAATACATAGGATATTAAATAGATAAGATGGACTAATAACTTCTTATAAAATAGGAAGGCAAATAAACAACTAACCCATTAATAGAGATACATATACAACTAAAATATATTGTTTCTATAAACACTATATTTTAATAACCTAATAAAATAACCAACTACAAACCAAATATAATTCCTAGTGAATTATTACTCACATAATAATACACTTTACATTATTCACCAATTATTGTGAGGACTAATCATTTCCTAACATCATCTTCAATGTAAGTATTTCTAACTCTTACTCATCTATTTTGGTAGATAGAAGTAGCATAAGTAATGGCTATTGAATGTATGTCTCTCTCCATGCATTAGGATTAATTCTACATTGACTTCGATAGATTTCTATTTTGCATTTTTAATTTCATGTTTATTATCCCCATTTGTGCCACAAGATTTAGTGAGAACTAGATTAGATTTAATTTACTATTTTTAGAAACCATAGGGCCTATCTAGGGTTATTGTGTGGTATTGATTGACTAGAGGATTTGGAACCCTTTTTAGTGATATTGTGTGGTAAGAGACCCATTAGTTAGGTCTAGCAGATCCATATTGGTCATGATCCTAATTGTCTAAATATACCAACAAGTGAAAGGGATAGTTTGATTTATCTTCTCTAAGCTAGGATTATTTTTTAGATCATATTCACTTTCTTTATATACATTTTTGTAAACCTGACATGAACTAACCCTTGTAGGTTTTCTTTCATACTTTCATTTATTTTAATTTACTATTTATTTCTTTTTTATATCACTATATTGAATATATCAAATCATTCTAACATTTTTTTGTGCAGGTTTAACACAATCAATCCAATCAACTCTATTTGGCATTATGTAGTTAATATTCAACTACAAGTAAATAGATCGATCCATTCGACTTAGTTCACTTCTTCACATATAGGTTTTCAAACTCAACTAACCTAGTCAATTTTATTAACAGGTTAAGAATATTAAGCTAGATGGCATAATATAAAAATATCAAATTTAACATCTTTAAAAGTGTCAAGTTCATTCTCACTAGATCAGTCATTTATTTCTTTCATTTCAGTCCTATTTTTCACAATTTTTAGTCTATATAATTTTAACCCTATAGTAAACTCAGTCTACTAGATCAACTTATTTCTATAATTACTTCTTGCCCAAGAGACTCAATTGACTTGTCAACTTTATTTCTTTATCCCTTACTTCAATAGATAAAGTCATCCTAGTTGATTCTATTCTATACTATTTTTATACTCAGTCAACCTAGTTAACCCTTTAATCTTCAAGTAAATGAATTAACTCATATTTATAGTAATTAAATCATCTTTCATTTTTGATACTTATTTAGAGTATCACACATAGACTAAATAGAAAGGTTTAATTTATCGATTAGTCACACTTTTTTTCTTTTATTCACACACTTCAAAACTACATAATATTAAAAAGCATTAAATAAATTCTACCCAAGGTCTCCTCCTTGTATTTCATCACCAAGGGGGAAGTCAACTCGGTTTTCTAGCCAAGTATAAATACATGGTTGTTGATAGATACTATAAAATCACCCGACACCCTTATCATTAAGGGATTATGAAGTGAGGGGGTAGGCCTCAATTCCAAACTAGTACTATCACCAATACAAATCCCTTTCAACTTTAATAGCTTGAAACCATCTTTATATTACATTTATAACTCATTTCTAAACCCAACTCCTTATCTCATTTATTTCTAAAATTATAATATAAAAACATTTAGGAAATACCACATAGATTAGCATTTATAATTTTTTACTTGTTCTTGATAATTGTATGATGTATTGTAAAATTTGTATTGACCAGTGTTGCTACAAGGTTTGTGTTGTGTGATGCAACTAGATTGATTGATTTGACCTATTTTTGTGTGTGTTTATTTCAAGTTTTATATTAAATAATACTTGATTATCTAGATTCATAACTATCAAAAGCTTTCTTTACCCCTAGAAATAGTAAACCCACTCACCTATGTCTCCTATAGTTTTTATTTTCATATGACAAAGTCATCCTATCTAACCCAATCTCTCATAGGATAGTATATTTTACTTTATACAAAACAAAATTATTTTGTCTAACCCATTCTCTCATAAGATGGTCTTCAATGATTAACCATAGAACATAGTAGACCCACTCATCTATGTACTTTTAAAAATTTCTACTGATTTTTATTCCAAACTCAGTCAACCTAGTCAACTTTGTACCTCTTGCCTGATTTAGTTCTTTGTTGAGATCCTGGTTATCCAATCCTATTCTATATATGGCTGAATTTGCTCCTACTTTTAACCTTTTTTATTCAATTTATAATCCTCATTCTAAGCATTATCAAATCCCCTATTAGAATTTTTTTGGATAACCTTAATCTAGATAGATGATATATGGGGTATTCTTTCCTTCCTACCTTTGTTACCCAAGAGGATACTCACTCTTGGTGTGCCTTCTCTCACCCTTCATCTTTGGACTACAATATGGTCTAAATTACCTCAACTGATGGCATTGATGGATTAGATCCATTTCACACTTATCAAGGCAATTCTCTCTTAAAATCAACTTATTACACTATAATATTAATTGACACAAGCTTAACTAATAACCCTATAGGAGATATTTCCTATAAACACCACCAAAACACAACTTATCAATCCTAGACCCAACAACCCATTACTAATACTAATATAGGGAATGTTCATCCTAATAATCCACCTTTAAACACTAATAACCCCAATCCACCAATTGATACCACTCAAATTATTTCATAAATAGTTTAACAATTGAATATTATGCAAAAATTTAATACTTATCAAATGATTCAAATGAAACATCATTTATTAAACATGGATAATCAACCTCCTATTCGCTTACCTCAAAATAACCAAAATTTTAACCCTCCACCTCTTAGAAATGTCATGGAGAATATCATTCCCCAACCCCCTGTGCAGAATAAGATGCTCTAAAATATTCAAAATAAACCTTTAGCTCCCTTCATTATTTATATTGATAGTGGAAATATCTCTCCAACTATTAAATATGATGGGACTAAAGACCCCACATCTTTTCTTATAGCCTTTGTTAATCTTTAAAAAGAGTGGATTCAAACAAATATCTTTGAAACTACCAAACTTATAGTCAAAAAATTCACAAGAGATGTATTATAATTGTATAATCAACTCGCTCAATATTCCATATGGAAACTTGAAGATTTAATCAATCTTCTAGTAAAATAATTTAAATACAATGATCTTCCTAAAAATTTTCTTAGCCATTTTATCAATGTTAAACACTCTTCTTCTAAATCAGCTCTTGATTTCATTAAATGATGGAAATATTTGGATCAAAAATCTGATTGTAACATGATTGATGATAAATTATTTAAACTATTTATAATCACATTGAATCCTTCCCTTCAATATAATGTTTTAAACTTTGCTCCCCAAACTCTAAATGATGCTATTGATCAAGCTAAAAGATAAGACTTTCTTATGAAACAATTTGATCCCAAACTAAAAACCATAAAATGATCTCTCCAAATATCCACTAATGTGATTAATATAAGTCCTCCTCAAACAAAAACAAGAGTATTAAAAGTGGATAACCCCCAAAATTCCCATGCACCATTAAAAATTTAACAAATGAAGTGATTATTATCTCCTTCTAAACCTTTCACCTATACTAAGAATCCACCTACATGGTATGATCCTAATAAATTTTATTTGTTTCATGCTGATGTAGGTCATGTTGGTACTTGGATTTACACCCTTTGACAAGATGGAAAATCTCTCCTCATCCAAGTGTCACAATAGAAACACCTCTAGGCTTGTGGGTAGCCTAAGGAATGAGATGAATTTCTAGATAGGTTAGCTCCCTTGATGTACCACTTTGGATCACAACTACAACTAAAATTGTGGGCTAGAAAGGGAGAGAGATAACTAAAATCAAAATAAGGGAGGTGATACACCAAATATATTGATGACTTCCAACCATATGTATGTTACACTTGAAATCAAGGGACAAACTGAACATACACTTCTCTAATCTTCATATTCTCACATCAATGTTACATTATGAGGTTATGGATGAATGTGAAAATATAATAGGACTAGATAAGAGGCATATGAGGGAACTAATGAATATACTAATTCACTCAATCCTTGACATTTCTTAGAACACTTCACATGCCCTGCAAGAAGAAGCTTTCCAACTGCAAATAGATGATAGAATGAAATAATCATGCTAAGGAAACAAGAGTTATCACTTATGAAAAATAAAAAATTCCAAATAAACACACTAATAATAGTAATAGAAGAGGTAACAATCAGTATTATTATTTATCAAAAGGTATACAAATGATCAGGGCTTCACCATACTCAAGTGGAGCATCTATTACAATGCCAAAATGGCTAGTTCTTATAAAACTTAAGAGAGAGAGGAGAAAAGAGTAGTCCAAGAGTCACAAGGAAAATTTTCAAGATGAGAGAATAATTTATTCATACATGATAAGAGGATATTGGATGAACCATGTAAGTTTAGGAAGTACAAATGTCAATCCAAGTCATAAACCTCATGAAAGGTGGAATAAAACTCCTTAACTAGCTTAGAAAATTTTTCTTCATCATTAGCCATATTTTAATTAATAATAACTTATTAAAACCAATTAAAATGATTTTAAATAAGGGTAAGGGTATTAGGAATTCTTTTCCATGCATTGGTTTCATGCCAAATCTTTTGGAATCACTTGAAAAGGAGCTATCATCATCAACTATCAAGAAAGCTCCTCTACCATGCACCCTACACACTTGGCCTCAAATATGACATCATATACAAATTAAAATCCATGGAAAGGAGTGAATAATAATTTTAAAGAACTTACATGGCCTTATAAGCATCATGGACACCTTAAAATCACTTTACCTTAGAGTTTTCACACTTCTCACTAGCTTGTCAAATATGCTAGTTTTGACTGGCTCAGATGAAGCACCTGGTTTGGATAATTAAGAGTTTGTACTTGTAATTATATGACCATATGGATTTATAAAAACTCTAATTCTTACCTCTAAGCTTTATTTTATATTCATACTCCTCCTTTATCTTACACAACACAAAAAATGGTCAAAAATACCTTTTTTCCCCTATCCGTATAATTTTGTATAGAAAAAAAGCATGTGAGGGATATTGAGTGATTCTTATGAAAGTGAAAATATGTTTCATGGTCAAAATGTGCCATTATAATGAATCACCAACTTCATTTCTCTAGACTAGTCCTTAATCAGGGTTTGCAAGGGTTTCTAATAGTTTTGACTCTTAAGGATTGTTCATAAAAACCCAATGTTTAATATACAAAAAAATTACACAAATATGTCATTTAAGACCCATAATAACATCCCTAAAATCATTTTTAATACATGCAAACCATCCAAAAATATGTGAGCATTTGAACTTGACCTATCGATCTTGTTTTCCTATTCCTTGTAGGTCTAAGGTTGTCTTGAGCCCAAAAGTGTCTTATTTATATGTTATATTACCTCCAAATATTTTTTACCTTTGTATACACATCACAAACATGTTTAAATTTATTAAATATCTTACCTCCTTCTAAAAATGGTTTTGACCTCTCAAATGGGTACAAGGCCAAAACTAGTATATCATGCTTGACTACAACTATAAGGGTTTAAATCATCATGATAGGTTCCATACACTTGTGAGGTGTTCTAATTATTTTCATAGGTGTAATTACACTTCTAAAACCTTCTAAAAAATTCTATACTTTCATCACTTCCTTGAAAACTACTAGGGTTTATGTAAGAGGGGAGTGCCCTCTATTTTAGACAAAATATAGGGCACTCCCCTATTTCCCCAAACACATTTGAATATTTGATGAGATTTTTCAAGTGATAAGGGTGCTATGTGACATCAATTTCCCATTCAATTTAGTAAATACCCAAGATAAACTTTTTTTATGGTAGACTGTATGCAAGGTTTTGAAGTATTGGTTATATGCTACTTGCTCAGGGTTGTGATTTTTCTTGTTTCCCATGACAAGGGTTTATGGAGACCATAAAAGTCATAACTAATGTGTCACAAGTCCCTCTAACACTTTAATTCCTTACTTTTTTCTTCCAATACCCTAACCAGACTGTGTAAATAATCTTATGTGTAGGGTTTCCTTGGTGTAGACTGTGTTTACATGTTTAGGACCCTTTATTTGATTTATTTACATTTACAAGAGCATATATATACATTTATGGTATTGATTAAAACATTCTATGTCTGGTCATCACCTCAGCCTTTTACATACTCCTTACACTCCTTGACTAGTCAAATGGTTGAAAATAATGTTGACTGTATTTCCTATCCTAGAAAGAGACTTGTAGGTGTATGAATGTGATCTAGGATTTGAATTAAAAGTGTATAGACACTTATTTAGTTCCTTGGATTCATGATTTCATTATTTTCATTCATTTGTTTCATCCCTAATCTTTTACATGATCTTTACACTCTTACTTAGGTGACTGAGTGACCCCTGCCTAATTGTGTCTCCTTCTTTCAATAGTGACCTGTAGGTTATTATTCATATTAGAGTTAAAAAATGCTCAAAGACTCTTCTTATATCTTCCATGATAATATAAATTTCCTTAGACCCATTGAACACCTTGGAACATAATAGTCTAGGCCATCCCTTTGAACCTTAACCCTGTTCACAGTTGTCACAGTCAACTGTGTTATGACTAATATAAACCTGTAGATGCCAATTCATTAATTGATATACTACACACCACCCTCAGATCCTATGAGCCAATTGGAAACATATTTTATATGCTAATTTTAATGTTTCTATGCTAAGTCTTTTTCACCAAAAACACTGCCTTTGTTTGTTGTTTTCTCAATCATCTTTAGTGGTTGTAAGTGTGCATTACAGCCTAAATGAACACCTATAGGTGTGAATCACACACTTAAAAATATATAATTTTTCTTTAGATATCCCATAAAGTCATTGGGATTAATTTTTCATCTACCAACTGATATTCTCATTCTTAAGCCTCCATATGGACTGAGTAAGAGTTTGACCCCTACTATAGACATGCATTTAGGTTATTGTACAGACTGTGGATGCTTGTTGAAGAATAATGAGACCACTTGTCATCTTATGTTGATGATATTTAGGTCACAAGAGGTCACTTTCAACCATTTTAACCCTCTAACCATGGAATTAATGTCCACTTTTCAACATTGGTGAAAAAGTCTCCTCTTCCTCACAAGCCTATAGATGACAATGACTTAATTCAATATTTTATAGGCAGTTTTAGGGCCCTCAAAAATTGATCATAATTTATCCTGTTCCCATCAAAATTGGCAAGGATATTTTACTATGTGAGATACATAAGGTTAGAACAATAGGATGTATTAAAATTTATTGCAACCATGCCATTTTCCCTTGACACAAAGTGCTAAGACCCCTATTTTCTCAATTTAGGGAACTTGGTCTCAAAACTTAGTCAACATCCTTAGAGGTGATTATCAACTTCATTTATCTATATATCACTTCAAACTATATGTTAAATTCCATTCAACATGAAAGTAATTAAACATGGGCTCCATTATGTGCTTTACACCTCCAAATGGCTCTTCCAACTCCCTGTCAAGTCACCTATAGATGTTTTTTTTTAGGTCTGCAAACAATATATGCAATTGTGAACAATGTGTATTATTTTGACTATTCTTGAGTTATGTAAAAAACTAAACCACCAAAATTCATTAATCATGTCTCAAAGGGCTTGAAACCTCTACTAAAACCCCTATCATATCATGATGTCATCAATGAAGGTTGTAGGTGCATCATAAACTATATATAGACAGTGAGGATGAATCAATCTAAGTGTATTGAAAGAGTTTACCTTATAAATAAAATGATATCTCCTAAATGTATGTTAAAATGGATTATAAGGATGATAAAACTCAAAATAATCTATTATACTTCCTTTTCAATGTTAAGACTCTCCATGAAAGCACCTAAAAGTGTACTTTTCTATCATATGATTGTATGACACTCAAAAATTATGTTTTCATGGAGATTGATTTGGAGAGATAAATTGAGATGACATGAGAAAAAAATAACATTTAAATAATCAGAGTGGATTTATCATAACCCCTTGGATGCATTGTAAAATCATGAAATCCTGAACATGGTGAAAAACTACCTATCATCCCACATAAGACTAGTTTGCAAACCCAAGATGATTTTCTTATCAAGTCAAATTTAAACTTTAAACTAAGAATGGAGGGAATATTAGAATATATAAAACATTATCTAGATTCCACCTCAGTAATTGGTTCACATTGTTTCTATCGCTAATTCGTTTTCTACATTCAAAAGATGAATAAAGAAACTAAAGAAATGGACAAGGCTAGAAGTACCTAGACTAAAGATTGCGCACCATAATCCAGACGTTTGTGGGCACCCCTCTTTGGCTGTGGAGGAATGATACCTGCAAGGAAAAAGAAACTTGGACAAGAAAATGTTAGATGGATAGGCAGTGGGTTGCCAAGCGAGAGCTTGTTCTCGGAAGTGTAAAAACTTCCTCAAGGGAGGTCAACCCACTGATAACAGACAGATAAAAGACTAAGGAAATACAGAATGCCAGAATATAAGAGTGATAAACAAATTAAAAATGAAAGAAAAGATCAATGGTTACCTGAAAAGAGTTGTCAAGCTGATGACAGTCACCGAGGTCGGTAATGTTGCCATCGTCGGTTGCCTGGTCTGCCGACTTCGGTTATCCTGCCGACGTCGGTCAGGGAAGTAACCGGTGTCGGTCGGGGCAGTGGCCTATAGTCGGGTCTGGTCAGGTTTTTGGACTGTGGATGGGTCTGGTTTGTGAACAGGTTTGAGGCAGAGCTCAGGGATGAATTTGAATGGACTGGGGAATGGTCTGGTTCTGATTAGGTGCCCTGTATAGGGTCTTTGTTGGCAGGAGGGATGAGGGAGTTGTCCGGGATTGTACTGAAGGGATGACAGGTGAAAGGGAGATGGACAGAGGACAGGGCCTGAGAAGGCTTTTCAGCCTCTCAGGGGGTAGGACAGAGGACAGTGGGAGGCAACAGATACCAAACAACTGAACACTAAAGAAAAGAAATGAAATGAAATAACAGACTGTGCTTACCTTTTAAGCTTGCTGAATGAAGAGTGGAAGAGCTGTTGTTGAGACCACAGAAGAATTTGCAAGAGGAAATCTCTGCTCAAGAATCCCTGCACCTGTTGCTACTGTTGCACGAGGTCTAGAGGGAGAAGAAACGAATGCCAAAATGCCAAGAGAAATCTGTTTGCGAGCTCAAGGGGCCGGGGCCTGGAATGGATGCAGAAAGGAGTCTTGAAGGCTGCCGACGCTGGCAGTTTCACCGACGTCGGCCGAATGGTCGCCGATGTCGGTAGTGGCAGAATGGGGACAGAGACTAAAAATAGCCTCTGCCCATTCTTGCACGCCGCCGGGTGAGGGATTGTGGGAAGAACGGTCATGAGGATGCTTAAATGGGCACGGGAGGAAGATAATGAGAAGATTTGGCATAATAAAGGCTAAGAGGAAGGTGGAGGGATTCAAGGGAGGATCCAAGGTAGCAAGGGTGAGGTGGAAAGGGGGCCACTTAATTGAAATATTTAAGTGATTTTAATCAAATGAATGGAGAAGACTAAGGCCAAGGGTTAGGATATGGGTTTGAGGTGGACAAGGGGGGAGAACCAAGGTGCAGACACATTTGTGGTGTCTACATTTGCCCCTTTTTGTCTTGTTGGTTGTTCTTGATGAACTGCAAGACAAAAATAGGAGTTGGTTGCCCCAGGAAAAGGATGAGGTGTTCCCCCCTCAAAGCGATAGTCGAGAGAAGGGAACTAGAGATCGAGTGTCGATTTGACAGAGAGATGGATAGAAGAGTGTGAGTGAAAATGCTGCAATAGTCGTGATTGCGTGTAGTCCACTTCACGGGAGGGTTGGGTCAAATTGTCGCATGTCGAGGGTTAAGGAGTGCCAAAATTGAAGTAATCAGGCCCCAGCATTTAGTCATCTACTGATCGGGTTACTCAATCTAAGCTGAAGCTCCAAATGGTCATCGTGTTCCAGGTATCCCAGGCTCAGGAAGTGCTCCCAGAAACACAAAAATGCCACAAGTAGTAGGGATCAACTGGCTTGCGATCCTATACTTGTGAAGGGTCAAAAATAGTCTGCGGACAAATCTGCTAACCAGTCGTGAGGTAGCACACACACAAAAACAACCAAGACCATATTGGCTTGGAAGTAGTCGAAGGTCAAAGGAGATACGCATGATCGCCAATGTTCATTGGTCAAGAGGATGGATGGACGAAAAGATGTGGCCGAGCTAACCTCAAAAAACGTCCTGTGATCTGAGTGCTGCCTACATAGCCCTTGTGTGAAGGGCCTTAGGCCAATGTAGTTCTCCCTAAAAGGGAGGAATGGTCAAAGAAAATGATTGGTCTTGGTCAAAGGAAATGATTGGTCATAGTCAAAGGTCACAGAAGAGAAGGTTTGTCCATCAAAGAGATGAACAAACGGGGGTGGTCGAGCTAACCTTAGAGGATGTGTTATCTGAGTGCTGCCTACATAGCCCTGGTCATAGGGCCTCAGACCAATGTAGTTCGGACTTGTTGAGAAGATTGGTCGACGATTGGATGTGGTCAAGTGTCGAAATGATGAGGGTAAGATGAGGATAAGATGATGTATTCTGTAGAATTGGTCGCGAGTCTTTCATCCCTAGTAAGTTTCCATAGTCGTGATGGATGTATGCTAAAAATGAATGGAGGTCTATTTATGCTTCAGCAAGTATTGGTTTATGCTTAACATAAATTGGGTCTGGTCGATAGTTTCGATGTGTATTGGTGTCCATAGAAACTATGTGAAATGGACGAGGATGATGTCTAATGCCATGAGGATGAAAAATAGCCTGGTTTGAGTCGATAATTGATGTGGTTAAATGTGACCAAAGTGTAGAGAAAAAGTGAAAGGCGAATCGCTCTTTCATTGACAAGGACCAGAAAGGGAGCATAGATAGGGGTTATTAGAACAAAAGCCCCGTGTATGCGTTACGTCATTGACCAGTGTTGTGTTAGAGCGGTAATCGAATCACTTTGACATTAAAGTGAGCTCGAAGTCCCTTGAGCAGGTAATAGGAGGAGGATAGGGTAACCCAGTTTAAGAGCAGGAATAACCTTGCCCCTTTTTATAGGAGACCCTGAGACAATGACAAGTCAAGTCCATGACTCGGAGACCCTGAGACAACGACAAGTCAAGTCCATGACTCTTTTTTTTTTTTTTTTACGCAGACTAATTGATGCGAGAAGTCTATAGAGAGATGTCATTTGATTTAGTGGTCATGTTGCAAAGCTGATCAATGCGGGAAGCTTCTAAGAAAGGTTGCTGTTTGTAGCAAGATTTAGTCATAGCCATCCTTCGAGGGAGTGGTCTATATTTTGCTTTATATAATGTTTGAATAGCTGTCCTTCGAGGGAGCAGTCTATTGGTTACAGCAATGATAGTACAGCTGTCCTTCAAGGGAGCAGTCTATTTTTTTGATTTGATTTTGTGACCTTGGATTATGTTTTGACATCTTGATTTTTTTTTTTTTTTTTTGAGTCATGGACAAAGACTGTAGAAGTTCAAGGACTCCCTTTTATTAGGACAAAGCATCCATACGTCATAAAAGGGTTGTAAAGGACTTGTTAAAGGGGAATAGGGTTGAAAGGAATGAGGATTAAGAGGACGAGGATTGCTCAAGGGACGAGCTCAAGTTACGTGCCAAGTAGACGAGTACTCGACTAACAGAAGAATGGTCGAAGATGCAACGCATTAAGAGGCTCAGGTTCTGGCCATCCGTCGAGGGAGGACAGACGATAAGTCCCTGACCCATACTTGTATGTGATGATAAAAGGTCCAAGCCAATTGGGGGCGAATTTGCCTCGTTTACTTCGCTCCATATTGGTTACATGTTGATTCTCTTTGAGGACGAGGTCTCTGATGTTGAAATCTCATTCTCATAGATTTTTGTCGTAGGCTCGCTTTATGCGACTTTGGTAGACATGGAGATGATTGAGGGCAGCAAGACGATGCTCATCAAGTAACTCAAGTTGAGCTAAGCAATCTTGATGAAAGTCATCGTTGGAGAGAATGTCATGCAGGGAGATGCAGAGAGACGGGATCTGTACTTTGAGAGGTAAGACAGCCTCTGTTCCGTACACGAGGGAGAAAGGGGTAGCACCCGTAGAGGTTTGGATGCTAGTGCGGTAGGCCCACAAAGCGAAGGGAATATGAATGTGCCAATCCCTTCCTGTGTCATCGACCAGCTTCATGAGAATTTTAGTCAGAATTTTGTTGGAAGCCTCGGCCTGCCCATTTGCTTGTGGGTAGTAAGGCGAAGAAAAGCTGAGTTTGATGCCAAATGAGTCGCATAGTTTTTGGACAGTCTTGTTTTTGAAGGACTTGCCGTTGTCGGTGATGATTTTGTGAGGGACACCGAAATGATAGATGATGTGGCTACTGATGAAGTCGACAATTTTGTCGGCTTTTGTGGAGACAAGAGGAACGGCTTCCACCCACTTGGTGAAATACTCAGTGGCAGTGATGATGGACTGATGACGAAGAGACGAGTGAGGGTTAATCTCACCGATGAGATCTAAGCCCCACTGAGAGAAAGGCCATAAATCCTGAGCGACTTGTAAGGCGTGGCTGGGGAGATTAAGCAGGTTAGAGTGCTGCTGACACTTGATGCAACACCGAACATAGTCGTTACAGTCCTGATGAAGGGTGGGCCAATAATAACCCAGGTGAAGGATGTGCTTGGCAACCGAGTTTCCACTGAAGTGTCCACCACAAATCCCGTCATGGACTTGTTTTATGGCTTGAGGAGCTTCAGTGGAGGTGAGACAGTGAAGAAGGAGGCCGTCAAAGCCTCGCTTATAGAGAAGACCCCCTAGCATGGTATAGCGAGCTGTACGCTTGATGAAAGCTTGCCGCACATTGCTAGAGAGGTTGGGAGGAGTGACAGAAAGAGACAAGTAGTCCACAAGTTGCTTATACCAGTCATCTCATGGGCTAGAATTGATAGTGTTGATATGGTCGATGTGAGGGGAGATGTATGAAGGCAAAGGTACATGATGCACGGTGACAAAAAGTCAAGATGACGATGATGAAGATGGGATATGCGAAGCAAGAGAAGCCATGGTGTCAGCAAACTTGTTCGTAGAGCGTGGAACAGTCTGCAAGAGATAATGGTCGAAAGATGCCAAAAGAAGGTCAGCATGATTCTTATACCTCTGCAAAACTTCATTTTTATAGAGATATGAACCGTTAACTTGATTAACGATGAGCTGCGAGTCACCGAAGATGTTGATAGACTTGATGTGGAGGGAAAGGGCAGTCTGAATTCCCAAAATTAAGGCCTCGTATTCGGCCATATTATTGGTACAATCAAAGTCAAGCTTGAAAGATAGAGGCATGGGCTCCCCTTCGAGTGGGATGAGGATGACCCCTGCACCCCCACCGAGTTGACATTTAGAGCCGTCAAAGAACATGGTCATTTGGTAGACAGTGTCATCGGTGGAAAGTGTAGCGATAGATTCATCAGGGAACTCATAGTGTGAAGGTTGATTGTCGAGAAGAGGGGCATCTGCTAGCTGGTCAACAATAGTTTGCCCCTTGATAGATTTCTGCTGGATGAATTCGAGGTCAAACTTAGTGAGCAGCATGAGCCACCGAGCCATACATTGATTCTGATATGGCTTGGAGTGCATAAACTTGAGAGGGTCGGTGTGAGTGACGACAAAGGTTTTGTGGTTGAGAAGATAGTGGCGGAGCTTGGTAGCGGAAAAGACTAATGCCAAACAGAGTTTCTTGGTATGAGTATACTAAGTTTCATAGTCGACTAGTGTTTGGCTGATGTAGTAAACCGCTTGCTCATGATGATGCTCGTCTCGGTGCGCGATCATGGCACCTAACGAATGGTTGGTGGTAGAGATATAAAGGTAGAAGGGTTGGTCATCTTTAGGTAGAACAAGGACTGGTGGAGAGACCAGATAGCTTTTGAGGGCTTCAAAAGCCTCTTGACAGTCCTCATCCCATTTAAAGGAGATGTCCTTCTTAAGTAGATGATGAAAAGGTTGGTAGCGGTCTGAAAGCTGCGAGATGAAACGGCGGATGGACTGGAGCTTCCCTTGTAGACTGCGAAGCTGCTTGAGATTGGTCGGGGGTGGCATTTCGAGGATAGCGCGGATCTTGGCGGGATCTATCTCGATGCCACGGAAGGAAATGATGAAGCCGAGAAGCTTGCCTGAGAGGACCCCAAAGACACATTTCTTGGGGTTAAGGTGAACATTGTATTGAAGAAGGCGAGAGAAGATGATTTTGAGAATGGTCAAGTGGTCACGGCGAAGCTTGGACTTGCCGAGAAGGTCATCCACATAGTCCTCCATGATTTTGTGGAGGAGATCGTGGAAAATGTAGGTCATGGTGCGCTGATATGTGGCACCAACATTTTTCAAGCTGAAAGGCATGACACGATAGCAGAAAGTCCCCCATGGGGTGATAAAGGTAGTCTTGTGCTGATCTTCCGGTGCAATCAAGATTTGATTGTATCCTAAAAAACCATCCATGAGAGATAGCATCTCATGGCCGGCTGTGAGATCAACAAGCTGGTCAATGTTAGGAAGAGGAAAGTCGTCTTTGGGACAGGCTAGGTTAAGGTCGCGATAGTCCGTGCAGATCCGAATTCCCCCAGTTGCTTTAGTAACTGGGATGATGTTAGAGACCCACTACAGATAATCGATGGGCTGGATGAAGGAGACAGAAAGAAGGCACTGAAGCTCCTCTTTGACAAGGAGCGCAATGCGAGGATGCATCTTTCGAAGCTTTTGCCTAACAGGCTTAGCCTCTGGTTTGGTGACAATGTTATGGGTAGCGATGGTGGGGTTGATGCCAGGCATGTCACTGTAAGTCCAGGCAAAGGCCTTGCTATGGTCAGAAAGAAACTGGGTATAGTCAAGTTATTCCTGAGTGTCTAAATATTGGCCAATCTTTAAGACATGAGGAACATCGGAAGAAGGGAGGTTGATGTCAATGGTTGATTCATTTAACATAACCTGGGTTTCGAAAGGGAGGGAACGCTGGATGAAAGAGTCATCAGCACCCATGTAGGAAAGGATGGCGTCATCGTCAACGCAGTGGACAGTGTGAATGGTTGCCGACTCATCCTCTATCATGGTAGGAAAGATGAGAGGGAGAGATCTGGACACCCCATTGAGCTGATAGGTCAGGGGTTCCAGGCGGATGGTGTTTATGGAAAAAAAAAACAAAACTAGGAGGGATGGAAACCACCGACTCCGTAGGTTATGAAGGAGAAATGGGTGAGTTTGGAGGAGATTGGTCAATTGTTGGCTCAGGACAAAGGTCAGAAGGAGCCTGAGTGGGGTCATGATATCCCAGGCCATACCGTTTCTTGGCATCGTGATCATTGAGCGGCTCGATGGGCTGATGGGAGCCCTGCTCATAACATCTGAAACCAAAACCCTTCCATGCACACCTGTGAAGGTAAGTGTGTGCAAAGGCGGGGTTGCCAAGAAACGAGAAATCAGATGTGAAAGGTTGGGGCGAAGAGAGGGAATTGTCATTGGTAGGAGCTTGATTGAGCCTCCCATAGACAAATTTGGTTTGGAGGTGAGGAGGACCAAAAGGCACGACCATCCCGATCCGATGGTCATAATTGGGACTGAGATGAAGGCGTCCATACTCTTGCGGAGTTTGGAACATGTCTAGGGTCAACAAGCGATATTCCCCAAGTGATAGTCGTTGGAAGACGTCTTCCATGGGGTCTTTGGTCGGTGCTTGAAGAGGAGGGGTGAGGGCGACCGCCGATTGAGAACTGGTCGAAGCTTCTGCAGATGGAGGCGGTGCCGGAGTTGACGGCTTGATGGGAATGAGGACATCGTTGGGACGATAGGTTGTGTTGCAAGTCTTGAAGGGTGAAGGGTCAGCGGGAATGGTGTGGACTTGCCCGTCATGCTCAAACTTCACACAACGGTGCAGGGTGGAGGGGACACAGGCCATGGCACGGATCCAAGGTCGGCCCAGTAGAATGTTGTATTGAAACTCTCCTTCGATGATATAGAAGAGCTCCGAGACTATACGTGGACCAACGCGAATGTGAAGGATGACTGTGCCAATGGTCGTGGCGGTGGCGTCGTTGAAAGAGTGTAAGATCACGTCAGTTTTGGAGACGCAATTCTTGGGAAGAGCCAACTGATCAAAGGCATGGGTAGAAATTATGTTGATGCTAGTGCCACCGTCGATCATAACGCGTTTAATGCGTGTCCGATCAACATAGGCAGTGATGAAGAGGGCAGCGTCCTGATCTTCCATGTTAGATGTGGGAATCTCAGAATCACTGAATGTGATGGAGGCGATGGGAGATAAAGAATGGACGAGGGCAGCGAGTGGTTGGGGGTCCTCGGGTTGGACCTCCGCTGCGTGCAAGGCTTAGATGAGGGCTTGACGGTGCTGAGGCAAGGTTTGGATAAGGTCATAAAGAGACATCTTTACAGGTGTCTAGTGAAGCTGCTTCAGCATGGAGTCATGAATTGGCCCAGAAGAAGAGGACGAAGAAGGCTGGGACGTGCCAAGGATAAAAATTTTAGGCTTGGGTGCAAGAGGTGGCTTGACGAAGGGATAGGTCCAAGGAATGGCAACTTTTTCTTTTGCCTTGTCCTTTTGTGACCTAGTGGTTATATGAATAGCATGGATTTCGAAAATGGGAGGCGAAGAAGGGGTCATGTCTTGCTGGTGAGATGTTGACGTGGTTGACGAGGTTGGATGGGAAGGAGTCGGGGTCTGGTCAAGAGTGTCCTCAAGGAGAAGAGTGTCCTTCTCCATATAGCGGTGGATGATGGCTTTGAGGGCACAGCAAGTCTCGGTGTCGTGTCCTGGTGTACGATGATATAAGTAGATTTTTGTGTCGTCGAACCAGGAGGGCTTGGACCCGAGAGGTTGGAAAGGCTTGATGGGTGGAAGGGTTATGTCAGAAGTCTGCAGAAGTCAGCACAATATCAACGAGTATGAGCCCACTAGAGGGTCCGTGCTATTTGATATGCGCGAGGTCGGTGACTTTTGCTTAGGCGAAGTTGGAAGAGGTTTCCGTACCACCTTATGGGTTGATGGTGCGGTGATAGGTAGAGACGGCATCTTCTTGGTGATTGGTACCACCTTTTTGGGAGAGGGACGGCTGGAGGTAGGCAGAGGAAGCAAAGGAGGCAACGAGTTTTGATTGGAGGCCAGAGTGGGAAGGATTCTAGCCAGGGTCGAAGGATGGGGGCCCAAAATGGATGGCAATGGTGACGGGGGAGGAGGCATTCGCTTCGGCGGTCTGGCAGTCTCATTTAACTTGGTTAGAAGACTACTACTGGTCAAGGCCTGGTCTAGGTCCATCTTCACTTGTGGGTGAGTGAGGGTGGAGACAGGACGAACGCCAAGTGACTTGATAGGCTTAGACGAGAGAGATGTAGGTTTCAGGTTTGGTTGAGGTTTGAGAGTCTGGTCTTTGTCAAGAGTCTGAAGAGATTCTATCTTGGGAAGATTAGCAGCATGTGATGAGAGGGCATGGGTATGTTGAAGGGCTTTGAGACGCTCCCACAACACCTGAGGCGTCACTTTCCTGGGAGGGAGAAGTTCAATTTTCTCCACTAACCGGGAAAATGGCTGAGAAGAAGATGTTGATGGTTGCGAGGTTGAAGACGAGATGGGTGTAGTGGTCTTAGACGCATGGTATGGTGAAGTCATGACAGATTTAGATGAAGATGAAGGGGAGACAGGTTATTCCCTGGGTGGGGAAGAAACCGGGGAGCGAGGCTCCTCAAGCGGGTAAAGGGCAGGGATGATGGTACCCTCCACTTGCGGTTGAGTAGGAAGGGTCGGGTCCTCCATAGGCAGCAGAAAGGAGGATGGCGAGACCGGTGGTGCTGGTAAAGCCGAGGCATCCTCCAAGATGAGAGAGGTCGATGGAGAACTAGCCGGGGAAAGAGGTTGGTCCATATGTGATGGACTGATTGATGGACTAACCTCGAGAGGTTGATTGGGGATGAAAGGCGAGACCGTATTGACTGTTTGAATGTTGTGCTCATGATTGTCGTCAATTAAGGTCTAGACATTGTTCTGAGTTGGCGGATGATTAGGGAATGGTTGTTTGAAGATGTCAATGGCCTGATTAGGGGGTGCATTGGGATTATCTAAGATGAGGTCCCCTTTTTCAAGCATGTCTTGGATTATGTTCTTAAAAGTTTTGCAGTTTTCCGTGTCATGTCCCTTAACACGGTGGAAGCTGTAGAAGTCTTGTTCCCTATACCACGTAGGGATGGCGTGTGAGGGATCAAATTGTGGAGGAGGTCAGGCTTGAGGGAGATTGAGGACCCCCTGCTTAACAAGCTTTTCCAGCACAGACGCGTATGATTCTCCGAGAGGAGTATACCGTCGTTGTACGTATCTTTGCTGGAATTGGCGAGTGGCGCTCTAAGATGTGGATGGCTCAGGTTGATTGGTTGAAGAAGATGAAGGTCTAACAACCACGACATTAGCTGAGGCCTTGGATTTAGAATTGGATGATGATGGCTTAGCAGAAGAAGAGTCGTTGGTCTTAGAGCTGGGATTCTTGCTCCGCAACTTGACTTTATTCTCCTTGATGGCACGAAACTCAAGTTTGCGGGCCATCGTGAAGGCTTCGTCGAAGGTGCGGAAGGTTTGAACCCTCAAGGTGGAAGAAATATGTCTGGCACAGGCTTGGGAGAAGAGTTCAATAAGCTCGGCCTGGGGTAAGGAAAAGGAGAGTTGATTGATGAGGCCTCTCCATCGAGCAACGAAGTTGGCTATGGACTCGTCCTTGAATTGCCAGATAGAATAGAGGTCTGTGATCGAGACCTTCTTGGTTATGTTGATGGAAAAGTGATCGAGGAAGAGCTGGGCCAATTGTGTGAATGAGAAGAGAGAATGGCTGGGAAGGGAGCTGTACCAGTCAAGCGCAGCACCCGAGAGAGACATAAGAAACGTGCGTAAGAGCAACGCATCATCATGGGAAATGAGGTAATAGGCATGTCTGAATGCCCGCAAGTGTTGTTGTGGGTCTTCCTTGCTTTGAAAGCGAGAAAACTTCGAAAGCTCCCACTGGCTAGGATATGGTCTGATTGGGATAGAAGGATGAATGGGCTCGTTGCAGATCTGCTCGTATGAGAGAGCGTTGTGCGAGCCGAAAACAGAGGTCTCTAGACTGGTCATCTTGTCCATCAGCATTTTGATGATGTTTGCCGACGGATTGACGGGTGGCACGCCCCCTAAGTTGTAGGGCACTTGGAAGAGGCTAGGGGAGGCATACGACGTAGTCGGTTGCCTCTGTAAAGGTGCAAGGTAGGGGTAACTAGTCATAGGGATAGATGAAGAGGCTAAAGGTGGTTGGGTAGAAGGCATAGCTAGGCCCGATGTCGCCACGAGAGGTTGGACTGTGGTGACAGGGGCCAAGGGATAAGAAGCCACCCTGGTGTTGATAGGGGCCAGGGTAGGCAGAATAGAGACGACAAGGTTTTGAAAAGGAGTGGATAGCAGTTGAGTGGGTTGATGTTGATAGGGGGCCAAAAATCTGGTGGAAGTGGGCCCAAAGATAGAGGGAGAGGCCACGCCTAGAGGATTGGTCAAAGTCTGGTCAGTGGTCGAAGCGATGGCTTGAGTGTCCAAGGGTTGAACTACGGATGCCGTCGATACGGCCGTAGTCGCGGCAAGAGAGGTTGGCATTCCATAGATTAGATTGCCCAAGGAGTCTCACATCCGGCTATGCGCGAGATAGTGTTGCAAGGCCTTGACGTTGAGGTCCAAGAATCATTCGAAATCTTGGTCCCCTTCTTGGACGATAGGAGTCTGGGGTGGGGTTGGACGAATGGGAGTTCTTTCGGTCTCCGAGTTGAAATCCATTGTAGGCTTGGTCACGGACGGGGTAGACGGAAGTGGTTGACGGCTAGCATGGTTGACAAGAGCCTTGGCTTGGCTACGAGTCAAAACCATGCAAAGCAAAGAAGGTTCAGGTTTCAGAAACTGTGTTTTTCTATTTCAAAAAACCAGAAGGGAGTTTTTGACAGAGAAGGGACAGGTTTCAGGCTGCTAGTTTTGAAAAAAAAGGACAGTGACAGAGACCGACATCAGTTTAAAAACCGATGTCGATAAAGAAGATAGCTGACGTCAGTCAGATAACCGATGCCGGTAAGAGAGGAAAGCCGATGTCGGTGACAGAACCGATGCCGGTGACTGTGTCTTCCAGAGAACCAAAAGATTTTAAGATTCTTGGAAAACAATGAAGAAAGCGTCCTCACTCACTCAAACAAATAGATGAGAAGAGAAGAACTGAGAGAGATAGACAAGCCTAAGTGATAAATCCTAGGAATTAACCTTAGAATCTTGTGGCTTATGCCTTAGATGAATGTTTAGGGAGATTGGCTGTAAGAAAGGGTCCTAGAAGAGGCAGTCTAGAGCTAGTTTCGGGTCTTGTTTTAGGTGCTCAAAAATCTGTGTTAGGTCTGGTACGTGGCCTGGTGCTAAGGAGCAAGCTCCCCTCACTTCATGATTCCAGTGGTTAGCTGGTCTCGCTTAGCCAAGATATACCTCGCCTAGAGTTTATCCTCCGCCAGAGAACGGAGTGGGCTTCCCCCTTGGTGATGAAATCCAAGTAGGGTCACCGGGACGGGTAAAGTATCCGTTGGGTGATGAAATCCTAGTCGGGCCTTGTCTCAAGTAAGTTTTATGTTCGTTTTAGTGCATGTGGTCTGGTAGTGTAACATCAAGTGTCTACGATTTATTCAATATGTGGATTTAAGTTACTAGATGTGGACTAATGCAAGCACAAGCAGAAATGAAAGTGCGATACGTTTTAAGCCCAAGTCGAAATGTGAGATTTGTTATGAAGACAAGTTTGAGAAAGGGTTGAGAGTATGATGTTTGGACTAGTCTAGAAATGCAAGGAAGAAAGATTCATTTTAGTCCTGCTTATAGTGTCATTTGGAATAGAAGAAAGAGACAAGAAGGAAGGAGCCTAAATGCACCTAAATGAATGAAAGGAAGAGGAACCCGAGGAAGAACCTAAGGTCCCATCGGGCATGCCAGAATGTTTCTATCACTAATTCGCTTTCTACATTCAAAAGATGAATAAAGAAACTAAAGAAATGGACAAGGCTAGAAGTACTTGGACTAAAGATTGCACACCATAATCCAGACATTTGTGGGCACCCCTCTTTGGCTGTGGAGGAATGACACCTGCAAGGAAAAAGAAACTTGGACAAGAAAATGTTAGATGGATAGGCAGTGGGTTGCCAAGCGAGAGCTTGTTCCCGGAAGTGTAAAAACTTCCTCAAGGGAGGTCAACCCACTGATAACAGACAGATAAAAGACTAAGGAAATATAGAATGCCAGAATATAGGAGTGATAAACAAATTAAAAATGAAAGAAAAGATCAATGGTTACCTGAAAAGAGTTGTCAGGCTGATGACAGTCGCCGAGGTCGGTAATGTTGCCGTCGTCGGTTGCCTGGTCTGCCGACTTCGGTTATCCTACCGACGTCGGTCGGGGAAGTAACCGGCGTCGATCGGGGCAGTGGCCTGTAGTCGGGTCTGGTCGGGTTTTTGGACTGTGGATGGGTCTGGTTTGTGAACAGGTTCAAGGCAGAGCTCAGGGATGAATTTGAATGGACTGGGGAATGGTCTGGTTCTGATTAGGTGCCCTGTATAGGGTCTTTGTTGGCAGGAGGGATGAGGGAGTTTTCTGGGATTGTACTGAAGGGATGACAGGTGAAAGGGAGATGGACAGAGGACAGGGCCTGAGAAGGCTTTTCAGCCTCTCAGGGGGTAGGACAGAGGACAGTGGGAGGCAGCAGATACCAAACAACTGAACACTAAAGAAAAGAAATGAAATGAAATAACAGACTGTGCTTGCCTTTTAAGCTTGCTGAATGAAGAGTGGAAGAGCTATTGTTGAGACCATAGAAGACTTTGCAAGAGGAAATCTCTGCTCAAGAATCCCTGCACCTGTTGCTGCTGTTGCACGAGGTCCAGAGGGAGAAGAAACGAATGCCAAAATGCCAAGAGAAATCTGTTTGCGAGCTCAAGGGGCCGGGGCCTGGAATGGATGCAGAAAGGAGTCTTGAAGGCTACCAACGCCGGCAATTTCACCGACGTCGGCCGAATGGTCGCCGACGTCGGCAGTGGCAGAATGGGGACAGAGACTAAAAATAGCCTCTGCCCATTCTTGCACGCCGCCAGGTGAGGGATTGTGGGAAGAACGGTCATGAGGATGATTAAATGGGCGCGGGAGGAAGATAATGAGAAGATTTGGCATAATAAAGGCTAAGAGGAAGGTGGAGGGATTCAAGGGAGGATCCAAGGTAGCAAGGGTGAGGTGGAAAGGGGGCCACTTAATTGAAATATTTAAGTGATTTTAATCAAATGAATGGAGAGGACTAAGGCCAAGGGTTAGGATATGGGTTTGAGGTGGACAAGGGGGAAGAACCAAGGTGCAGACACATTTGTGGTGTCTACACACATAAACTTGCCAAAAATGAAGCAAAACCTATAGACACCTAAACTAGGCCACCAATAACCTCCAACTAGGCTTTTGACCAATTTCCACTGAAATGCATAATTTGGCCTAAAAACACTAAATCACATTAAAATATTTGAACTTGACATATTCAAGTGATAATTTTGGCTATATTATCATTAAATGGGGTAATGCAATTTATGGGTCAGCTAACTTTAATTAGATCATTTTGAGTTAAAATGCCAATTTTGCACCTAGGTACTTTGGATTGCTCTTTCCTATCAAATCTATTAGAGGAGACAAATGTATTTTTTATTTGGTTTTGGTAACATCCTAAATGGGATAATAGATCGAACACATCTGACATTGACTTCTAATTCTAATCCAGTCAAATTTCAAGCCAATAACAAGGCATTCTGATTAATTTGAGTAATTTGTGCACAAAGTGCTTAATCATACTTAAGAGCTAATTAAACCAAATTAGAGCCTAATTAAGAATTCCATGGAAATTTTTTGAATAATTATTTTTGGAAATGAATATTTAATAAATGCATCATCAGGTGATCTCATTTCTTGGGAAGACATCCCTCGGCCATAAATGCCACAAATATCAAGATTCATGCCTCCCATGCCTCATCAATGCCCTTCATGCCTCTTAATTACTCCTTTATCCCAAACTTTGATGAGAATATTTATGGATTTTAATTACAAATTTATATTAATCCTTAGCCACACATCTCAATCTTGAGATGGATGGTTCAGGTTGATTCTACCCATTTGCAAAAATCTATAAATAAGAAGCCTTGCCACATGAATTTAAAGTCTTGATAATGCAAAGTTATAATGAAAAAATGATTCCAAAAGATATTTCCATTATTTTTAACATGAAAAATTGATTCCAAGACAATCCAAAGCCAAAGGTGCCAAGGAAAAGATGAGATATCCAAGCCTCCTTTGATGAAGACTTTATGAACACAAGCTGACTAAGCCACTACAAAAGTAGCTGAAGCATCCAAGGAAGGTGAAGGATTCTTATTTTTCCTTACTTTTTAGTTGTTTTTGTCATTTTTTTTGTTATTAATCTCACCCTAGTAACTAGGCATGAAGGTGTTATTTTAGTGTGTTGTTTGCCAATTTTCTTTTTTCATTTTGTCACTAACACAATACTATTCTCCTCTTCTTAGTTAAATTCCTAGTTCACAAATGACACACTCGATGGGACTAAATGCATCCCAAAGATGAAGAAGATAATTATGAGACATTAAAATCTTCATTTGGATCATTAAAACTTTTATAAATAATTTTATTAACTTTGTTTTACCATTTTTCTTTGTCACGAGTTTACACAGTAACTGTCATCGATTGAGTAAACCACCGATAGTCATTTTCAACCATTATCGATTAAGTATAACCATCATCGATTAGCATAACTATTTGTAGTTAGTAAAACCATAATCAATCTACATAACTATCATCAGATAGTAAAACCATCATCAGTCTGTATAAACATCACTAGTTAGTGTAACTGTCACTGGTTAGTGTAACCATCACTGGTTAGTATAACCATCGAAAATAACTATGTTTTTTTTACAAAAACTTGAGAGCTCATTTTCCTAAGTTGGTTGTTTCATCTTCAAAAGTGCTTCTAAGCTAAACATCTTACTAACATTTTTTTTGCAGGTTTTACTTGAAAAATCATCAAAGAATGCTTAAACAGATCCTTTTAAACTTATTTTAGGGTGTTTTAAAATGAATCAAAATTTTCATTTTGGTGCTTAAATGAAAATTATTTAGGGTGATATTTATAAAATCTTGTATTTAGCTTTTAAAGTTACAAATTAAGACCAAGGGGTCAAAAGAACACCACCTAATTTTTCAAATTGGTGCTTAAAATTAAACTCACTTGTCTAATTTTTTGTATTCAATAGTTTTTTAGGTTTTTTTATTGGCAAAGAGAAATATATCTCATGTATTATCTTCCATTTATCCCCTTTAGGGAGCCCTTAGAATTTAAAATGACATCTTTATTGCAAAAATCCTTGTCCAAGGCTTAGAAAGAATGTTATCTAAATCACTCCCCAAAAGCTTGTCAAAGTTTGGGTGACCTTGAAAATGACCCTAAAGTCTTTCTATTAGTCTTTTATTTCATGCAAACTTAGATTGCGAGGGGGACATCATCACCTCCCATAAGTTATTTAGGGAAGCTTTGACCCAGAGTTTCATCTCCTGGAATTGACTTTATTTGGCTCCATATTGGAGTTGCACCTGGGATGTAGTGGCACTTTGAACATTTCACTACACTGAGTGAATATCATGATGTAGTTGTTGCAAAAAGGATTAGACCTTTTTACAACAAGCTAAGTGATATAGACTAGAATTTTTTGCTTTTATTTTGAATTATTTAACATGAAAGTCATTATGCAATTGATTCCCCTAAAACATTTAGAAACTTCTAGATCTTAAATAAATCCCCACTTACCATGGAAGTATTATTGGTGCAAGGTGCACTTCAAGTTCAATGTCATAATACTGTCATTTGAGAGAAGGGGGTGTAAAAACCCTACTATATAATGCACATTTAATTTTGGATGAACACTTAAACTCCTCTCAAATGATTTATATTGACGGACTCCAATAATACCAAGCAACCTTGTCAGTTTAGGATCTAAGAGTGATTAATTAGTTGGTTTTGTCCTAGATTAAAGTCTTGTGTGGAGTCAAAACTTGGTGTAAATAAATGATGCAAACTAAACACATGATATTCATTGTCCTTTGAGTAAATAGGTGTTATGTTGCCCATGTGAAATCATAAATTTTCCTTGTTCAAAATTCATCAAAACTTGGAGTCATATCATCCACTTTGGCATAGTTATGGTGCGTAATTGAGTCTAGACCTTTGCCAAAGCTGTTAAAGTCATTCATTTATAATATAAATTCAAAATTCACCTTGATAGGTTCATAGGATTGATGTTTTAAGTGGGTTCTCCATTTTCACTAAACTTGAGGGAACTTAGGTTCAATTCCCAATTTGGGTTGAAGGCCATTTAAAGAATCATGATTGTTATCACCACTTGATAGACTTAAGTCATTTTGTGATAAACACTTACACTTTGAGTCTATGTAGCACAAAATTTTGAGTCAATAAAGGTAGTGTTATGTTTTCAAATTTTTGAGAAATTATCTTTGCCTTAGAGAGTTCTGAAACAAGCATTTTGTCACATCTTTTGGGTAGTCTAGTGCTATTACACTGCCCAAAACATTTCAGATATTGTTTCATAGGCCCCCTTACATAGAGTTCAAATTTGTTCCTACATTTTCAAACTAATTTGAGTATACCTTTGTGAAAATTTATCTAACACAGTTATGTTGTTCACTTTTTGTCTATCTTATTTGTCAAAATAACCAAGTTTTATACCATTATTTGTGAGAAAACAAACTATCTCTAAAGTGCCTTTTGCTTCATACCTTATACCTATTTGATCGAGTCCATGTTCAAGAATCAAATGCCTAGTGTTTTTTATACATGTTTCAAATCTATTATATTAAAACATTCATCTATTTTAAAGTCTAGTTTTTGACACCATTTGGCAAAGATTACTAGCGCATGCCTTGTTTGAGCCTAGATTTTGACACCACATTTTGGCCAAAACTAGCAACTTTTAATTTCTTAGATTAAATTGATTTGAAACACTTCAAATTTATAGTTTGGAATTTTCATTTTTGGTTCATTTACTTAATCTTTTTGTGTAAGACATGTAATGCTAGAAACTTAATGTTAGCTTGTTTTATCATAAATCTTTGCATAAACCTTTTGATCCTTTTGATGAATCTAGAGAAAGTTTGAACATCAGCTTTTAGACATTATTGTTTTAGAGTTTGTAGAACTCTTTGACCTTTTTGTTGATGCAGTGGATTGCACCCGAGGTAGGAGGCCGAGCTCCTTGCCTTCCACACATCAAAATGAAAACTCCCCTCTCACCTGTGGGACTAGAGAAGTTGGAGGGGAGAGTCTCTAGGTAAGGGCTAGATCCCTTTAATGCATCTGAGTTGTTCCAATAAGTGCTAATACACATATATATAGATATATAATGGGGGGATGGAAAGGGAGAAAGATTGCAGGAAAATAAAACTACTCTAAAAGAGGTGATGCACCAAATGATTCGACCTACTCACACTCACACTTGAAACCATACAAACACATACATACACTTTAAACTGGAAAAAGGACCAAGTTGTAGGAAACTTAACAAGGAGGATTTAATGGAACACATTGAAAATAGGGACTCACCATATGTGCTGTGGAAAGGGCACACTGTATAGTAAATTCTTTTGTCTCTATGCTTCCAAGTGCAGCTCTACTTGTCACTTGCAAGAATGGCACCTTATATACACTAGGTACATTGGTGTTAATCCTATGAAAGCATTAGAAAGCAATGACTAAACACAAAACTGACACTCAGACACACACATAAATATCTAACCAGAATAGAGGTAAAAAATACGTTTATTGATTTTAGGTGAAAATTTGCCAGGGCTTCGCCTTACAAATGTGACAGATGCTTTTCCAAATGACAAGTCTACAATATATAGAGGAAGAAAGGAGGCCTTTTTGTGCCCTTTTTTCAAATGACCCATGTGCATTCTGATCATTGAGAAGGGGAAAGCTGCTCCAAGGTAATGCTGTGTCAGCCCCTTGTTTCAAGGTGAAATTATGGGCCATGCCATTTGTCTACAAAAGATTGATCCTTTAAGGTATTTCACGACTTGCCTACTCATTAATGAAAAATGGGGAAAGATGATTTGCATCACCTGTTCGCGCCTCTTGGTAATAAATTGGTAGACACTATTTCAACTACAAATATAACTCACTCCTTTTGCCACCTAGGCTGCCTTCTCGATTTCTACTCCTTCGTCTCTTAGGTTACCTCTACTAGTTCTTTGGCTCTCCAGACTTTAGTCTTTGAATTCCTTCAGGTTCACACAATTTTTTGAAAACTAATGCTTATTCATTCTTGCAAAGTTTGACATCTGCACGCCCATCACTTTGAAACTCATAAGGCACTTTGAAATGTAGATGCTAACGCATGGTGGCTTCCACTGAGTTTGTGATGGGACACGTGGTAGTATCTGCTAAATTTATAGAAGCTTCAAACACCTTTGGAGAGTACTATGGAAAATGATGCATGGTGGCTTCCGCTCTCTTTAGCAGTTCATCGAGGCCCACCACCTTTCTTTGTGGGACAAGAGAGAGACCTCAGATGTTTGACACTTGTCAGCTTCTGCCAAGCCTTACAGGGGACATGTGGCATGTTCCACTACTCCAAGAAAAACATTTCAAAACCTTATATGGTTTCCACTTGGTGCCTTTTACGCTCTATATTTCTTTTTGTAAAATTTGACATTCGCGGGCCTGTCACAGCTTGAAAACCAATGGCTAGTCTATCTTCTTAAAGTTGATGGCTTCTGGGATGTCACCATCCTTGGTAAATTACTTCAGCTTCCTACTTCAACTTTTCTTAAAAATGACCCTTTCAAAGGGTGCCTTTGCACCTGAATGCCTTCCAAAAGGGCACTTGTCCTTCAGCTCTGTGGATGCTCCTTTGAACCACCCAATTAAACTAAACCATTAAACTGATCGATTGAACCAAAAATGGTTCAAAAATTCAATGGTTCAACATTGCGCACCATTTGATTGAACTGTGCCACTTGAACCAAGTGTTTGAACCATTCCTTTGAACCAACTACTTGAACCAATCGCTTGAACCAAAAATGGTTTAATAGTTCAATGGTTCAACACTGCACGCCATTTGATTGAACTAAAAGCTAATGAACTGATGGATTGAACTGAGTGTGAACCAAAGCCATTGAACTTTGCTGATGGACTGAGGCATTAAATTGAAAATGGTTCAATGGTTCAATGGTTCAACACTGTGCACCACTCATTTGTTGAATCAAGCCTTCAAACTTGCCAATTGAACCCAGAAAGGTTCAATAGTTCAATGGTTCAATACTACATGCCATTTGTTGAATTTTATCAATTAAAACCAAGCCCCTTTGAACCTTCCGTGATGAACCAAGGCATTAAACCAAGTGATTGAACCAAGTGATGAACTGAGGCATTGAACTGAAACTCCTGAACTCGACTGTTGAATCAAAGTGATGGACCAAGCGATGAACCAAGGCCAATGAACTTGAGCTTTGAACCAAAGCATTGAACTAGAGCGATGAACTTGCCGATTGAACCAAGGCATTGAACTAGTTCAATGGTTCAATGGCTCAAAGATGCCAACCTTCCTTGTGAATTTCTTTAGACAAGAGCCTGAAGAAGCCTTGAAAAACCCAACACTCTTTGAACTAATTCTTCATGCGTCAAAAGACTAACCTGTAGAATCCATTAAAAAAAACTTCTTTTCAGAATTTGTAGAAACTTCACCTACAGGGTCCATAGAAATAGACCTATAGAGTCCGTATAAATTCTTGGACTTGTGCAAAATCAAAAAAATGAAATGGCCTAGAACAATAGGGGAAGAAGGGGACCAATTTTTGGCTTGTTGGGCAAAAAATGGTCAACAAATTGGTGACTCCCAAGGGAAGTATGCATGCTATGCTTAGAAGCTAATTGCCTCAAAATCCATTGGGCACAGAGTCAAATTATAACTTAAAGATTAGCAATAACTTTGATAAATTCTAGAACCAATCAAGAAGATTTACCTCAAAAGGAAATGAAAACACACACAAAGCTAAGAAAACTACTAAAATGTGTAGAAAGCACTTAGGGAAAGCAGGAGAAAAGCAAGGGAAATATATACATGATGGAAAAGGGGGTCAGTGGCAATGTTTAAGATGTATCCCATTAACTAGGATATACAGTTCTTCACCATCTAACTTGGAGAGTTGGAATGCATTATGCTACTTGCACTGAGTGATTACGTATGGGCCACTCCATAGGGCATCAAACTTTGCATACTTTTTAGGCTTAGCTCAGTCCTCATCCCATTTCAAGACAATGTCTCCTTCAGAGAAACATTTTGATGAAGATTTCTTATTAAAGTGATTCTTCGTTTGCTATTGGCGACTGGTCATAGAAGCTATAGCCTGGTCCCTTGTCTCTTGGAGCTCCATCAGCTCGCATAACCTAACCTCCATGTTATTTCCTTCTTCTAATTGTAGCTGGTGAGTGAGGTCCAAGGCTAGCAATTCAAGTGAAATGGGGAGCCTAGCTTCCCTTTCATAGACGAGCGTGTATGGCGAGTTGCCAATTGCCCTCTTCAGGGTGACCCTATCTGCCCACATGGCTATTTTCAACTTGGCATGCCAAGTCCTCTAATTCTCCTGCATGGTTCACTTGATGATCCTAATCAGGTTCTTATTTGTAGACTCAGCCAGCCCATTCCCCTATGGGTAGTAATTGGATGAAGTGCTAAGATATATACCATATCTCAGTGCCCATTCACTTATTTTGGTTCTTAGAAAAGCTAATGCATTATCTGAGATTATGGTCTCCATAGCACTCCATCAATCAAGACATAAGGGAGACACTAGAGTCTAAAATATCTCTTCTTGGTCCTATCAAGGCCCTGTGGGCACTCACTAGTGAGAAGGAAATGCCTCACGTCTAATGTCTAATCCTTCATGATATCTGGTTCTTCTACTGTAGCTGTATCATGAATTAGTAGATAGTCCTCCTTTTGCTACTTACAGTCTGCAATGAGGTGTTCACATAGGCCTCTCCCTCTTACTAGTTTGGTGATCTTTATATCTACATCATATTCCATCACCTTAGTGATCCACCCCTCTCTCTTCTCATTTAGGTCTCAGTTGATCAAGAAATCTTTGATGTCAGGATGTGGAACCATGAGGTGGATCCTGCTATTGGATAGCATGTGTCTAAATTTCTTCAAACTTCGTATGACTGCCAAGACTTACTTTTCCACATATGTGTATCTAAATTCAAAACCTTCTAGACCTTGGATAAAATATGTAATTGGTTGCTCAAAGTTATCATCACTTGCCTAGGTAAGCATGGTGGAGATTACCTCTCCATTACCAAAGGTGTAAAGGTTGAAATCTTTAGTGAAGTCAGGGCTGATCAAAGTGGGAGCTCGGGCTATGGCCTGCTTGATTTCTTCAAAACTATCTTTTCTCGGTGCTGTCCATGTGAACTCTTCACCCTTCCTTAGCATAGAGGTCAATGGCTTGACCATCTCTGCAAAGTTCAAGATAAATCTCTGTATGAAATTTATCTTGCCGAAGAAGCTTTACGGCCTTTCTTATGCTTAGGCAAGGACATCTCCAGGATGGAGCAAACTCTTTCTGGGTCAATAGTCAAGCCTTCCAAAGAAACAATGTGACCAAAGAGCTTTCCCTCATGGATAGCGAACATGAATTTCTTAGGATTGAGAGAGATACCAAAATCTCTACACCTCTCAAAGATTTACTTGAGGTGTTTCATGTGTTGGCTTGCCTCCTTGGAGAAAACTATCACATCATCAAGATATACCAGCACAATATTATTTATCAGGCCTTGAAAGGCCATGTCCATGGCTCATTGGAAAGTGGCACCAGCATTAGACAGTCCAAAAGGAATTTTCCTATAAGCAAATGTTCCCCACTTGGTTGTGAAGGCTGTCTTGTGCTGGTCACAGTCTTGCACCAAAATTTGGTTATATCCTAAATACCCATCCAGGAGGGAGAAATGCTCACTGCCTATCACTATTTGAAGGATCTATTCCATGCTTGGGAGAGGATAATGGTCTTTCAAAGAGACTCTGTTGAGGTCTCTAAAATTGACATATAGTCTAATCTCCCCATTCTTTTTCTAGATACGAACAAGATTGGCCAGCCAAGAAGAGTGATTGATTGAAAATATTATCCTAGACTCAATCAACTTGGTGAGCTCTTTACACATGAGAGGCTCAATCATTAGGTTGACAGGCCTCTACTTTTGCTTGATTGGTTTGGCACCTTCTTCTAGCTCAATGGTATGCTGGGCCAAACTTGGGTCAAAATCCTTCAAATCACTATACTCCCAAGCGAAGATATCAGCAAATTCTTGGCACAACAAGATGAAGGCCTACCTTTCACAGTTCATGCACACTTTCCCAAGTGCAAGCAACTTATCCTTGAATATTTCCACCTTCTCATGGTGCTCCTCCTTTGTTGAAATGCATGCCTTGTCACTTCTCAATTGGTCATCTCCATTGAAGATACTCTCTAGAGTGACCAAACCTTTTGGGTGTTCTTCAGCTGAACAATTTGGCTACCATATTGCTATTGTAGCTTAACCTAGTTTTTTGTAGCAAACTCAAATTCTTCCTGTAAGAAGAATGCTATTTGGTGATCACTATTGGAGACCTGCCAGTTGGTGACATTATCAGGTATAGAGGGCCAAATCACTACCTTTAAGTGACGTGCGCTTTGGTCTTGGCCTATCTCCTGAGGGATATCAAACTAGGCACCAACTGCTACCAGCCTATCTACTCTCTTGTTCTACTCTCTAATAATGGAGGAAATATTGAAAGCAAAGAAATTTTCCACTAAGTCCCATACCCTATGTTTTTAGGACTTTAGTAGAGAATTCTTCATCAAATTCTGGCCTCTTACCTGATTGACAATCAACTCACTGTCACCAAAGACTTGTAGTTCTTTGACTCCTCCTTTCCTCACCCATTCCAAACCATGGATGAGGGATTCATATTCTAAAACATTGCACGTGCAAGAGAATTGGAACCAAAAAGCTAAAAAATACCTCTCTTTTAAAGGAGAGACCAACACTGCTCCACCACCAGCTCCCAACTTACTTCTTAAACCATCGAAGAATAACTACCATATACCTGAGCTTTCCTAGCTGGCTTTCATCAGATTTGGTATGAAAGTAGCTTCTTCATGCATGTAATAAATTCTAAGGCCTACCTCCTCTATGAATTTGTAAGGATCATGCTCAAAGTTGTCACTTCCCTATTCATCTAAGAGCAGGTCTACAACTCCTTCAAGGGTAGAGGATGGAGATTGGTCTACTCGAGACTCTTCTTGGTGAATGATGGCATAGTTGACATTTGCTACCTTGAGTGATTAATGTTCCAGATGATATTTATGGAGTGGCTCAGATTTAATCTTGACTTTAGTCCCATACTTGGTTCTAAAAACTAGATAAGACCAATTCATTGCTAAGTAGCCACCTATCTTGGATGTAAAATCCCTAGATAATCAGATGGCAAAGTAAGGAGGGACATCTGCCACTACCACATCATGAGGAACTAAGAAGGTCAGGAAAGCATGCAGTGTCAAGCTCAGACCTCTTACTACCCCAACTATCTTTGCTAGGGTTCCATCTAGCTATAGGACTCCCTTGGTCATTTCTTCATATTTTAGGCCTAGCTTGTCGGCTATACATTTGGGCATCATCGAGGTGCTTGCCCCACTGTCAATGAAGCAATTATGCACCAAGAAATCTCTTATGACCAAGGACACATAAAAAAGAGGAACCTTTTCTTATTTTTGGGCTTGACCTGAGGTGGAAGGCTATCCGTTCATCATCAAGACATTATTAGCCTTTGCTGGGATAGCTTGTTCATTTATCTCCTACAATTCCTTTTGTAACATGTCCTTTTGTCCCGATATTGATAGCAAATCCCAAAAGAAGATGTTCATGTGTATCTTCTTCATCTAGTCAACCACATTGACTCGAGGGTTGCCTTCCTTCAAATTTTTTTTGGAATTATTTATAGCCTGAGGTGTAGGCCGAGGAGCTAAAGACACAACCAGCAGTCTGAAACTTGGGACCTTTTGATTTACAAGTGATGAAGAAGAGATTGTTGATGTTTGGGCAGTAGCCTAAGCTTCTTCCATTGCTCTCCTTTTGAATCTTGTGTTGGCTATAACATGATCAGCCTAATTATCTGTAGCACCCACAATTCACTGAATATAATTCTCCTTCTAGATGATTCATGAGAGTAGAATCAGGCTGGGTCTGACTACTACTCATGCTGGGTTGCATTGGAGCCTCAAAGACTTGGGAATGGGCATCTACCTGATTGTATTACACATTTTGGTAATAACTCATCACTTCATTTATGTAAACAACCTGTTCATGACCATATCTCATGGTTTAACAACTTGGTTATTCTTGCACCAGATTGTTTTGAATGGGCACCATAGCCTTTGATGATGAAGGGGCACCTAGGTTGTAGCCTTGAAAGGGTCTGGTCTGAGTAAACTAACTCTATCCTTGATTATAATGTTGGAAAGGGGGTCTATGAGCTTAACCATACTACTAATATCCCTGGTTGGGTTTGTTGCTTTGAGATTGCTGCCTTTTACTAGCCACAAGTTCATTTGACATATTTTGCAATAGACTCTTGACTTCATGAAGCTCATTAGATGGAGTAGAAGCTAATTTTTCCATGGTAGGTAGAAGAGATAATGTGGGAGCAATGGTCTAAATTGGAGGCAACATTTTAGGAAAAAGTGGCATATGGGGTCTAGGAGCTATCTTCCCAGCCTGCACTAAGCAATTTTCAGCTGTTATAGCTATGTCATAGGTGGCAGGTAACACATGCCCTCTCATGGACTATATCATAACAATGATATCGCTATTCAATGCTCTTAAGTAATATAGGAAAGCATAGCTAGTAGTCGGTCTTATCAGAATGGGGATTCTATCCCATGTCTTCTGAAACTGAGTGTTAAAATCCTACATGTATTCATGTGGGGCTCTTTTCATGGTAGTCATCTACTCAAAAAGTGAGAGGTGGTCACTATTTTCCCAAAAATAGTCTGTCAAGTGAGTACCTAATTCATTCTAGGAACTAATTTAATTTATAATCAAAGTCCCATACCAGTCAAGAGGTTTGCCCTTGAGAGACAATGCCAACAATTTGATTGCAATATTTTCCTCAGTGACATTGTGAATATTGCAGAGGTTAGCAATATTTTTGATGTGCTCAATGACTATAATGGGCCCCTCTCCATCAAAGGAAGGCACACTTTTGAGGGCTGCTCCTAGAATTGGGTCATAATGTTAGAGATTCAAAGGACTCTGACCATGAAAAGTCACAAAGGGAAGTGCCATAGCTATGATGGGATGTAACTATGGCCTTACTACGTATGTGTTATTTTCAGCAAGTTTGGGAAAGTGGTTTGCTAAATAAAGATGGGTCCTTTCAAACCTTAGTCTCTTTGCTGAGTTAAAAAGCAACTCAATGAATTCGAAAGGAACACCCTTGGCAGTAGACCATGTGGTGACTTAAAGAATAGGAAGTCAGACTAGTCTTTGATTAGAAAATGAAGTTCTTACTAGTGGAGTTGCCAGATTGCTGAAAATGATTGGTTTTCTATAACAGGACCAGCATCAATCTTGAAACTTTACTGAGTGTAAAAATTTTGTCCCATCAAGCATGCCAAAAACTATTGACGCAGTGGATTGCACCCAGGGTAGGAGGCTGAGCTCCTACCTTCCACACGTCAAAATGTAAACTCCCCTCTCATCTGTGGGATTGGTGAAGTTGGAGGGGAGAGTCTCTAGGTAATGGCTTGCTCCCTTTGATGCATCTGAGTTGTTCCAATAAGTGCTAATACACATATATATAGATATATAATGGGGGGGATGGAAAGGGAGAAAGATTGTAGGAAAACAAAACTACTCTAAAAGAGGTGATGCACCAAATGATTTGACCTACTCACACTCACACTTGAAACCATACAAACACATACGTTCACTTTAAAATGGTAAAAGGACCAGGCTGCAGGAAATTTAATAGGGAGGCTTTAATGGAACACACAAAAAATAGGGACTCACCATAGGTGCTGTGGAAAGGGCACACTGTATAGTAACTTCTTCTGTCTCTGTGCTTTTAGGTTTAGCTCTAGTTGTCACTTACAGGAATGGCACCTTATAGACACTAGGAACATTGGTGTTAATCCTATGAAAGCATTAGAAAGCAATGACTAAACATAAAACTGACACTCAGACACACACAGAGATATCTAACCAGAATAGAGGTAAAAAATGCATTTATTGATTTTAGGTGAAAATTTACCAGGGCTTCACCTTACAAATGTGACAGATGCTTTTCCAAATGAAAAGTCTATAATATATAGAGTAAGAAAGGAGGCCTTTTGGCACCCTTTTTACAAATGGCCCATGTGCATTCCAATCATTGGGAAGAGGAAAGCTGCTCCAAGGTAATGTTGTGTTAGCCCCTTGTTTCAAGGTTAAATTATGGGCCGTGCTATTTGTCTGTAAAAGACTACTCCTTTAAGGCATTTCACAGCTTACTTTCTCATTAATGTAGAATGGGGAAAGATGAGTTGCATTGTTCATCACCTGTTCATGCCTCTTGATAATCAATTGGCAGACACTATTTTAACTTTAGATATAACTCACTCCTTTTTACCACCTAGGCTGCCTTCTCGATTTTTGCTCCTTCATCTCTCAGGTTACCTCTGCTAGTTTTTCAGCTCTCCAGACTTTAGTATTTGAATTCCTTTGGGTTCATGCCATTTGTTTGAAAACCAATGGTTATTCATTCCTGCAAAGTTTGACGTCTGCACGCCTGTTGCTTTGAAACTCATAAGGCACTTTGAAATGCGGATGCTGATGCATGGTGGCTTCTGCTAAGTTTGTGATGGGACACATGGTAGTATCTACTAAATTTATAGAAGCTTCAAATACCTTTGGATAGTACTATAAAAAATGACATGTGGTGGCTTTCGCTCTCTTTAGTAGTTCGTTGGGGCCCACCACCTTTCTCTATGGGACAAGAGAGAGACTGTGGATGTTTGACACTTATCAGCTTCTACCGAGCTTTGTAGGGGACACGTGGCATGTTCCACTACTCTTAAAAAAACATTTCAAAACCTTCTGTAGTTTCCACTTGGCACCTTTCATGCTCTGGATTTCTTGTTGTAAAATTTGACGTTCACGGGCCCGTCATAGCTTGAAAACCAATGGCTAGTCTATCTTCTTAAAGTTGACAGCTTCTGGGACATCACCGTCCTTATCAAATTCCTTTAGCTTCCTACTTCTCCTTTTCTTAGAAATGACCCTTCCAAATGGTGCCTTTGTGCCTAATTGCCTTTCAAAAGGGTACTTGTCCTTCAGCTCTGTGGACGCTCTTTTGAACCACCTAATTAAACTAAGCCGTTGAACCGACCGATTGAACCAAAAATGATTCAACAGTTCAATGGTTCAATGGTTCAACACTGCACACCATTTGATTGAACAGTGCTACTTAAACCAAGTGTTTAAATCATTCCTTTGAACCAAAGTGTTGAACTTGAGCGATGAACTTGTCGATTGAACCAAGGCATTGAACCAAGGCATTGAACTAGTTCAATGGTTCAATGGTCAAAGATGCCAACCTTCCTTGTGAATTTCTTCAAACAAGAGCCTGAAGAAGCCTTGCAAAACCCAGCACTCTCTAAAATGATTCTTCATGCACCAAAAGACTAACCTATAGAATCTGTAAAAAAAACAACTTCTTTGCAGAATTCATAGAAACTTCACCTCTAAGGTCCATAGAAATAGACTTGCAGAGTCCATAGAAATTCCTAGACTTGTGCAAAATCAAAAAAATGAAATGGCATAGAACACCAAGGGAAGAAGGGGACCAATTTTTGGCTTGTTGGGCAAAAAATGGTCAACACTTTTATTACAAAAACATTTACTATGGATCCCAACATGTATTCCTACACTCATAGTGGACTCATGTACAATCCAGGGACTAGTAATGAGGTTGCACAGGAATAAATGGTGCAAGACCCCTATGTAGATAATATTTCTTATGAGATGGATCTGTATCCCTCTTATAATAATCAATTAGGGGCACAAATCCAAGATCCATTATCTAAATATTTGGTTAATAGACCGCCTTATTGAGAACAAGACCAAGAACAAACCACACATACCTAGCTATAATACTCATAGCTGATGAACCAGTTCCTCAATAGTCAAGCTCTACTAATATGCCTTACACATATGATCCATTTTTATTTGAGCATCATTTATTGGAAAATAAATATGAGATTTTTTTTAGAGCCATAGATGTAGGGGCCAAGTTTTCAGTAGACTTCCCCCATGAGAATTTATTAAGCCTAGTAAGAATGTCCCACAACATAATTTATGATCAACATGCTTCTTCTATAAATTATTTGGATATAGTCCAAATAATGTATTAGGACCTTAATATGCCTAGCAAAGGCAAAAACTCATGGAAGACCACTTTAGCCAAATGTAGATAGCATATCAAACCTACCTGAATTTAGCATGCAATTTCAATCAGATGGCCATGATGAGCAAACCTCTTATTGACTTAGTTCCTTTAATAAGATTTTTTATAGAGTTAATTAGTCAAGAAAATTAGATTTCAAACCCATTAATGCAAAACACTTTGGTGGACAACTTGTTGCATATGCCCATTATTAAAGAAGTGTCTTTTACTTCTATGCAGAATAATGAGAAAAATATAGTGGACAATGTGCAAGCAACATCCAATCCAAATAAAAGTGATACTAATGCACAAAAAACTAGTCAAAAAAATGTGCCTTTAGTTAACACTACAAGTGGTCCTCCAAATTAGGGAGTATAAGTTTCTACATCCCAAACTTAACTAGCTACTTTATCAACTGTGCAAGCAATAGGATTAGGTAGTCAAATAACACCCAATGTTATAACTCTATAATAGAATGTGATGAATCCTACTCCTCAACAAGGGATGATTAGTATTCTAAAACATCAAGCACAATATAGTGTACCAACACAATAGAGGTTGAATGTATTTCCACCACAACAAGGGGCAACTAATGTTCTACCTCGTCAAGTAGTGACAAACATACTTCTTCAGTCGTAGACTAGTGTACCAATCTAAAACCAAATGATGACTAGCTGACAACATGTAAATATTGGTCAATGATAGATGTCAAATATTCAATAGGTGGTTACTTACCAATAAGGATTCATGTAACAAGGAGGCTCCCATATTTCTCAAGTACCTACTAGACAACAATCAGTTCAAAATGTGCCACAAGTTCAAAGATAGGGTCTTGGTTCAAAAGTTCCCACTCAATAATAAGGTTCAATTAGTCAGTAATATGTCTCTTTTCAACCATAATAGGTACAATATAGTTATATCCCTCCATCCCAACCATAAAATGCTCTAAGTCAAACTTTCATAGCCAACCCAAACTAGAATATCACACAACCAAATGTGCAATTTCAAGTACATCCTAATCCATATATGCATATTCTTGGTCCATTTTCCAACCAAACCAATATACCCCAATAGATATCTCCATCATACCCTGGTCAAAGTTTCCCACTTGTGACCTCCCAACCATCTACCCAAACTAAGGTTCTCCCCCAAACCAATGTTCTCCATCAAACCAATGTTCCTTCCAATTTCCTATCCCAAGAATTGAAATAGATGAAGGATGCAATTTCTACCATTCAAGCTAGGAAGCAGACTAAAAATTTTAAGTTGGATGATGTGTGTTCTTATCCATTCAACATGGAGTACTTGCAGATACCATTTCCTCTAGGATACGAACCATCAAAATTTGACACATACAAAAGGAAAGGTGACCCTAAGGCCAATTTAATTGAGTTCTTTGTCACATGTCAACCAGTGGCATATAATGATATATACATTTTGTTGTTGTTTCCAAGGCACTTGTATGTAAAATCCTTGGAGTAGTTCTTAAAGCTACCCAAGAATTTAGTAACATATTTTGATGATATTTTTGATAAGTTTGTGTAGCACTTTTCCTATAATCTTAAACATGAGATTTCATTGGTTGAATTAACACAAGAAAAAAAAAAGTATAGTGAGAGTTTTGCAAGATATATACAGTGATGGAGAGCCCTTACAAGCTGATTCACCCACAATTTACTAGATAAATAATTAGCCAATGTGTTTACTAAAAATTTGCATAGTGAGATAGCTTATCATGTAGAACTAGAATGTGCACATACTTTCAAGGATATCATCGATAAAGGCTTGTTGATTGAGTGAGCCTTTATTAATAAAGGTATCATCAAGATTACATCAACTAATTAGAATCAAGTAACCAATCAAGGAAGTGGCCAAAACCAACATCTAATCCAAGTGCAAGCATCATAACCAACATAGGCCAATAACCAAGATAGACCAAAGCAATTCAACCACAATAGGAATGTTGTGGGTAATGGAGTAACTAAGTCATGCCATGTATAAATAGTGAAAACATTATTTGTACCACCTTTTTAGCTTACTCCTACCTAACAACCTCTTCAACTAATGACACAAGCATAATAACCAAGACCCAGGCAATAAATGCAGCAACCTTTACCATTACAAGCCCCTCTTCCAAGGAGAACTATGCCTATGCATCATGTCTTTAGTGACCTATGAGAGCCTATTGAGTCTGTATTTCACAAACTTATCACTACTAATCTAATTAGTTGGCCTATACCAAATCATTATCCACAAGGCATTCCTTATCTTGATTGGTACCATGAAAATGAATTATGTGAATATCATTCGATCAATGGGCATAATCTATGAAGATGTGTGCAAATCAAGCATTTAATTGAGAGTATGTTAGAGACTAAGGAGATAACATTAGATAATGGTGCTTCCACCTCCAATAAAACTCTTGGGATTTATCAAAAACCCTTTCCCCAATATAACACACAACAACAACATAACATTCAACAACAACAACAACAACACACTAGTCAGTGCAACAACAAAATCAAAATTATCAAAATCAAAGGCCAAACTAGTAGAATCAATAAAAAAACCCATAATGTCAGAACAATAGACAAAACCAAGGTTAGAATGGTAACAACCAACAAACCTACCATGAATTTGTACATGATTACAACAGGGTTATAGGTCATATTGTAGGGGGTAGCGTTAATACCATCTCCATTAATCCTAGACCGAGCACTAATCAATATAGACCATTGTTAAACAATACCATTCAACCAAATTATATGGATAATCCTAATTTAACTTGGGACTACACATAGGAAAACCAATGAATCAAGACTTCCACTTTTGGACCTTATTTTGATAACTCACCCTTGCTATGTGACCACATACAAGTGCATCAGTAACTGAGACTTATCCTATTTGGTCCCATAGAATTCCCAACATTTGTTAGCAATTATGGTCCAACATCTAATCTTGATTGTGAAATCAAAACTTGGAGGTCAAATATTACTATCCTAGGCCCATAACCATTTTTCACTTTGCTTGTTATCCAACCAACCATTCAGTGTCAGAATAAACCATTCACCATTGACCAATACAATAATTTTGATATTTTAGAATAATTGCATAAGATACTAGCACAAATTTATATTTTAGATTTTCTATGAACATCAACAATCCAAAAGAGCATTTTGAATGAGTTTTTAACCCAATCCACTATTGCTAGTGACATATCTCCAGATAAATTTCAAGCTTTGGTTGGACACTTAGCTCCATCCTAATAAGTCACATTCAACCAAAGTGATATGTCTTCCCTTGGCCCACTCCATAATTATCCATTATACATAAAAGTTGATATAAAGTGGAATAAAGTGAAACATGTCCTTATAGGCAATGGATCAGGCCTAAACATAGTGTCTCCAAAGCTCATCAAGATTCTTGGTTACATAATGGCAGATCTCCAGCTAGAAATGATAACTATCAAAACCTATGATAATCAAGAAAGAGAATCATAAGGCGCCATTAGTTTACCAACTATCATTGGGCCTTTGATCCATGATACACTTTACCATGTGCTTGATCTTGATTTTTCATATAATATGCTTCTAGGAAAGCCTTGGCTACATGAGATTTGTGCATTCCCATCAATGCTACACCAATGTATCAAGTTCTCCCACTTAGGGGTGGAAGTTAATATTTTAGGATATTTACACCCATATGAACACTGCTTTTAATGCTACAATTACCAATATGACGTGAATCCATGTTCCGAGTAGGATAATGGAAAGGCCATACTTATTGATCTTCCATGGGATAATTTCATAGATCCTAATACCTTGGATTCCCTTTCCCACATGTTGCCTCATGAAGCTTCTAATTATTTCACCATTTTAGATAATGGTCCATGGGAATATGTGACCCATGATACTTCCATATTGCCAATCTTCCTCAGAATCTAAAGACCTTTAGATGACCTGAAAATACCCCACACATGCATTGGTAATAAAATAAAAAAGATAAGTGACTTGTCATGTTTGTACTAGCATCTGGCCTAGAACCAGACCCTCTTAAAGGGGATGAATCATGGTTGTACAATGACAACCAAGCTAATTGTTATAAAAGTGCAAAGTATCTTATTCCCAATAGGATCATGGAGCATCAAGATTATGAAAGAAGAGGCCTCAGACTGAATCAACAAGGAACCATTGAGCCAATCTCCATGACTAAATACAAAATACCCTATGGACTTAGATTTAAACCACCTGGGGGTGACCCCACATATTTTATTTGAGTTCCATCACTGATGGCTAGTGATGATGATGTTGACAGTGAAGCAAAGTCTGATCATAGACTCACCTTTGATGACCTAACTAAGACTAACATTTTTGATAATAATGCTATTTTTACCCTTATCCTAGTTATTCATCACAACCCATTGCCATTATACTATCCCCAACTGATAGATGGGGATCAACAAGAATCCAATTTACTGATTGATGAGTTTCAAAATGATGAGGCATTTTATGAATTTTTAGGCCTTAGAGACAATGTTTTGGTGGGAGATCATAAATCAGGATTCTCAATTACATTAGATCCTAAAGACTATTTTAGAGAGCAGGTGAACACCCTTAGCCAAAAGCAAATAAATAAAACATTGAGGTCCCAAAGTAAAAACCTCTTTGAAGTGCTTTCTAACCAAGGAAAAAGTAAAGATAAATGTTAGTCTAGTGGTGAAAACCTATTTTAGGCACCATTAGATGAGGGTGTTCATTCTTCTTAGAATTTAAACTAGGAGACCACCAACGATGAACTTGCCTATGGATCCAAGTTTAGTTTTGCACAATAATAAATATTTGATCAAATTCTTCAAGAATTTTTGAATGTTTTTTTCACATGGCTAGATCTCCCATTAGGGGCCTTAAATTAATCATGCCTAGGAGATGTTGAAGAGCAAGTCCTAACAGAGGACCCTAATATAGTTCAATAGTTTACATCTTTTCCTACTATCCTAGAAGATGGTTTAACCCTTTTAGTCAAACATACAATAGAGGTAAACATCAGGACTCCATCAAACCCAAAATGGATAAAACTAGGCATGCCCCTCACTGAGGAGGAATGTGAAGTCTTTATAACTCTGTTGAGAGAATTTGCAGATATCTTTTCATGGACTTATTTTGACATGCCAAGTTTGGACCCTATCTTGGTTCTGTACCACCTTGTGGTCAATCCTAATGCTAAACCAGAGAAACAAAAGTTGTGTAAGATGCATCCTCACATTTCTATCTTTGTAAATAAAGAGTTGGAAAAACTCTTAGAAGCAAGATGTATTTGATCCATTAACTACTTAGAATGGATATCTAATGTTGTACATGTTAGCAAAAATCTTGAAGGAATTCAAATCTATATTGATTTTTGAGACATAAACAAAGCTTGTAATAAATATGACTTTCCATTGCCTAATATTAACATATTCATCAACTCCATAGTGGGTTATGAAATGCTTTCACTCATGAATGGATTTTTAGGATATAACCAAATCAGAATTACACCAAAAGACTAACATAAAATAGCATTCACCACTCCATGGGGAACATTTTATTATCAATTAATTCCATTTGGTCTTAAGAATGCTAGAGATACATATCAAAGGGCCATGACTATCATATTATATGATATAATTCATGATATTATTGAAGACTATGTTAACGACATATTAGGAAAATCCAAGAACAGGGTTGACCATCTAGCAGTGCTACATAGGATATTTGAAAGATTATGAAAGTACAAAGTTAGACTCAATCCAAATAAATGTGTTTGGAGTAACCTCAATAAAGTTACTTGGATTCATTCTGTCTTTTAGGGGCATTGAAGTCAATCTAGTCAAAGTCCATGCTATAATCAAAATGCCACCACCAAATAATTTAAAGTAACTCCATAGTTTGCAAGGCAAGATCCTATCAATTTGATGCTTCATCTCTTAGCTAGAATACAAGTTTCATCCATTTACACATATTTTGAATAAGGGAGTTTCATTTCACTAGGATGACTACTACCATATAGCTTTTCAACAAATTAAGGACTATCTAGTTAATCTACCTATTTTCTTACTTCCTATGCCGGGAAAACCATTCTTGTTATATCTATCAGCTACTGATAATGCCTTGGGGGCACTTTTAGCTCAACATGATAACAATATAAAAGATCAAGTAGTATACTACTTAAGCCATACCTTGGTCACATATGAACACAGCTATGAACCTATTGAAAAAGCATGTTTAGCCATGGTCTTTATAGCTCAAAAATTGCACCATTACATGTTGAACAATAAGACCATGGTCATTTCAAAAGTAGATCCACTCAAGTATCTACTATCTAAAATAACTTTACAAGGTAGAATGGCCAAATGGATCATGCTTCTTAGTGAGTTTGACACAGAGTATGTCAATTAGAAGGCAATCAAAGGATAGGTCCTTACAGATCAACTTGTTGAAGCACCCCTTATAGACACAAAGCCACTCATATTTCATTTTCTGGATGAATCCATAATGACCATCATTGATACACATCTTGAGGAGTAGCACTGGAAGCTATATTTTGATGAATCATTTATTGCACATGGATTGGGGGCAAGCCTCTTATTTATTACACCATAGGGGGATCTAATCCCTAAATTATTTAGAATCAATTTTCCTTTTACAAACAACATGGCTGAGTATGAAACACTTATCATAGGACTTTGACAGGCAATACAATAGAACATATCTCATATCTAAGTTTATGGTGATTTTTAGTTAATCATCAATTAGGTCATAGACCATTTCCAAACCAAAGATGACAAACTGGTTCCATATAAGGCTATGGTTGATACCCTAAAGAAGTAAATTACAAATATCCAATTTGAGCATATACCAAGGGATAACTAATAGAACTATAGATTCCATGGCTACTATTGGCTCTCTAATTCAAAAAATAGATAAAGCTAGAGTATCAATTCCTCATTGAGAATTTGATCACACCAGCTCATAAACCTTCAACTGTGTCAATGATTTATGATATTGTTGGTCCTAATTCTATCTGGTTCTCAGACCTTTAAAAATACCTTCATGACCAATTTATACCACTTAACCTATTTTGAAAACAAATCAAAGCCTTTATCCATCATTTCACTCATTATACTCTACTTGGATCCACCCTTTACCACCATAGTTTTGATGGAACTCTACTTCTTTGTTTAACATTGGTAGAGTCTACACTAGTGTTAAGATAAGTTTATGAAGGGGTATATGGAGCTCATTATAGTGGGGTAGTCCTATCCAAAAATATCTTGCATACTATTTATTATTGTCCCATGATGGACATAGATGTAACTACATATGTAAAGAAGTGTGACAAATGTCAATGGTATGCTAATATGATTCATGCACCAACACAAACTCTGAAACTAATGTTAACACCATAGCCATTTTCTACATGGGGACTTGACCTCATTGGGAAAATCAATCCCGCTTCATCTGATGGCCATAAACATATCCTTACTTCCACTGAATATTTTACTAAGTGGGTTGAATCTATACCCCTCACTTATATGACTAGAAAAAAAAATTTCAAATTCATCTTCAACCATCTCATTTGTCACTATGATATCCCCTCTGACATTATATCTGATAATGGAGGATAATTAAATAACAAGGATGTTGATAATATATGTACCATATATAACATCACATAATATTTTTATACAACATATTACCCTCTAGGTAATGGCCAAGCTGAAGCATCGAACAAAACCATTGTCAATTTTATCAAAAAGATTATCAATGATGTCAGTCATGATTAACACTTGCAAATATTCCCTTCCCTTTGGGCATAACATACCAATCACCATACCCCCATAGAAGCCACTCCATATTCACTTATTTATGGTACAAAATCCATCCTTCCCATTGAGGTCGAGTTGCCTTCACTATGCATATCTTTCAAGCATATCCTAGATGATCATGACTATAGAGTAGCTCGCCTGCAAGAGCTAGACCTACTTGATGAAAAATGCACAACTATGCTCAAAAATCTTCAAGCATATTAGAACTGACTCAAAGACCACTAAAATTAATGGGTTAAGTATAGAAATTTGAATTGGTGATCTTGTTATTAAAGAATACCAAAAGAATACCACGGTTGAAAAGAAGCATAAAGGTAAATTCAAACTGAATATGATAGGGCCTTTATTCATTACTATATATTATGGATTAGGAGCATACATGCTTGTGACACTAGATGGAGATAAATTTCCTAAGTCAATGAATATTATTCACCTCAAGTGGTACTGTGCTTGAGCACTAAGGTGTATTGTCTGTAAGGATTGTTTCATGTTATGCCATTTTATCACTATTATTATTTGTACAAATATCATGCTTATCATTCCTTTTATCCCATTCCATCTACTTTACCATCTTGTTCTATCAACCAAACATGTTCTAAATGCTATCCACCCAACTTGTTTGACCTTGGTTTTATTCAATTCATTTCACATTTTTAGCATCAAGGAATCTGATCAATTTTATCAGTTATTTCAAGAACTTCAGATAGAGATTGTATTTTGGAACAATGTGACAAAATTTTTGGTAGTTTCATCCTTCATTTGTTAGTCATTTATTATCACAAGTCTTATTGCTAATTATAACCACCTTTGGATAAATTAGTACCCTTGATCCATGCCATTATGTCCTAGTTATAACCACCTATGGGAAAACTAGGGGCAATATTTGTTTATTAAGCCTTGACGTACTAACTTGCCACTTCCTATGCCATACTATGTTTTTTTACCAACTATGCTTGTTTTATTTGAATTGACTTCCATAATAGTCGAATTCCTCCACTGTAAGGGTGGAACTACAGTGACTTGAGGTCATACTTTGGGACTATGTAGGTAGTGCTTGATACTTATTGAGGTTAGCTTAGTCACCCTTTCCACCATGCTCTTACTATTTTTTGATCAACCTAAGCCATGCTCTCACTATTTTGTGAGCAACCCATGTTATCACTATTTTTTGAGCAACCTAAGCCATTCTCTCATCATTTTAAAGGAAATCTAAGCCATACTCTCACCCTTTTTTGAGCAACCTAAGCCACACTCTCACCATTTTTCAAGAAACTTAAGCCATACTCTCATCATTTTGTGATCAACCTAAGTTTGAATGCTCTCACCATTTTGTAAGCAACCTAAGCTAGAACACTCTCAATATTTCTTGAGCTTGAACCATTTCATGTCTTGTCATTCTTGATCGAGTTGAGATACTTCAAAAATTCCAAAAACATTTTTAAAATTGTTAGAAAAAATCAAAAATATTGACCATTTCTTTGCCTTAAAGATTCTGGGAACCCTTACTAAGTTGCAATCAAACCACTTGTCACTTAGTTTCCCCATCCTTTTTGGCCTTTTCTCTCATGTTATTGCCATTTTTCAAGACCATTACTATTCTACTATCACATCCATTCTATTTGTTTTCTTTAATTATCACATTCTTCCCATTCCCTGGGAGAACTACATTTTTCTTGAATATTTTTATTGGATATTACATCCATGGAACTATGTAGACAACATCCACTTGCCTAGTGCATATGGAGATAGCTCGGCCACCCCCTTCCTTTTCTTCTTTTCTCCCATTTTGTTTATTTGCTAATTTGTTGCCTATTTTCTAGGGCTAATGTTTGTATGTTTTCTATTACATTGTTTATTTGTTTATTTATACTTATTTTGTTTGTTTGTCTGCCTGTTTATTTACTTTCAACACTGTTGCCTTGATTTGGTTTATGTGTGTTCATTGGGTGATTCCTTGCCCACACTTATACTTAAATCCATCCATATTCATATGTTTACATTGTCATCATGGTTTCTATAATTGGTGCATTATTTTCTATTTAAGTATTGGATTTCAAGAGTCAGTCCTTATGCATATTTTGGCCAAGCCCTCATGATGTTATACCATGATGCCTAACAAAATATGACACAACAAACCTTAGCTTCAAGAAGTCTATTCAACAGTGGTGGCATCAACATCTCTTCAGTACCAACATCCCAACTCAATCCCAATCATATTCCAAATAAAATAATTAACCAAAAAAGAATTTTAACCTTTATTAGTTTAGATGAGCATCTCCCTACTAGTAGGTTGTTCCAATTCATCCTTACCCTCTATGTTAAGTTACCATCATCAATCAACCAGTCAATCATGTTTGCCATAATCAGGGCCTAATGATTATAACCGCCTATGGGAAAATCATTGCACACTATCCCACCTACATTTCTCAATGATTATAACCACCTTTGGGAAAATCATTATATTATCACCACTTTATATTTTATACCCATATAAGGGCACATTGTTATCTTGTTTATATGTCTTAACTAGGGTAGCTCCATCTTTTCAATGATTATAACCACCTTTGGGCAAATCAGTGTGTTATCATACAACATTATCACTATTAGGGTACAATGCTTATAACTGCCTTTGTGTAAACCATTGTACACCATCCAACTTGTATTATCAGTGATTTTGACTACTTTTCCAAAATAATTGTGTTTTCACCCCATTATCTTTCCTTTCTTTGGTCCCCTTATTTCACTTCTTTCTTTTTGAGGGACTATTTGCCAACCTACTTGTGCAAACTATTCCCTTGAGGGGGGCATCATACATTTAGTTTATCATCATTGTAGTTGTAGGCATACAAGGCCTTTTCATTCTTTAAGAAGATGTTACTATGCTTATAGCTTACAATGCCTTCCCAAATAAGAGCAAACTGTAGACACCTAAATTTGGCCACCAATAAATTCTAACTAGGATTTTGACCAATTTACACCAAAGTGCACAATTTGGCCTAAAAAAACTAAATCACATTAAAATATTTAACCTAACATATTCAAGTGCAGATTTTGGCTAGAGTATCATTAAATGGGGCAATGCAATTTATGGGCTAAGTAACTTTGATAAGATTATTCCAAGTCAAAATACCAATTTTGCACTTGGGTGCTCTAGATTGCTCTTTCTTATCAAATCTCTTGCATGAGACACATGACTTTGTTATTTGGTGCTGGTAACATCCTAAATGGGATAGCAAATCCAACACATATGACATCGACTTCTAATTCTAATCTAGTCAAATTTTGAGCCAATAACAAGGCATTTTTATCAATTTCAATAATTTGTGCACAAAGTGCTTAATCATACTTAAGAGATAATTAAGATAAATTAGAGCCTAATTAATAATTCCATGAAAACTTTTTGAATACTTATTTTTGGAAAAGAATATTGAATATCTACATCATCAGATGGCCTCATTTCTTGGGAAGACATCCCTAGGCCATAAATGCCACAAATATAAGGATTTATGCTTCCCATGCCTCATCAATGCCCTTCTTGCCTCTTAATTTATCCTTTATCCCAAATATTTATGAGCCTATTTATGGATTTTAATTACATAATTGGATTAATACTTAGCCATACATCTCAATCTTGAGATGGATGGTTCAAGTTGATTCTACCCATTTGCAAAAATCTATAAATATGAGACCTTGCCACATGAATTTAAAGTCTTAATAATGCAAAGTTATAATGCACAAATGATTCCAAAAGATATTTCAATTAGTGTTACCATGCCAAATTTATTCCAAGCCAAGCCAAAGCCAAATGTGCCAAGGAGAAGAGGAGATAACCAAGCCTCCTTTAATGAAGAATTCATTAGCATAAGCTGAGTAAGCCACTACAAAAGCATTTAAATCATCCAAGGAAGGTGAAGGATTCTTGTTTTTCCTTACTTTTAAGTTGTGTTTATCATTTGTTTTTGTTATTAAGCTCACCCTAGTAACTAGGCATGAAGGTGTTAGTTTAGTGTTTTGTTTGTCAATTTGATTTATTCATTTTTTCACTAACACAATACTAATATCCTCTTCTTAGTCAAATTCTTAGTTCACAAAACCCATAGGGTACATGAAACTGGTAGTAGAAAAATACAATCCACTTCATGAAGATGGTTCATGAAGTAAAGGCCACCATTATTCAAAATACTTATATGTAAATTAAGGTATCTAAGTTTAATCTAACCTCCCTAGGGCATTTGAGCTGAAACCTCCTGAGCTATCTGTACTAAGCACAAATCTAAAGGTCACTTTTTCTTGCCAAGAGGACTAAAAAAGGACTAAAATGGTTTTAGGCCAAAAATAGCACTTTCATAACAAAAAAAATGTGTAACTGAGCTTTGGGAATCTTAAGGGACATTCCATGATCCTTTCTTATGTGGTACACTTCCCAAGGAGCCATACAAGTGCCATTTTCTTCTTCTTTCTCAAGAAAACCACCTTTTCTTCTAATGAACCTACCACTTTTCATTTATGTCAGGTTCTTAAGACCTATAAGGACACATGGGACATGAAATCATTTTTTTAAACCTTGACACTTCCCAATAAATCCATACAAGTTATTAAATGCCCCTTTTTAACCCTAAAATGACTAAAAATGATATAAAGACTAAAATAACTAATGACCAAGGATACTAAAACATTAAGTGACATCAAATACCATATAATACACACCATGACAATATATTAGACCCGATAAAACATTCTAAACTCATGTTTTTACCTAGGGGTGCCCTAATTTGACCTCAAAGTTAAATCTGGTCAACATGTCATTTTCATGAAACATGTCATGGGATCTCCAAATTTATTGTTTATTTTATGTTTGGAGATGCATTTAACCATGATGCTATGATAAAAATACATCATCATGATTATGTCAAAGCCTCTCAAAAGAAACAAGTTACCAAGCCTTCATCCTCTAAACCTCCAAAAACATTTTATGCTTCCAACCCATAACATTCAAATGAAGACATATGTGTAATTGACACTAATTATGACCAATATTTTACCAATTATCAATATTTGAATGCAACTAAAATAAATTATAGATGCAAACCTACCCACAAATATCCCATCACTAAGCCAAGAAAAGCATTACTTGAAGAACAACTTCTCAAAAACACCACAACTACCACTACCATACCCTCTAAACTGAATGAAGAGACACTCCTATAACCAAAACCTCCATCTACTTTTCCTATTCTTACAAAAATTGTTAGACCTCCCAAACATCATGTTGGTTCTTCATCTTCTCAATCTCATTGGAATTTATTAGAAGATATCAACTCAAAGCCTTGTAAAATACCCCTCATAGAGTTAGCCTGTACTTCTCCATATCCCTACAAATTCTTAATGTAACAATTACAATACATTGAATAACCACCCTCCATTGAGTTGGAAAAACCTCCTCAAGACCCTTCACTGATAAAAGTACATACTATTGAAACTATTTGTACCTCTTCTAAACCTTCCATAAAATTTATTTAAGAATATATGATTAATTTTGAAATTATTTTTTGATCCAACGATCCACCTCTTTTCATTAAAATTGCAATTAATACCACCCTTACTCAAAAAGTCTTAGTAGATGAATGGTTGGGAATTAAGCTCACTTCCCTTTGGTTAATTTAATAACTTGGGTATACCAAATATCGCCTTAAACAAACTCATATGACATGTTAAGGATTTGATAAGTCAAATAAAAAAACACTTGGTTATATTTGTCTCCCCCTCGCTATTAGACCAAAGACTATACGTACCAAGATCATGGTCGTTGATTCAATACTATCCTACAATATACTCCTAGATCACCTATGGACACATCATATGAGGTATTTTGCCTCCTTAGGTAGTCAATGTATTAAATTCATCCATAATGGAAAATGATATAAACATGAGGCTAATCCTAATCCATGGAGTATCTAATTACCCAATCCCAAATATCAATATTGAATTCCAACCTTTCCATGTATTAACAATGCAACTCTACCTAAATTCATTAGCATGAATCCATATTTACAACTCACTATTATTGATTTTGATGATAATGAACAAAATGACTTACAAAACACTTATAATACAACTAAGTTACCTCCTTACATTTTGGAGTGGCTTCCTCCTTTTTTGCTTCCACAGATCATACCATCCTTCTAGTTGATGAGATCACTAAAATTCTTCCTCCATGTAATGCACACAAAGATTATTACATAGAAGATGACTTCACATGTAATGAGTATGGAGTGGCAAGATTATTTAAAAACCCTTTAGCAATATCATCCCAAAAATTTAGCAATTTAAGTGCATCTACTTTTTGTTCTCCCTTAGAGGTAAATGCATGCACTATTTCCCACACCTATGATGACAATTATATCATGGATCAAGCTCAATCACATGATTTAGATGTAAAACACTACCAATAAACATTAGCCAAAATACATACCTTCAACTGTGATGTTCATGCCATTCATATATTAACTAATAGTGAATTAGAACTTGAAGGTCATGTATCTCTCATTAATTCTCCACTTATAGATAACCCATGGGTACTTGAACAAATCTCAACTCTAAAAATTTCATAAAATTTTGAACCATCTATACATTCTACATAACCAACCAATATACCAACTTTACTTCCTTCTCACAATCCTATAAATATCATTGAGGCTACCCACCTTACTTCAACTGAACCTCCATCTATAACACAACCCAACATGCCTATTATCAATTTGCTTGAATCCACTCAACTTAAACCTACAATCAAACCTACACCTAAAATCACCTTAGATGTTAAAACCACAAATGTATAACAAATACATTCTGAGTATAATTAGCATAGTAATAAAATCATTGATCTTGAATTAGATGTATAATACTATGGACCATTAACAATGATCCTTATTGATGAAGCTATACTTGATTTACTCCATGCTAGAGAACCCTAGCTTCCATGGCAACATCATAAACTTGGAAACTTTAAACGAAAAGCTTATTATTTTAATAATTTAATTTCAAGTGTGGATATTAAAATAAATCCTATTTCTTCTCTTCATCATGCTCCTCATCATTTATAAGAGGGAAATTATATGCTCATTGAAGAAAAAAAGAATAGAATATGGTACACCATCATATCCTAGACTGATCACTGTATCTAAAGAACTTATGCCAACAAATTATGATAAATTTAGCTTATTCTTCAACAAGTATCATAAAACCTTTACTTGGTTAAATGAATATATTCTAGATATTGATCCTAGTATCATTATACATAATATCATCACCTACCCAGACGCAAAAATTGTTAGACAAAAATATTGAATATTTCCACCCGAAATGTCTACCTTATGTCATAAAGAAATTATTAAACTTTTGGATGCCAAATTTATCAAACCTATTGAATATTCTAAATGTGTATTAATCAATGTTCCCATTTGTAAAAAGTCACCATGATCATTGTATATGCATTTATTTTTGAAATCTTAACCTCATATGTCCAAAAGATAATTTCTAATTACCTTCAGTGTATGTTATCATAGCTTCCATCACTGGATATGAAATGTTGCCACTTATAGATGATTTTTTAGGCTATAATTAATTCACATATCCATTGAATACCAAAACAACATTTACTACATAATGGGTCACCTATTATTATGTCAAAATGCCTTTCAATCTTAAAAATGTCAGAGCCACTTATCAACGTATAATGACCCACATTTTATATGATCTTATACATAAGATAGTGTAAACCTATGTCGATGACCTCATTGTCAAATCTAAGATCTGTATAATGCACCTCACTAATATAGTTATTATTTTCTATTACCTAATCAAATACAAAGTTAGACTTAATCCATAAAAATGTGTATTTGGAGTCACATCTGGTAAACTTTTAAGGTTCTTAGTTTCTATTTGAGGCATTAATGTCAATCTAGCCAAAATAAACAATATCATCAACATGCCTATTCCTCACTCCATTCCAAACATATGAACTTACCTTAGAAAGCTTAGGAAATTTAATGGTTCATCCTAGAAATGGCTTACTATATCTACTCTATCAATTCCCTTATCAAAAAAGCTAATTCTTTAGAATGGATAGATTCATGCTAAAAATATTTTGATAACATGAAAGAATATTTATTCCATTCCTCCTACCCATTGGCCAAATTAAAATGACCATCCCTTACTATTATATACCTTTTCTATCCCCATATCATTTGGGGTAATGCTTGCCCAACAAGATGATAGTGGTAAAGAGTACATTATTTATTACATTAGTTGAGACCTCATTGACTATGAAAAACATTATACTAAATTAGAACGTGATTGCCTTGATATCTATTTCATAGCTAAAGATATCTACCATTATATGATCTATCATACCACTTATGTCATTGTTCACTCTGGTTGAGTTCATCATTTCTTCTCCAAACCATTCTTAATTGGCAAATGGATGATCCTATTAACGAAATTTAGCCTTAGAATTGTTAAACAAAAATATACCAAAGGACAAGTCATCATCAAAAAATTTGGAGTAGCCTCTTTACCAACTACAAATCACTTTCAAGATAATCTCCTTAATGACAACATTCTTTATATCAAAGGTCTTAAATAGGCTATTTGTATGCAATTGGAAATGCATCATGTCTATAAATCAATCCTGGCTCAGAGAAGATAGAGCATACCTAAACTTTAAATTGGGAATACACTTGTTAAGCAGGAGCATGACCAATATGGGAATCCACTAGACCCAAATAGGGGATCACTTGTCACAACATATCATGCTAAAAAGGGTTTCAAATCCTATAGTCTAACACAATCACACAACAACCCTAATGGATTCCTAAGGTTTAAAGCATTCACTTATTCTAATAACAAATAAAATCTAATCTAGTGCACATCAAAGCTTGTGGCATAAAGTGGGGGTTAGAAATAATGAATCAAACTAAAATAAACATGTATTAGAAGACATATACTCACATCAATGTATATCAAATCCTAATACATGGGAGAAGAATACAAATGCATTATCTATCTACTCTTACAAAGAATAAATAAATTTAGGAATACTTACCTTTGAAGATGAACCCATTGAGCCTGAATCTCTCCCTTGACCAAGGTGCTTTGAAAGATATTGTTGTGGTATGTAAGGATAACCAAGATAAATCAGCTCTTGGCTAAAAAACCTATCTAAGCATCCAAAATATTTCTATATAAGACAAGATTTGTATCTCTAAAGTAAGTATGGAACCCTAAGCTTTATTCCTCAAGTATAATGGTTAATAATTAGATGTTCACTCATACTTATTCACTAATAATTCTTCTCTTATGAAATGGTGGGAAATGAACTTGTATATATAGGTAGATCTTGCCCTAAATCCTATTGAGAATGTTGATTATACAGGGTTGACCTAGTTGACCTAATGTGTTTTCAAGGATAATTCACTAGGTCTGAACTAGGTCATTTAAAAGGCTAACAAGCAAAGAAAGTGACAAATACCCTTAAATTTTACTAGGTTGACCTAGTTGACCTAGTACAACTGACTATCCAAAAGGGAGTTAAGGTAATAAAAGGAAGGATGGATAGAGGAAAAGACTAAAATATGTAGGGATAAGAAGAATAATATTAGGGTTAATGTTTTCTGGGAGATGAGCATGTAGATGGCAAGTGGCAAAAGGGACAACAATCTTATGAAGCACCAATGGTCTATCCACCCCTTTCCCATTGTACCCCTTAAGGCATACACTTAGAAAGATTGATACTTGATAGGTTCTTGCAAGATACAAAGTGTCAGTAATCATAAAAGTTTGAAAATATTATGTGTATACATATGCCCCACTTGGAGTTCATCACATGTCACATAAGTGTAAAACAAGATGGTGCCTCAGGAAATAGAACATGATAACACACAAGGTTGATGCTAAGTAAAGTGCAGTAAGTAACAAAATAAGATAAAGAAAAGGATAAAATTGAAAAACACATACCTTTAACTTACCTTAGTGTCATAGATAAAGAAGTAGAATGTAATAAATGTGAAGGTGTCTAATGTAGATAATACTAGATGAACTTGTAGAAGTTAGTGCAAAAAATAGCCAAAAATCAAAAAATTTGGAAAATAGGCATATGGTAGTGGAAAATAATCTCTACATCATCATGAATCTAATGCATTTTATGATTTGTAAAATAGATGATTAAAAATAAAGATAAAAGCAAAACAAGGAATCTGTAGGAAAATAATTGAAAGATTTGTATTTCGAAAAGTGTTTTAAAATAGGAGAAAAGATAAGTCATTTGTTGTTTGGACTTGTAAAGGAAAGAAAAGAGAGCTCTAGAGAGAAAATAATCAAGGATGGTGAGGAGATGATATGATAGATAGGGAGAGGTGGAAACAGGTGCACTACAGGTCTGTAACCAAGAATCTCAAACTAGTTTTTGAAATTTGTATTGAATTAAGTGAATTTTTAATAATTTTGAATTTTAATCATTTCTAGATGTCAAAATGAGGCAAACTTAGATTCTAGGGGTAGAAAATAGGAAGATGGGAAATGGGTTTAGAGGGCTTAGGAAGAAAGCAAGAAAATTTCACTTTTTTAAAAAAAATGCAAGGGGTCAACAAGCAAAAAGCATTGGGTCGACCCAGTCAACCATGTAGGCTAGAAAATAAGTAGAATCCACAGTGCCAACCTAGTAGGTATGGGTCAACCCTGTATAATCTACAAGCTGAAGGCCTGGTTTAGATTTGTTAGGTGGTCCAAAAGGTCCAAAATAGAAACTCATTTATAGGGAGGGGAAAATAAGGGGTTGAGTCAGATTTTTGAGTCAACCAAGCAAAAATATAGGAAAATATTGGTCAAACTAGTTTGACCAAAGAGCTAGAATGATAAAAAAAGCAAGCAAAAGGTTTAAAGAGGGATATAATGGCCTTAAATGACCAAGTAAGATCAATAAATATTTATAAGGATAAAATTTAAAAAAATAATTAAAAAAAGTAATTTTAGGCTTATTTTTTATGTAAAAATGTAAAAAGAATGTATTATGACTAAACATGACATGGAGGAATTGATACATCCTTTTTTGTTTCTTGGGTGTAGGGACAATGAATATTTTAGAAAATTATGGATGCATCATGGTTATCAGACTTATTTGGTAGGTTATTAGATATAGGGCTAGAATAAGATCCATAGGTCTAGGTAGGATAGTAGAGATGTGCCAGATCCCCCTCAGTGCTAATCTATTAGTCATGTTCCTCAGTTTTTGGGAATGATTGACTAAGACATTTAGATGAAAGGTGGATGTGGATATAGTAGAGGTGGATATCATGCTAGAGGATGTCCATACCATCTTAGGGCTACTTATAGTAGGAATGCAAGTGATCATAGGGATACCAGATATTCTAGAGGAGAGGAGAGCCTTAAACATGTGGGATATAGGCTTAGAGCTGATATTACTAGGTAGGAGAGTGAGTATTTTTGATAGATATACATCACATATTTTATACATTTCGAATGCTATGATAGGCCTTATGATATAGCGGGTGTTATGTCACAAGTTAGATGACAAGCTAACACTATTTATGGTAGCCTTAAATATGATAATCTTGGAGGAGTGAGTTATATATGACCTAAGATCTATAATTTGGGTCCAACTAGTACATGATATGTATGAGATGTTAGTTATAGGGTAGAGGACCATAAAATTGATCATATTTATGATAGCTTAGATATATGTGAGGCTTCTTATGTATCAGTTGGCTAGGTTATGCCATGCAGTTGATGATAGGTTACCTTAGGTGTAGAGATGGAAGGAAGACTAAGTAGCATGGGCCATGTCCCATGTGCTATTTCTATAGTTAGTGAGATGTGTAGACATCATGTGGCAACCATACGAGCACATATCAGCTACATTAGTGAGCTAGGGCACAATTTCACCAATGATAGAGAGGATAGAGGTTATTGGACACTATTTCTAGTGGAGAGATCCACATTTGGTGGTATGGGTGCTAGGGTAGATGGGATTAACTCATCTAGTAACACTGATACTGATGCCTAAGTAGTGGGCTTGGCATGTGAGGGAACCATGGGGGAGGAGAGAATTGGGGCCACTAGTAGTGAGGCCAATGCTAAGGCCACATTGAGATTGACCATGGATTGGTCAAGCATGACAATGAGCTATGAAGGAGGATAGTGATGTGAAGGCACAAATACTAGATGTACCACTACCAGCTCTATAGTGAGATGAACAACATCCATCAAAGACATGACATTGATGAAATTAGGAGGTAGAGGAGAGAGTGGAGACTATTACCTCATAGATGATCCCATAAATGTGCTAAAGGAGATGATAGAGAGACCACTCAAACATAGGCTGAGACTAATGTGAGCCATGACAACTAGGTTTGAGCTAAGGAGGCAACCTATAGAGGAGGTGCTAAGAGGCCATGGAGATGGGGTGATTGTGTTAAGTGGTCATGTAGATGGTGAGACCATAGTAGCTGAGACATAGATAGGTAATTAAAGATGGTTAAATTATTTCTTATAGTTTGTTTAGATAGATAGATATATATTTTGAGATATAACAGTGATATGATTTTGTAGGTGTAGGTGAGGATGAGGAGAGATGGGGTTCCCTAGTGAGGGGATCACTCCATGATGTCTTAGAAGAGACTCTATAGCCATATAACCCCATGAAATTAGAAGATCTAAATGTACCATCTACTCCATCTCAGTTGAGTTGGTTCAAATTAGCTAGAGAGGCAATAAGGTAGATACTGGTGTAGAGAGAGAGAATGCATCCACCATTAGTGATGGGTGAAGGGGAGATACATTAATGGTAGGATATAGAAGATGAGAGAGTTTTACATTTGGATATAGTAGCATAGATGATAAAGATCTAGACCCAGCTAGTGGACTCACTGATACAGGTAGTGCACCTACAAGGATAGGTAAAGGGATTAAGATCTTGGATAACCTCCTTACAACATATCATTCAAAGGAGTCATACCAAGGCCTCAATAGGCAATGTATCTAGACCACAAGATATATAGGATGGGACCTAACCATAGATCTGGAGTAGTGTATATGGTTGCATTTGTTGTATCAAACTCATGAGATACATATCTAGATCATTTTGGCATATTGGTGTTGGATGTGGATGTTGTCATTATGGGTTATTCTAGTTTTTTTTATTATGGTTAAGGCTATGTATGCTTAGGATATATTTATTTCTATCATATGTATTTAGATTTGTTGTATATTCTATATGAAATATATGAGATGTGGTTTCTTTTCTAGCATTATGAAAGACACATGTATGATTAAAAATAAATAGGCAAAAGGACTTGAAAAAATACAATCAATCAAGAAAATGTACTACACACTATTTCAAGCTAGAAAATGTGTAAGAGCAAAAAATAACTAAGTATAAAGAACCAAGAAATGGCAAAATAAGATGGTAAAAAGGGATTTGTCTTGAAAACCAATATGAAATTTTTTTACACCAAATTAAAAAAAGTAAAATCATACTAATATCATGTTGAGAAGTATGATAAACAAATTAATAAAATGGAAGGTATGTAAAAGGCACAAATGGTAATAAAAACAAATTAATTAAGTCAATTAATCATACTAAATCATGCTGGGAAGTATGAAAGAAAAAAAATTGCAAAAGATTGGTCTTAAATTAGTCATACTAATTCAAGCTTAGAAGTATGAAAAATTCAAGAAGTGGCTAAAATATTACACACACTTAGAAAATAATAAGATAAAAAGGGAAAAATAAAAATGAAGTAAGAATAAAACATACTAAATCAAGATGGGAAGCATGTAAAATGATGTGTAACTTCATAATCGATTGGATCTTATCTCAAATTTGACACATGAAATTTGGATGGTGACTTGGGTATTGGAAAATTTTGTGAGGAGGGCTAGGTCTTATCCATAGTCTTACACTACAAATCGATAAAGAGAACACAACTAGGGTGGAATAAATAGGAAAATTGGGTAATCAAGGATGTGAGTAATAAGAAGGAAAAGATGGTAATTTATGAGGATGGTTGGGTCCTATCCATGATCTTACAAAGCAAATAAAAAATGAAATCCCAATAGGAGTGATCAGTAGACAAAACAATATTTCTTAAGAGAAAATATAAGGGATATAAGGATTGAAAAATGGAGTGTAAAAAGAAAGACTAACGTGTCTTATGAGAAGACCTGAGGAGGCAAAAGGCATACTAAGAACATGAGAATACACTAAGTGACTAGTGGTCATCTATGTATAAAGGAAACATGTTCACTATAGACACAAAGCTTTGTAATAAAATAAGTGTGCTACTAAGATCAACTCATGAATGTAGATTGGTATAGGAAAAATAAAAATGGACTTACCTTATAGAGTCTACTGTGAAGATTGGGTACTTATGTGAGAAAGTAGGTAGCACTAAAAGATTTTTTTACTTTCCTCTTCTAATCTACTAGCTTATTGTACCCCAAAGGACCTCGGATCTACTATGAGGCCAATTATGGAGTTTGAGATTTGACTAGAAGAAGGAGATGTGCTTTGAATCATGTCTTTTAGTGTGATTAGATTTTTAAGAATAATTTTGCCTTTTGATATCATTGCCTTTTGTTTAAATTATTTGGATTTTAACTTTATTTTGAAGAATTTTTAATATTCCTCCTCCATATAGATTTGGAATGACCAATCATGAGAGAGATAGTGATACACATGAATGAGTTATAGGCTAAGGCTAAAGGAAGCTAAATAACCAAAGATAAAGACTAACTATGATACTTAGGCTTGAAAATGAACTAGAGTGTCATCTCAAGTCTCAACCACATATATGCTTAGTTTTCAAAAAAAAGGAAGAAGGCAAATAGGAGATCCAAAGTGGACTAGTGAAAGGAGATAATAATGAGATACAGTCTTTGCTAAATGATCAGATGGTAAATGGAGATAATAACCAATTGTAATAGGGTAGGTATAACCAAATCACCATGACAAATTATCTATGAAAAAAAGGATAAGAAATAAAAATAATCATAAAGATACAAGAAGAGAGTTTTGAGAAAACTCTAGGGAAAAGGGAAGGGAAAGCAATGATAAATAAAAGATAATCATATGTAAAATATAAAAGATAAGCAATATATAGTATAATAACTAAGAAATCATGATATAAGATAATAAAAAATTAGACACGGTGTCAAATGATATAACATATATAAATAATATTGGAGCACACATTCAATCTAGTATAAATGTGAAAGCACCATGAATGTGATCATAAATATTAGTAAATCTATCCACACACATTATCTAATACATCAGATAAGTCTGTATGAAGTTGTAGTCAAACTACTACTAAAGTTTCATCAATCTTTAATGAATACTAGGCAAATACTTCTTTTTTGATAACCTCAACTAAAAAATTAGGAATGCTCAAAGGATCATGTTGAGGAGGAAAATTAGGCAAAGGTTGGTCAGGATAATTCATGGGATAAGAATCTATAGGAGGAGAGTTAATCACTGATGGAAAAGGATCCATAAGTGAAGGAATCATAGGTATATAAGGATCCATAAGTGAGGGAAGGTCCATAGGTGGAGGGATCATAGGTGGAGGCATAGAATATGGTGAAGGGACCACAGGAGGTGATAAAACCATTGGAGGTGGAACCATAAGAGAAGAAGGAGGAGCCTTCTTATGGGAATGAACTGTGGGAGGAGTAGAAGAAGGTTCAGGAATGGCTATAAGTTGGTCTTTGAGATGTTATTGCAGGATGTGGTAATGATCAGTGTGATGGGTGCCATATAAATGCCATAGACAATATACCTCACCATACTTGGGAAAATATTTAGGAAGTACCTTTGGAGGAGGTATGGCTTTATCTGATGATGGGATAGAAGGATGTAAGGTATCAAGATATTGCCACAACTTATGATAATGTGTGGAAGAATGGTTTTTTATCCCATGAAAGTAACATATATTCTTATGACTGGGTTTAGTATAAGCACTCATGAAAGGAGGTAAAATAAGCCAAATAACACTCATTAGCCCATTTAGTGGGTAGAGGAGCCATCTTAGGCAAAGGAATCAAACCATCACCAAGGGAGGGTGATGACGAGGAGGGAATGTAACTAGACTCAATCAAAGGAGTAATAACATCAGAATCAAGGGTAGGCTCAATAATGGTAGGAGTGGAAATAAGATCAAATATAGCATAAATGGGAAGAGGCTCAACTATAACAAGATTTCCTAAGGGAGGAGTGATATCTAAATAATGTCTAAGGAGAGTTTCACTAACCTCAGGGGTGAACCAGCTCAGAGAGTTAGGGTACCTAGGAAAATGGTAAGGCCCAATCATAGCATGATCCATGAGCATAGTGTTCCATGGATCCTCATAAATTGGAGGTGTTGGTGACATCTCTACCCTATGATAAAGGAAAAAAATGAAAAAATTAGGAATTATAAGTGAAGTAAAATGATGAAATTTATGAAAAGACTCAAGTAAAGAATAATGATAACAAACAATCTCAACATCATGGGCCTGTACAAGACCGCCTAATAATGGATCATCTAGGGAATAACCATCATCATAATCTGAGGTGTGAATATTAGTGACATAAGTAGGGATAACCTTGTCATCTAATGAAGCATCGTGAATAGAATTCCTAATCTTGATCAAGACTATAAGAATGTCATCACAAGGAGGTTTACGAGAATGAGGCTATAAGAAAGCAAGAAGATACAAAATGAGATGAGTTAAGAGATCATAATTTTTGATATTTAAGTTAATATCATCAATCTTATCATCATCATATTCTAATAGATTAGGAGGAATGTTACCAATGAGCTTAGGATGCCCATTGTAACCATATGTTGAATTAACAAGAAAGTTAAGATGTTGAGACTCACAAAGTGGAATACTTGGAAAAGTTTCAAGAGTAAGAATCTAGAAGACACCATGATATTTGAATTGTTAAAAATTATAAGGGTTAGTGCCACCTTGAATCCTATAAATGGATCCATTTTGAGGTAATTTAATGCATTGATAGGTGGAAGAAGAGATAGCTCTCATGTAGTGAGTCCATGGCCAACCCAGTAAAATGTTATAATAAAGGGGAAAGTTAAAGATCATCACCTTCACATAGAATATGATAGGTGGGATGGTAATTATAAGCCATATTCAACATATAGGAGGTATTTTCCTTCTATTGTATGCTTGGAATGTGATATGTGTAGACTTGAGATTGCATTCAGAATATATAAGAATCTTAATGAAATCAAGAGAAGTAACATAGGTCCTAGAACCCTCATCAATCAAAAGCATGCTTAACTTGGATATCATCGATTTGGATGTTAATAAACAAGGGAAGATTATCTACATGAAGTAGAATCTCATCAAGAATCATAAAATCTATGGGTAATACATCAACATTGATAGACATCTCTTCACATTGTTGTAAAATACTATCTTAAAAATTAGATAAAGCTAGTTCTCATCCTTTTAGGGGAGGATGAGGGACATTCATATTGAATATGAGCTACATGAGGTAGTTTATATGACATGGGGAAGTCCTCATAATCTCAAGAAATGGAATCTAAGATGGGAGATTAGTGAGCTCTGCAATGGGATCCCACTCAACATAGCCCATAAGAAGGTTATTAGATATAGGTGTGTAATGGTTAAATATATCCTCAAAAGGAGGAGTTAAAAGGAATTTTTATTGATAAGAAGAATAAGAAGGTTTAGAATAAGGTGGTAAATCATATTGAGATGGTGAATAGTTGGTTTAAGTTGATTTTGAGAATTAGAAGAAAAAAGTGTTAGTAGAAGTTTAATTATCATTAGCATTGGAAGATGATGGAAGAGTGGTAGAAATATAATGTGATGTGTTATCCAAGTGGGAATCATAAATTGGATCATAAAAAGTGATAATATCTTCTTGCCTCAACTCATTTAAATGAGTTGGAGAATAATCCTAGATAACATGATATGTCTTATGTGAAGGAGGAGTGTAGATAGGTTGGGAATAAATGAAATCCACCACCCTTCACATATTAGTCATGCTAACCACATTCTCTTTGAAATTTGGTTCAAAAATATTTTCTACATTATTGGTGTAAAGGGTGGGATTGTCTTGAGTTTCTTAGATGGGTTGATGATTAGGTAAAGGATCTTTATAGATAGACAAATGAGCATTTTATTGATTCAAGGCTTGAGTTTTATCATTTGATTTATAGTCCTTGAACGCAATCTCATAGGATTGTTGATGCTTATGAATAATGGAATCATGATTGAAATTAGGTCCAAGAAGAAAATCCATAGATAAATTATGAAGTTGTCTATATGTCTCATGATAATGACCCCAACTAGCATGAAACCAATAAAACTTGTTAGGATCATACCAAGATTTCATAGGACAAGTAGGGTCAAGCTCTCATGGAAGAGGCTTAGGTAGATGCTTAAGTAATTTAGATAAGGATAGAGGTCTATGAACATTGATGTTATTGGGTGAAGAGAAATGAGGATTAATATATTGTTGAGAAGAAGGATCTAGTTCTGAAGAAGGGTTAGGAATGATAGATTAAACATTGTGAATAGTGTCAAAAGAGTTGGTAAAACCATCATTGGTGATATTATAGTTATTGTTATTAGGTAATAAATGAGGACCCACATAAGGTTGGGGTGGCTTGAATTGATACATTAGGAAATCTTGTCTTTTATCTTGGTTAATAGCCTCCTTCAAGGTACGTGGAGAGAGTGTGTGGACTCGATATTGTAATTTAGGAAAGAGAGAATTTTTAAAGAGATGAAAAAGATTGTCATCTTCCATGTTATGTTCACATTTGTTTGACAAAGTCTTCTATCTCTTAACAAAGTCTTGGGCATTTTAATTCTCATGTTATTTTCAATTAATGAAATCGGCTAAAGTGTTTTTAGGAAGAACATTAGTTTGGAATTCTTGAATTAAAGCATTTACTAAGTCCTTGAAACTAGAAATGGAATGAGCTCTAAGTTGATTGTAATAATCTAAGGCATCACCCATGAGGGGTTTGGATAGGATCTTGGTAGCGACAAAGGTGTTTAATTTGACCCAATCCTTGTAAAGATTTATAAATGTTTTAAAGTGAAAGGTGGGATCGATTGACCCATTATAAGAGATTGTAGGTGTTATACCTCTATATCAATGTTGGCAATTTGAGTAGTGAGAGGTTCATTTTTTAGATGCTTAATGGGTTTATTGATTAAAGGAGGTTGAGGAATGAGATTGCCTTGATAATATAGAAGAGGAGGAGGGGGAATATTTTTGTTATGTGTGCCCCAAGCCATTGGTTGTAGATGAGATTGAAGATTAAGAAGGTGGTTTTGCATTCTCATCATTTAATTTGTGTTATGAGCTTTAAATGTATTCATTTGATTGAGAGTTTGCAAAAAAATTTGGTGTGTTTGATTAATACTAGAAGCATTATAATTGGTATTTGTGTTGGTATTATTTTATTGGGTACCATTATTAGTGTTGATATGAGCTTAAGAAGAATTGTGAAAATGTGAGGCACTAGTGGCAAAATTTTCTTGTGAAGCAAAAGATTGGACTAGTGAATGGTTGAGAGGAAGAAGCACTAAAAGCATGATTACCTTGGGTAGAAAACAATGACTAGTGGAAGGATTAAGGATGCTGGACCTTATGAGAGGTCCACTAGATGTAGAACCTACCATGTTAGTGGATGTACTAGGCATAGAGGTAGGAGATGTTAGAGAAGAAGATGTCATGGAATAAGAAGGAGTTGAAATTAAAGGAATAGCTCAAAATATTTTTGAGAATGTAGGAGTAGACAAATGAGGCTCTTCATTTTAACCACTAATCATGAGGTTATAAATGGTAGAAGGATCCTTTCCTCTATGTTGAGGAAATTCAGAGATAAAGAAAATCATTTCAGGAGTATACTCTAACTCAGGTTGGTCTTATAGTGAGAAAAGAGGATTATGCTATGAAGAGGTATGAGGAGGGATCCCATAATTCATTATGTAAGTGGAAATATGGACATTATTAACATCCAAAAGATGATCCCTACTTTGCCTATTGGAGACCCTATTAGGATTGGTAAATTTTATCATGTCTATTGACTATAACTCAATGTCATTATCCAACAAAAAGTCCATGATGAAGGGAAAAGAAGAGAGATGATAAATCAAAGGACAAAGAGGTGAATAAAATAGTACATGGTTGATTAGGTCAACCTAGTACAAAAACATGGATTATAAAATTATACAAGGTCGATTGGGTTAATCCAGTATAGTGTATAGAAAGTATAAAAGCTACTAGGTTGATTGGATGAATCGAGTATAGTGGACAAGGAATTTAATAAGCCTAAAAATAGATTGAAAAATCAAACAAGATAGCTTTTCAAGTAATGAAACATAGTAAATACTAAAAGGAAACAGAAATTCAATTGGATTAACACTAGCCAATCCAATTAAGACACACTAAGCAAAATATTGCATTAAAATTAGCTAATGCAAGATTTTTCACACATAATTGAATAAAGAGAAAGAAAACAACTTGAAAATTATAGCTAACTAATTGGTCAACTTGATTTTTTATTAAATTATTGAAATTGATTTTAAATGTGATTGGAAGTTGGCTATAAGAAAGATATTAGATAACAATATAATGATGATTTTAGGTAGTTTGGGCTGAAAGGGACTATCATGGTAATGATATAGACTTGGTATTGGGGCCTATCCCCTCACTTCACACACTATAGTGATAAGGGTGTCGAGTGCTTAGCTATAATATGCCATTAACCACTCTTTATACTTGACCAAAGCATCAAGCTGACTTCCCCCTTGGTGATGAAATCTAAGTAGGTTGGCCTAGGGTAGACAAAATTTTAAAGTGATTATTTATGTTTTTGTGATTTGGTCATATGTGTATAAAATAGAAATAGTAAAACTAAGTGATTAATTATAATCCCCTAATTAGAATATATGAGCTATTCTAAGCATGCAAGAAACATGAAAAGAAAGATGTGAAATAATTACTATCATATATGAGGATAATTCCAACTTGAAATAAGGTATAGTGTTGACACTATATGCATAAAATACAAAATAGGGTTAAGAAGGTCAAAACTATGCTACAGAAGCAAGGTTTGAAAATGAACTAGGTCAACAGTATTGATCCAATTATTTCAAATAGCACACATAACACAAAACTAGATTGGCAATGTTGATCTAGTAGACTATGCAAGGGAATTTTTAAATACTACAAAATATGAATGGAAAGACATAAAAGAAATGAATAGATCGGTAGAAAGGAACCTTGATAGATCAGAGATGCAATGAAGAAATATTGTTGATGAAAAACCTTGAAGTATTCTTGAGAAACCTACAAACTTGGTTGATAGAATTGATCAAGCTATACATGAACCTGCTAAAAAGTTATAAAACTATAAGGGGTCAACTAGGTTGACCTAGTAGGTTGAACTAGATGTCTGAAAGGCTAGAAAACTATATTTGGTCAACTGGGTCGATCTAGTTTCCTATTCTTAGAAACCTATGCATAAATAAAAATATTAGGTCAATAGAATCAATCTAGTATGCTAAAAATATATGATAAAAAATATGACTAAAAGAATGAAAAAGAGAAATAAATCTTGTAAGGGTTAGTTTTACATTGGGTTCACCAGAATGTATGTAATTGAAAATGCATCATGTCTATAAATCAATCTTGCCTCGAAGAATATAGAGCATAAATATACTTCTAATTGGGGATACATTTGTTAAGAGGGATCATGACCAATATAAATATCTAATAGACTTTATTAGAGGATCACTTGTAACACATCATGGTAGGAATGGTTCCAAATCCTACAGTCTAACATAATTGCAAAAAAACCCTAATGAATTCCTAAGGTTTAAAGCATTCACTTATTATAACAAAAATAAAGTAAAATCTAATATAGTGCATACCAAAGCTTGTGGCACAAAGTTGGGGTTAGTAACAATAAAACAGACTAAACTAAACATGTATTAGAAAACATATACTCATGTCAATGTATATGGAATCCTAATACATAGGAGAAGAATATAAATGCATTATCTATCTACTCTTACAAAGGAGAAATAAAGTTAGGAATACTTACTTTTGAAGATGAACCCATCGAGCCTCAATCTCTCCCTTGAATAAGGTGCTTCACAAGGGATTGTTGTGGTATGTAAGGATAATCGAGATAAATTAGCTCTAGGCTACACAACCTATCTAAGCATCCAAAATACTTTTCCATAAGATAATATCTGTATCTCCAAAGAAATTATGTAACCCTAAGCTTTATTCCTCAATTAGACTAGTCAATAAGTAGATGTTTGCTCACACTTATTTGATAATAATTATTTTCTTATGAAATGGTGGGAAATAAACATGTATATATAGGTAGATCTTTCCCTAAATCTTCCTAGGAATGTCGGCTATATAGGGTCAACCCAGTTGACCCAGTGTGTTTTCAAGGACAATTTACTAGGTTTGAGAGAAGTTGGCTGAAAGTCTAACAAGCTAAGAAAGTGAGAAATACCCCTAAACTGTATTAGGTCGACCAAATCAACTTAGTATAGTTGACTATTCAAAAGGGAGTTAAGGCAAGAAAAGGAGGAATGAAAAGAGGAAAAGATTAGAATAGGTAAGGCTAATAAGAATAAGCTTAGGGTTAATGGTTTTTTGGATATGAGTGTGTATATGGAAAGTGGAAAAAGGGACAAAAATATTATGAAGCATTGATGATATTCCCACCCCTTTCCCAGTTAACCCTTTAAGGCATGCACTCAGAGAGATTGAGACTCGATAGGTTCTTGCAAGATACAAAGTGTCAGTAATCAATAATTTTTTTAAAATATTATGTGTATACACTATCTATATTAAATATTATTTTCATAATTTCACTATGAATTTATAATAAAATAATCAATAGGATACCAATAATATTCCCAATACTACTAAAGTAGTTATTGAATAACTCCTTGAAGTTGCCATTGATTTGCATGAAGACACCTGGACCCTCCACTTTGATGGTGCCAAATTCCTCTAAGGAGTTGGGTCAGGATATATTCTAATGAACCTATTATCACTCAATTTTGAACCCTTAGAGAGGTAGTTTAAGCCTACTCTAATTGAGTGAAACAATGGGATTACCCATATACCTATGGACTATCTATAGTGGGATAAACCTCTAGATTGAAGGGCTAGCTCCCTTGATATATATATTTAAGATCATCACCTATGCTACTAAATTGTTGTGATGAAAAGGGATAAATAAACATGAAAAAAAACTAACCTAATGAGTTGATGCACCAAGTTTAACTCCATAATACTACTATAAACTTTCACTATGAAGGGTTATTCACAAAACTAATCTCAACATCCAAGGTTTCTCTAACATTAGTATTTCAACATGGACGTAATACGCAATGAATTTATCAATGTATATGAATAAGAGGTATGATTTTATACACTAGTACTCTTCCTTACACTTAAATACATATAATAACACTAACTACACTTCATGTGACCTATTAGAGAGTAGATTACTTACATAAAACATGAAAGAGTAAGGTGAACACAAGGATAGATGATTATCACTTTGCATTCAAATATGCACTAATTTATAAACTTATACAAGAAGTTTATAACTCAAAACCATCTTATAATATTTTATTCAAATGAAAAATTAGTACGCAAACTAGCAAAGATTTGCCATACGAAATGTGGATTTATTACAAATCCAAAAGTGGATGCTTATAAAGAGAATTATGAAGAGAGAGAGAGGGGTGTAGTATAATAAGATTAACAAGTGTACATGAGTTATGGTAAAGTCATAAACATACTTCCAAATCCATTTGTATCACTCTTGAAAAGGCTCCAACCCTCCATGTGGCATAGGAGTTAGAACTTGGATTGACACCTTGACTAGCTTCTTGAAAACTACCCTTATTTGCATAAGAAGATTGATAAATGGAATTATTAATCATGAATTTTACATCAATGCATTCATATTGTAGACATACAATTCCTAATACCATTTGTGTTAAAATTGTCAATCTTACTCTAATTGCACTCAAATGCACATTTTAGGTCAAAACATAAAACACCCTAAATGGTTAGAACTTGTCACTTACAAGTGATAATTTATGTCAAAGTATCCCTAAATAGGTCAATGCATTTTATGGGCCAGCTAACTTTGATTAGATCATTTCAATTCAAAATGACAATTTCACCATTTAGTGCTCTAGATCACTCTTTTATTCTAATTCATTGGTACACATCACGTACCTTTGTTATTTAGTGTTGGCAACATCCTAAATGGGAATACATCTCCAATGTATCTAACATTGCCTTCCAGTTCCTCTCCAGTCAAATTATGGCCTAGTAATATGAATTTTTGACCATTATGATTAATTGAGGGCCAATTTTTAAATAATTGCACAAATGTTGATTAACCTTGTTGTAGACACCGAAATCGTGTCGACTCCCCTGGTCCTTCCTCGTCTTATTCTTCTTCGCCTATTGAACCCTTGCCGATCACTTGTTTCACCAACCTTGACCCTGGCAGCATGTAAAGAGGAGCATAGAGCAAAAGGTAGACTCTATCCCCATTATGCATCTGCCGACGTCGGTCTTTACCCGACCGATGTCGCCGACGTCGGTCACCTATTGACCGACGTCGGCACTCCTGCCGATGTCGGTCACCTTCCCCTTGTCCGTTATCAGTTACCATTCGGTTTCCCGAAACGGTTGATGAACCGTCTCTGGAACCGTCCCCGTCCCCCGCCTTCATCAACCTCCGCCAGCCATTCGAACCAGATCCCGAACGCTATCCCCGAACGCTATTCGAAACGCTGAGCAACTAACCTGCGAATTCCTCCACCAACCTGCGAACTCCGAGCAATCATTAACTCTATGACATCAACTAATCTGCACACCATGGCTTTCATCGCGTCTTCTGCCAGGTAAGTATTATTCTATTTATTTCATTTTCTTTCTTAGTTATTATTTATTTTCTGTCATCCCGACTCTATCCAAAACCTGTTCAGACCTGTCCCGACTCCGTTCAGACCTGTCCCGAACCTTTTCCCAGAACCTGCCCCTACCGACGCCGGTCACTACCCCGACCGACGATGGCACCTTAACCGACGTCGGCACCTTCCCTAACCGACGCCGGCACCACAGAGACCGACGCCGGCGATTGTGCAGAACAGTGCCGCATATCAGGTACGCTCTTTATTTTTCTGTCATTTATTTTTGTCATTATCATCTACTTTCGTCCAATATTCTGCTCTTTTTTATCAGTGGGTTGATATCCTTCTAGGGAGTCTTCGTACTTTCGGGATCGGGCGTTTGCCTGACAACCCACCCTATCTTTGACTAACGTTTTCCGTGTTTTAGCCTTTTCTTCGCAGGTGTCATTCCTCCACAGCAAAAGAGGAGAATCTTTCAACGTCTAATTTCAGTGCGCACGACTATATCAGGTACTTCTAGCCTTGACCATCTTTTAGTTTCTTATTTCTTCTTTGAATGTAGAAAGCAATTTTGCATAGAAACACTTGTTTAAGGTTAATTAATCCAAATCAAGAGCTTAAATGGATTTTCCATGAGAGTTATTGAATATTTATTTTTGAAAATTGATTCCTATTAACTACATCATCAAGTGACATCATTTCTTGGGAAGACATCCCTAGACCATAAATGCCACAAATATCAAGATTATGGGTCACTCATGCCTAGTTAATGCCTCCCATGCCTCTTCAATGCCCCTTATTCCAAGGTAATGATGAATATAACTATGGATTTAATTCTAAATATTAGGATTATCCATGGCCACAGATCTCAATCTTGAGATGGATGGTCATGGTTGATCTTGACCAATCTCAAAAATCTATAAATAGAGAGGTCACGGGTATGAATTTTAAGCTTGAATATTGCAAAGTTATAATTTTAAATTATTTCGACAATCCTTTACATTTGATCATTGATTTTGTTCTCAAGATTCATTGATAGACTAGTTTAGTGATTTGGAATCATGAGCCTAGGTTTTATGGAGTGTTCTTGAGACATTGGAGGAGTTTTCCACCTTTGTTGACAAAGACAAGGATGCTTGATTAAGGGAGGACATGATTTTTATCCACATGGGCATGGTGAATCCATTTGGGAAGGTAATATGATGTTTGCTTTCTTTCATTTTTTTCTTGCTATCCTTTGTAATTCCCATAAGAATAGGTAGGCTTAGTTAGTTAGTTCTTTATGCATTTTTCATGAGTTATGGACTAATGTTTGACTAGCTTGCTTTGTAATCCTCTTTACACATACCAACTCATTGGACACATATCATGCCTTAATAAAATCCTCTAGTCTAAAATTTCATCATTCATGTGCATCGGTGTCTTGAAACTCTTCATTTCCCATGCCTAATTTGGTCCAAGTGGACCAAAACTCAAGTTCATCTTCTTCAAGTAACTCTTTCTCCATGTATTGTCTTAAAATATCTTATTAGATCTGAAACAAACCATTTTGGTTCTTGTAACAACTCCCAAGACTCCATTTTGCTCCTCAAGCTCTTACTAAAACTATTTTCCTTGTAGCCCTAAGAACCTATAAACCTCCTTGTGTAGGAAAATGTATGCAGGATATTGAAAAAATGAAGACATATTTTATGACCCAGTATGTCCTTATAGAGTCATGTCAATTTTCATTTTTTTAAATTTGAGTGGAAGTCTATTTTTCATGCCTTTCTCTATCTTCAATTAGGCCTCCTTTTCTAGGACCCTATTTTATTACTCCAAAACTCTTCCAAAAGTGTGAAATAACCCAAAATCATGAGATTAAATTTACTAGGATATAACCAACCTCCATGTCAATTTTAAGGCCCTAAGACCCTGTACAAGTATCGAAACCATGAAATGACCTTGTCACCTAGTCTTATTTTTTGGCCTATTTGAGACTACCTTAGAAAACAAGCCTTATTTAACCATTTATAGAATTTATTGTGCATATTTTTGGGATTTAATAGTTAAGACACACCTCAAATGAACTCATCTAATTATTAGTAAGTTATACCTTTCTCATAACACCTAAAAAATACCAAAAAATGTAAAATAGGGCATTTATTATAGTCCATATAGGTGACATCAACATCAAATTTCGTGGTGAGGAGCACCAAAGATATTTTTACAAGTTTAAAATGTTTTTAGAGACAAAATAATGGATTTGGAGACATTATAAGTCAAATCTCTCATATTACATTGACACAAGGGTTTTAGTAGGGTTTAAAACCTATTTGGGGTCTTAATGATCATTCATATAGAACCATCCTCCAATTGGACTCATTCCTATAAACTTATTTACTGACCCTCCACCTATTCTAGCTATCTCATCTTCCCATGAAAATTGTGAGATATGGTGTGAATTTGAGAAGTTACTCCTCATGTAGTATACTTAGCTCTCCTAAACTCAAGAGAGGTCTAATTTGGGTTTAATGACTCAAAACTCAATCCCATTACTGGGAGAGATTAAAAAACCTAAAAAATAATCTTCCTCATGATTCTACATTGTTTTCCAATGATTATTTCTCTAATATATGCATTTGGTGCATTGGTTAGGGGACTTGAGGTTATAGGCATATCACCTCCTTGCTAGTCCTCAAGGGAATTTGGATTGAAAACTAAGGTTTTGTTCAACTTGAGAGTGTATTGAGACATTTTACATGTTTTTTTATCACCTCAATGTCCCTCCATGTGGTTTTAATTGCTTTTTTTGTTTTTTGGGTTCAAACCGAACCCTTGGTCTCAAGACTGCCCCTTGTCAATGAAGTGAGCAAGGTCTGAGATAAATCAATGAGTATACCTACTACCTTTATGTCTAAGGTGATCATTAATATATTAGTACACTCATAAACATATTTTATATCCATTCATAAAGTGTGATTATGCCTATAGAGGTCTCACAACATCAGTCTCTCTCATGATTGGACAATATAGGTTAGTGGTCTATAACTCGATGATTGTATCTTGTGATGCGGCCCTTGAATCTATGTGATAATATTGTCCTATAAATTTGAGAACTATAGATGTTAATTATGGATTTTTGATATTCTTACACATTTTTATTCAAAACTTAGAACTTTTACATGGTCTTTAATGTATGAGATCCTACTTGAAACCTCTAAACTGAGCTTACAACTATGAGTTTTTGCTTAATAAAATATTGGCATTTACTCTATGGAATAAACACCAATTTATTATTGAATGGTATTGTATGCACCTCATTATTATTTATGCACTTGAATATATACAATGTTTAGCAGTGAGTTTAGCCCATCTTCTACATGTATCATTCATAGGTATCTCAAAAGGGCTAGTTGTAGGTGCACTTTCCTCTTGAAAACTTAGTCATTAGTAAACCTATCATTATGAGTCTTTTTTAAACCTTTTAGGTGTTATATGGGTCATGTGGGAGGTGTGTTCATGTTTCAAGACCATAGAGAGTCTGACAATGCTCACTGGTCACATTAATAATTACTTCCCAATGAGACAAATCTATAACATTTAGAAACATGGAAGTCTCTTGCATTTGTATGCACTGGATGAGTTGATATGATGGAACTATAAGACCTATTAAATCCTTTTAAATTTCTTAAAACATTTATTATGTAACAACAATTTCATATTTTCAATAAGACTACCAAAAAATCAAAGTGGTGGGGTTTAGAGCCTTTTCCAAAAACTTAAATTTATTAGCATTTATTCATAAAGAATAGGATATTGAACCAAATACCAATGCCATGAATATTTATCCCATTTGGGTCCCCATACTTAGTGAACAACTTAGGATCCATCTCTCTATATTCTATATGAAACAAACATTTAGACATGACCCTTGCAAGGCCGCCAAAGGACCTGATGAAGTGGAAACTAAATATTTTTCCATTTTTGGACCTTTGAAAACTATATATATATATATATATATATATATATATATATATATATATATATATATATATATATATATATATATATATATATATATATATATATATATATATATATATTTAAAATTCCTAATAAAGGTGTGGATTCACTTTTCATATGTTCACTCTTAAATATGACTGTATAAATGATTAAAAATGCCCCTTTTAGCTCAATTTCTTCTTAAGCATTGAATCTACAAGATCTGACTAACTTATAACTTGTTCTAACATTAGGAACATTATAAAACATATTTACATGCTTTAAAAGTATCACTTTTACATAACATACTTCATATTCATCTTAGAAATGACTTTAGAATCCCTTAGAAGTAGTTTTTAAGTGTAGATTAAGCTAGTGAAACTATATGACCTCATGGAGTGGACATTTCATTTGACCAAGACCCTACAAGACTTTATATATAATATTTTTCACCTCCTATAAAAACTTAAGCAATAAAAAATCTTTGAAAATACCCCCATTAGCCACAATATAAATCTTAACATCTCTAAATACCTTATTTTTGCTTAAAAAACTTAATTTCTCTGATGTGACTAGAAATGGGTTTTAACTCATTATTTATCAATACAAGGGCATGGGTAATATATATGAATCTATAGGCACTTCTAGGAAAATGGAAACATGAAATAACCTAGAATCATAGAGGTCAAAATGATGTCAAATTTTGATAAAAGAACCCACATGGTAAGATCATCCCTTTGAAATTTAGATTAACTTTCAACTTCACTAATAACATGGCCAAATATGAAGCTCTAATGTTAGGCATGAAAGCAGCAATTGAATTAGATATCCCATATCTACATGCTTTGGGTGACTCAAAACTTATATTACACTATGTTGATGATGATTATAAATGTAAAAGTGAAAATCTCATTGCATACCATCAAATGGCAACCACACTTACCAACGAATTTACTTCTTTTACCATTGAGCCAATTCCAAGAGACCAAAATTCCATAGTTAATTCTCTTTCTTTCTCAACATCTCTATTTCATCTTCATCAAGTACTTAATGATTCCTAGTTTCTTATCCAAATAATAAGATCAACTTATTCTATCCAACCAAAGGATTGACTCATTTTTCATATTAAGGCTGTCATTATTTGATAAATCCCATGGTACAAGAACATAATCTAATTTATTTAACATCAAACCTACCCTACAGACATAGATTCTCATGAAAATATGTAACCAAGCCTTCAAGTATGTATTTTGATATAACACCCTTTAATATCACAATGTAGAAGGTACCTTACTCTATTGTGTGATGCAATAAGAGGTTCCTACTCTCTTTGAATAAGCACATGGGGGAAATTACAGTGGTAACTATAATAAACATGCTATAACCCATAAATTATTACATATGGGTTAATTTTGGCCTACTCTAGAGAAATACACTAATAATTTTTCCAAAAAGTGTAATTCTTGCCAACTCCATGATGATATAATCCACTCACCACTAGCTGAGATCCAAATAGTAGAATCTCCTTGACCATTCTATCTATGGGCATTAGATCTCATTAGTAGATTATATCAATCAAAATATGGTCATGTTTTTATCATTATTGCTACTAAATATTTTACCAAATGGGTATAATCCATGCCTCTTATCAATGTCCCAGGAACCACTATTTATAAATTTATCCTTAACTAAATCATTTATTTCTTTAGATTTCCCTATAATATCATCTATTATAATGGTGTAAATTTCAAAAACAAGGACATGCAATAGTTATGGGCTAAATTTAAAATTTGCCACAAATTTGCCACACCTTACCATCCATAATGTAATGTTCAAGTAGAGGCCACTAATAAAATTCTAAACAAAATCTTGTAAAATACCATTCAAGAAACTCGCATTGATTGGCACCTTCATTTATATCCCACACTTTGGGCCTACCATACTAGCATACATATTATCACTAGGGCAACACCGTTCTTTCTAGTATATGGTTTCAAATTAGACTTACCTTTAGAAGTCAAACTCATATATTTGTGTATATCTCATCATGGTATCATTCTTGATTAAGAATATGTAAATCTATATTCATGACTTAAAATTTATCAATGAACACCATTTGGTTTCCTTATAACATAACCATCAATGCAAGGCTCACATTACCAAACAACATAATAAAAAGGTCAAAGTATGCACATTTAATGTTGGTTATATAGTCCTCAAATTAGACTATATCCATGATAAATAAGGAAAATATGCCCAAAATTGGTGGGGGCCTTATTTACTAAAGGACATTCTTGGTCCTAGTAATTATTGCCTATAAACTAATGAAGGCCATATTTTCAAATAACCCATCAGTACACAATTTTTGAAGAAATATTTTGCTTAAATATTTCCCTTCTTTTTATAATTTTATATACTATCCTAATAACACTTCTTGTAGGACTTATCTAATGGTCTCTCCCTTGCAACAACCTATATTATACACAAACCTTAGTGTCCTCCTTTAGTCCTTTGGTTTCTTTAAATTTGTGAGTTTCATTGTAATATCATGGATAGGACTTGGTTTTACTCATGAATACCTTTTTATTTCATACATCGATTTCTCATGCTTTTTATTTTTTGATCACAAGTTTGTTATTTTACAAATCTTTTTTCATTTTATTATTTATTTTGTGAGTTTCATTATAAGACCATGGTTAGAACCAAACATTTCCCAAAAATACCACTTTTCACATTTTACACCCATTAGGATTCTTCTTTTGTGAGTTACATTGTAAGACCATGGATACGACTAGGCATTCCTCATAAATACCACTTTTCACATTTTTACACCCACTTGGGTTCTTATTTTGTGAGTTTCATTGTAAGACCATAGATAGGACTAGGCATTCCTCACAAATACCATTTTTCACTTTTTTCACCCACTTGAATTTTTATTTTATGAGTTACAGTGTAATACCATGGATAGGATCAGGCTCTCCTCATAAAATCTACGTATGCTTTAAAGTATTTTTACCAAACTGAGTGTTCCTTTTAGAATGTTAAGAAATAGTTACAATTTTATGATTATATATTCTCAGCCTCAATTTTTATTTCTTTTATGGATACAACATGCACAACAAAACATGTTAGCATGTTTCCTTACACTTACATACATTATTATGATAAAGAATCATACTTACCTATCACTATATCCCTTTTCACATTGTCACATTTTTTTGATTTGAGGTAATTCAAATTATTTCATGTTCATTTCCCCTTGATTTCCCTTCTTTTCATTCCACTTTGGATAAAACAAGGTTGAAGTCAAGCTAGTAATTTTATTTCACATGAAAAAATAAGACTCTTAGACACCATGATCTCTAAGTCCTCTTGATTAACAACCAAGTCCAAAGTTTTCAAATGCTAGTCTTTTTTAACACCCATGTTTAGTTCTCTAAATATGTATGGAAGAGGAATAGAAAAATCCATTAAAATTTAAAATTCAAATCATTAACAAAAGATAATGATCAAAATTAGTATAAAATTCAAAAGTCAACATCACACCAAAAGACATGATTCATAGCACATATCATATCTGTAATCCAATATTAAACTCCATAGTTAACCTCATAATAGAGTCAAGGTCCATTGGGGTGTGGTAGGCTAGTAGATTGGGATAGGATAATTCAAAATTATCTAGTTCTACCTACTTTCTCACACAACTACACAATCTTCATAGTAGATGAAAAACTCTATAAGGGGTCCTGAGGAATGGGAAACATGTTATGGGAAAGTAGGTCCATTTGAATGTTAATGTGTATAGCCTTCATGGGTTGATATTCATAATTCATTTTATAAACCAAGATTTTGTGTTATTACGAAAAGTTCTTCAAAGTCTTTAATGTTGGCAGTCCTCTTGTTTTAAAAAATTTAATTTTACTGTCTTGACTTTGATAAAAAGTTTCTCTACCTTTATTTTTACTTCATTTACCACACCACCCATTTAATTACACCTTGATAGGAAATATTGATTCTAAATATGTTTTCCCACTTTTATATTCATATTATTCACATATTAAAACATGCTAGGCACTATATTGTTTCTATTTTATCTTTCCCTTTTTTTGGACAACTGTGTCTATTTCTATATTTATGTACTTTTTCCATTGTTGAGTGAGTTTAGATTTTCACTTCTCAATCACTAATGTTTTTAATTTATTTAATTTTTCCATTATTGAGTGAATTTGGATTGTTATTTCTCATTCATCAATGTTGTTTTCCATTTCATGCACTTTTTCCATTGTTGATTGAGTAAGGATTGTTATAGCTCACTCATCAATGTTGTCTTACAATTTCTTGCCCATATTTTTTTAAGGATTGTTATTGATTTCAAAATGATATTAGATTTTCATTTTTCTTGTGTCCTTAGTTTGATTTTTTTTACCCAAGGAACATTTTTTAATTGATTTTTTTTGTCATTTAGTAGCCTTGGATTTTTAGTTACTCGATTTATGCTAAAATTTTGGCTTGGTCATTTGGTCATAACTTGGTATTTATCACCATATATTACAAAATTTACAAGTACATAATGCCTACACATTTTAGTTATCTTGAATTTTATATGTTTGTTTGTTTTTTTCTCTTTAATTTTTTTATCCTTAAGTTTTGTCCAAAGTAGACTGTGTCCTCCACAATCAAAACTACAAACAAGTAAACAACCATTCAATGATAAAGGTAAGTCAAGGTACGCATCCATTAATTTATTATTTTATTTATTTCCTTTTTTATCATTTACTTTCAATGATTTTATAATTTAAAATTTTGTAATTTTATTAACTCAACATAGTGTGTTGTTGTGTTATTTTATTGAAGTACCATCCCATGTTGCAACTTCATTGCAGGTGATGAGTTTTGAGTGGGGCATATGTATACACAAAATGTTTTTAAAATTTATCAATTACTAATACTTTCCATCTTATAAAAACCTATGGAGTCTCAATATATTTGAGTTCATGACTTAATGGGTGCACCAAGAAAGGATTTGGTAGACCATTGGTGCTTCACAATATTGTTGTTCCCTATACCACCACTTAAAACCAACACAAGTCCCTCCTATACATTTCCTTCAAATTTGACTCCTTTCTTACATGTTACTCCAATAAATTCACCACTTAAAATATCCCTTACCTAATCCAAAACCTATTTTTTCATCCTTTAAACACATTAGAATGGGTTGGTCCTATTCTGGTAAATGGGCATGTTACAGGTCTAAGTCAGCCTAGCCATATTTGTCTAGGACCAAAGTAATTTATTTCATAAACAACTAGGTCGACTGGGTTGATCATGTTGACTAAATTTTTTAAATTTAGGGTTAAATATAGATATATAAACACATAATTCATGCAATTTTAATTAGAAAGAGATAGAGATAATCATTCATTTTTACTTCTTTACAATATGCTCTTCCACCATTCTACTTGAGGATTTATTGCTTAGTGTTTACACTTATAGTGAAGAATCTTATCTTTTAGAAATGTCTTAGATTACATAGAATAAGTATTATATCTTATATCTGACCTATATTTATGACCTTATGAACCATAACAACATCTTATAAAGAAACATTGGTCAATGGAGAGATTGAGCCTCAATGGGTTCATCTTCAAGGTAAGTATTTCTAACTCTTACTCCTCTATTCTAGTAGATAGAAGTAGCATAAGTAATGACTTTTAAATGTATTTATCTCTCCATGCATTAAGATTAATTCCACATTGAATTTAGTATATTTATTATTTGCATGTTTACTTTCATGTTTATTATCCCCATTTGTGACACAAGCTTTAGTAAACACTAGATTAGATTTACTTTACCTTATTATGTACTATTGTTAGAAACCATAATGCCTAGCTAGGGTTATTACATGGTATTTTTAAACTAAAGAATTTGGAACCCTCTCTATTTATATTATGTGGTAAAATACCCCTTAGTTAGGTCTAGTAGATCCATATTGGTCATGACCCTACTTGTCTAAATGTACCAACAAGCATAAGGGTTAGTTCTATTTATATTCTCTGAGCTAGGATTACTTTTTAGATCAACTTCTGTTTCACTTGTATACACATTATATGTAGATAACCTTCCATAGGGCCCTAAATATTATTTAAGGCCCCAAACTAAGTATAAATCGCATGGAATGGTAAAAAAATCAAAGTTTAATGCCATAGAGCCTATTATTTTCACATTGGCCACTAGCCAAGAATAAGACCCACTTATCAAAGATGATTCTTGGCTATATAATGATGACTTCACTAAGTGATATTGAGAAGTGTTTTCATTGATGTCAATTTTGATGTCATTTGATGTTAAGTTTATTATCATTGATGTCAAAGTGAATCTGGTGAAGTGCATGGTGAGTGATCTGTGAGGTATGAGATTATTTACGTAATATGACAAGGAAGTCATGTGAACAGAGAGAATTTGAAGGAAACATATTGTCTATTTATTGAGAGATAATTTTAAGGAAACTTAATGATTCTTCTAAGGTTGATATCAAGGTTCAGGCTAAGGTAAGCATGTTTGAGTAGTAGTCATTAAGTACAAGGTGTCTTGAGAAGCCTAATCATATCATGAGCATGTGCATGATCAACATGAAGATGTATGTATAGAGACATGATATTATTTGAGGAGCATGAAATAAATGTGATAAGGGTTTATAATCATCAATGAGTGTTTCAAGGTCAATTTTCAAGCCTCAAGTGTTTAAGAAACCTAGTCATGACATTGGTCATTGCATGAAGAGAACTTGTGAGAAGGTATGAGGTTGGTATCCTAGTGAGATAGATACGCAAAGGCATAATAAGTTGTATGGAGTTTTTTTTATCATGAATATGAGGAATTGGAGCACTCATAAGAGTATCAAGGTTAGCCTATAGGGGTAGGACCTATAGACTTAACATGCAACTAAATTAGTTCTAGACCTAGCCTGACCTAATAAAGTGTCATGAGATATTGTCAAGGTATATGAATAATATATGGTAGTGGTTGAAAATATTAAGAGGTTTTATGTCAAGCATATGAGGTTTTAATATCATAGATAGTTGTTATAAGGTCAATTTCAAGGCCTAATATGACTTGAAAATCAAGGTTTAGAGAGTAAAAAGAGAAATGGTGACCAGATGGGGTATCAATATCATTTTCAAAGGAAAGAATGAGCATGTGAGAATTATTATTGGTGTGATAGGTTGTCCTAGTGTGTTGACCAAGTTTGAGGTCAAAGATTACAATAAAAGGAATGAAAAGTTGTTTTGGGGTTTTCTAAGTGCATAGAATGAAGGGTTCTCAACCCAAGAAGATATTTCAAGTGTTTATTGGCACATGTAACTTTTACATGTGAAATTAAGATATTAAGGAGAGATGGGCAAGGGTCCTAGATAAGATATCCAAGCATTATTTTTGGAAATAATGGGTAATCCTTTATAAATAATTATTAACACAAGAAATAGTGTTAACCCCCTCTAAAACACTAACAATGACATGTTTTGAAATATATTTTACTAAAGTGCTTAGAATGGTTTTGTATGTCTAATTAAATTATTAGAGCATGTAGAAAACTCTCTTAGGCACCTCCACATGTGATTTATTTGTTAGGTGAGTGAGTGGACCCTATATGAAAGGTCTTATTTCTTAGAGATTGAAGGTTGAATATTGAGACTTATATTTGATTTACATGGTGGTTTCTTAGCATATTATATTACTTGAGGGTGTTAAACTAGTCATCCAAGTTAACCAGACTCTAATTGACCTAATGGTATAGATAGTGAGAAAATAAAGCAAAAGTGAAAAGTTGATTAAGGATGGGATATCATGGACTAGGTATGAAACCAAGTGCATGGAGAGGTGTTTAAATAATTTTAATAAATTTTCATATTGGATATATGTTTTGGAGGTTAGTGGATATGATGAAAATGGTGCTCATAATTTGATCTATCTAGTGAAGATGAAACAATGAAGGTGCAAGTTCATGAGATTGGTCTACAAGACCAATAATGTCAATTTAACATGGTATCTTTATATCTTATATTTTCATAATGATCTAAAAATATCATATAAATGCATAATAAGTCTCTAAAAGTGTCTACACAAGTGTTGAAGGTCGTTTTCACCATGACTATGTTTGAAGATAAATGACAAGTCTGGGTAACCAAGTTGTAGTGATGATTTGGAGGCTCTTTGCACTAATTTAATGTATATAATACACATGATGTTGTTTTTTTGTACTTAATGACCTATAAATTCTTTAAAAAATATTATAAGTCAGTGTAAGAGGTTAAAATGTTGAAACCAAAATGGCTTGTCAGGTAGAGTGAAGTCTGTGAGAGAGAAGGTCAAAAAATTAGTCTATAACACCAATATGTACCATATTGATTGTGATAATTTTGTTTGAGGTTGTTACAAGTATGTTTTAATATATTTTTCATACATTTTAATTTATTTATTGTGTTATTTCATGTGCTGAAAATCAAGTTACTCATAAATAGGTTTTGGAGTGTTTTGGTAGTTTTGAGTGGGCTACTTACAAAGAGGGTTTTGAGTCCTTTTTACCTATGTTTGGAAGTATAAAATACATGGTGATTATATTAAGGTAAGTTATATTATGTATGTATTATTTTTTTCCATGGTTGTTTGGAAAAGTTGTGTTTATTCTTTAGTTGTTCAAAATAGACTTTCTGGTTATGCACAAGCCCAATATGAATAGTACTAATGGTGTGATCCAAGTAGTGGTTTGAGCTAAAAGGAGTTATGAAGATAATATTATCTTATTAGTTTTATATTTATGTGGCATATTATATTTTCATACCATGTTAAGTATTTGAATATGCTTCATGAAGATCAAAGAGTAATGTGTGTTAAGTAGGCCTAATAGAATTAGGTCTCCGTGAGACCTAAAGGAGATATAAGGCTTAATTGAAGTAGGTAAGACATAAAGGGACTCAAATAAAAATTTATACATGTATATAAGATGTCATAATATCCATTTCATGGATTACATAATAAATGTAAGGGTTTTTGGCTGACTAAGAAGGATATGAACATGAGACTTGTATAAATACTAGGCAATTTGAGGCCTATAGGAGGAGTAGAGAACAAGCAAATGAAATATAACATTGGTAAGTATAATAAGGTTGTGATAATGTAAGATGTGTGTAAATAAACTATAATGAATTTTTTATAGAGTTATTTATATGAAAATCAAGCTCATATGACCTAATCAAGTCAATAAGATGGCTAGTTGAGTGAAGAAGGTGAAAAGGCAGTTCGAGAAGGCTAAGAGTGTGAAGAGATAAAGAAGTGCTCATCATTATTTAGTTGAAAAATAGTTTCTCTTAAATTTTATCAAATATATTAGGTAGATGAGTTGGTACTAATTCATCTAGGGGGTTGGTGCCTCCTTGCAAGTGGGTGCTTGTTAAAGCCTAGCTAAGTTGGTGCTTAGCTAGTTGGGGTTGGTGTTCCATGTGAAGTTGGTGATTCAATAAATTTGGTGTTTTTATTATAGTAATATAGTCCATTTGAATATATAAATGGGTTTTCATCCCCTTTAAGATTTCCCACATATAAGTTATGGTATCTTGTGTTCTTGTGCTTCATTCTTATGTGGATAGTTGTTTATTCTTGTTAGACATATGTGCTTGATTGAATGATTCAAGATTGATTAAGCGGAATTAATAATTAAGTTTTGAATACTGATTCACCCCCCACCCCCATCTTAGTCATTTTTATTCCAACATTTGGTATCACATCCTGGTCTTTTTGAAGTAGGTCTACAATCCTAAAGGAAGTTCCTAGAAGCAAGGATGGCTAGTCAGCAAGCTCAAGGTGGTTTCTATACTAGTAGGGATATATTATTTAATGGATATAATTATGCCTGTTGGAATTTTAGGATGAATATATATTTTATGTCTTAATTTCATGATATTTGGAAGTCAGTTATGTATGGATATAGTGATCCTATTCTACCAACTGATGCAATAGGTAAAAAAGCTAGTGAAAACAACTCCAAGGCAATAAATGCCATTCTTTATGGCCTATTAGAAGCAAATACTGTGAAGTTAATTAATTGTGAATGAGATAAAGAGATATGGGAAAAATTGAAGACTATATATGAAGGAGACACTAAGGTGAAGAGATAAAGAGATATGGGAAAAATTGAAGACTATATATGAAGGAGATACTAAGGTGAAAATGGCCAAATTACAAACCCACTGAAGATAATTTGAGAGATTAAAGATGAATGAAGATGAAATTATTGCATCTTACCTATTGAGGGTTGATGAAGTTGTCAATGTCATTAGAGGATTGGGAAAAGAAGTGAAATAATATACTATTGTTAAAAAAATGTTGAGATCACTAACTTCTAAGTTTGAATTTAAGGTGTCTATAGTAGAAGAGATGAAAGAATTAGACAAGTTAGAGATGGATGGGCTTCATGGAATCTTGGCTGCCTATGAGATAAGAAAAAATGAAGGAAGACTTCCTAAGAAGTAATCAGATTTTAAAATTAAAAAAAAAGACAAAATTCAAAAAAGTCAAGGATAAATAATGTTCAGATGTTGATGATGATCAACTCATAGCTATGTTTACAAACAAATTGAGGTTTGGATATGGTAAGTACAAGGGTTAGTTTCCATTCAAATGTTTCAAATTTGGTAATATTGGTCACTTTGCATATAAGTGTCTTAATAAGTATAAGACTAATCATGAATAACATGATGAACATCATGGAGATGATAAGAAGGCCTATAATCATAACAAAAATAAGGAGTTCAAGAAGTATGAAGGTATGAAAGGAACATTCAAGAACAAAAGAATTTTCTAAATTAAATAAGATGACTCTTCTGATGTAAGTGACTCAAGTGGATCTAATAGTGATGGTGGAAGTAATGAACTTGAACATGATAATAATGAAACCTTGTTCATGGACATAAAATAAAATAATGAGGGTTGCTCAAATGAGAAAGGTTTATGGTTGGTATATAATTAAATAAAGAAAAAGCTAAAGTGAATCTTGAGGTAGAGTTGGTAAGTGCCTTAGAGGAGTTAAAGTTTCAAATAAGAAAGAATCAAAAACTAAGATCATTTGTTAAGGATTGTGAGGATCATATTGGATTATTTGAGGAGATATTGAGTAACACCTCTAAGGAGTATGATGAGATCATCAATCAAGTTGAGGCATAGATGGAGATAGTCAATGCAACCCTAAAGGCTAAAGAGGAAGAATGCATCAGGTATGAAAGTAAAGTAGAATGCTTGAAAGATGATTTGAATCAAGCATCTAGAAAGGTAAGGACCTTTTTGAAGTTTGAAAAGAATACTGAGGCTTTAGATGATATCTTGAGTAGTCAAAAGTATGTAAGTGAAAAGACAGGTCTTGGTTTCAAAGAAGACCAAAAGGAGGTAGCTAAAGTCATAGAAAATAATATTAAAGACAAGAAGGTCAACATTAAAATACCTATCAAACAATCTAATGCTATGAGGTATGCCAGTTCATTAAATATTTATTATTTTATATGAAGTTAATTTGGTCATAAAGTAAGAGAGTGTAGAAGACCCTCCAAGAATGGGTACTCATGGGACTATGGGAGGAGTCACAGTTCACATCAGATAAATGGCATGTATAAAGTGTTTTGATAAAATTGTCATAATGTAGGACACATTGAAAAATTTGGTCCTAATAGAGTTAGAAGGTCATCAATTCAAAAAAAGAGGTTCAAAGCCCCTAGAATGCAAGAAAGAAGGCAAATGAATGTATGGAAACCAAAGATTATGAATATGAGTCATGATCAATCTAAAATCTCAAGTGGACTATTTGATATGATAGAGCATGCTTCAAATGTGAAATCAATTTAAGAATGCTTATTGTCATCCCATATTGATGATTAAATGGTTGATGAAGAAATCAAACCTATATTGAAAATAAAGCCTAAAAGGATATTTAAAGGATATTCAATATATTGAGATCATAGATATCTAGGAATATCCCAAACATGAGTTATTTTAATTCCCTTTGGAAAGGGGTGACTCTAGTATGCTTCATGGAGACACAAAATAAGTTATAAGGAGCATGGTAGATGCTTGGTGTGAGGGGAAGCTATTAAGGTTGTTCATAAGCTCCAAATGTAGTTGATGACAAGGTGAAAGGTATTAAGGTTTGAGTTTATTTGAGGGTAGTATGTATGAAGAAATGGGGAGCATGGTCCAGTAATTATTCATATTATGTGATATGTGATGTTAGGTGATAGTCTATAGTAGACCCTTTATCATTCATGTCAAAGGGGAGAAAGTTTAAAATGGGAGTTTGACCAGACTAGGGGAGATAAGAGTGATTATATTGAAGAATTTTTTTCATCAATGATAAATGGGGAGTTTATTGAGAAGTTTTTTCATTGATGACAAGGTTGATGTCATCTAATGTCAAGGTTGATATCATTGATGTCAAGGTGCATTTGGTGAAGATGCATGGTGAGTGATATATGAGGTATGAGCTTGTTTACATGATATGACAAGGAATTCATGTAGAAATAGATAATATGAAGGAAACCTATTGTCTCTTTATTGAGAGAGAATTTAAAGGCAACCTAATGATTCTTCTAAAGTTGATATCAAGGTTCAATCCAAGGTAAGCATGTTTGAGTACTAGTTATTAAGTACAAGGTGTCTTGATAAACCTAGTAATATCATGAGTATGTGCATGATTAACATGAAGAGGTATGTATAGAGGTATGATAATGTCTAAGGATCATGAAATATATGTGATCAAGGTCTATAAGAATCAAAGAGTGTGTCAAGGTTAGTTTTCAAGATTCAAGTGATTGAGAAACCTAGTCATGACATTGGTCATTGCATGAAGAGACCTTGTGAGAAGGTATGAGGTTGGTGACCTAGTGATATGGATGAATAAATTCATAAGAATCTATATGAATTTTTTGGAGCATGCATATGAGGCATTGGATCACTCAAGAGAGTCTCAAGGTGAGCCTATAGGGGTAGGACCTATATACTTAGCATGTAACTAGAAAAGTTCTAGACTTTGCTTAACCTAATGAAGTGTCATGAGGTATTGTAAAGGCACATGAAGAATGTATGGTAGTGTTTGATCATGGTAAGAGGTTATAGGTTATATTTAATAAAAGGCATGAAAAGTGGTTTTGAGTTTTCTCAAGTGTACACAATGAAGGGTTCTCTATAGATGCCTAAATCTAGCCACCGATAACCCCCAATTAAGGTTTTGGCCAATTTCCACCTAAAATGCACAATTTGGCCTATAAACACTAAAACACGCTAAAAGATTTGAAACTAACATATTCAAATGCAAATTTTGGCTAGGGTATCACTAAATGGGGTAATGAAATTTATGGGCTAGCTAACTTTGATCAGATCATTCTGAGTCAAAATGCCAAATTTGCACCTGGGTGCTTTAGATATCTTTTTCCTATAAAATTTTCTGCACAAGACACATACATTTATTATTTTTTGTTGGTAACATCCTAAATGGGAATATAGATCCAATGCATCTAAAATTTCCTTCCAATTCTAATCTAGTCAAATTTTGGACCAATAACAAGGCATTCTGATCAATTTGAGTAATTTGTGCACAAAATGCTTAATCATGCTTAAGAGCTAATTAACCCAAATCAAGGCCTAATCAAGAATTCCATGGAAACTTGTTGAATACTTATTTTTGGAAATGAATATTGAATATCTACATCATCAGGTGACCTAATTTCTTGGGAAGACATCTCTAAGCCATAAATGCCACAAATATCAAGATTCATGCCCTCCATGCCTCTTAATTTCCCCTTCTTCCAATACCATGATGAGGATAATTACAAACTTAATTCCAAAAATTGAATTAATCCTGAACCACACATCTCAATCTTGAGATGGATGGTTTAGTTTAATTCCTAATAAATCTCATAAATCTATAAATAGAGAGGCTAAGAACATCATTTCTAAGCTTAATATATGCAAAGTTATAATGCAAGATTAGTTCCAAAAGCTTCAAGCAACTAGTGTTACCATGCCAAATTGATTCTAAGCCAAGCCAAGTTACAAGCCAAAGGTTCCAAGGAGAGATGGAGGTAGCCAAACTTCTATTGCCAAGGATTTCACGAGCATAAGCCGAGCAAGGAACTATTATAAAAGTATTTGGAGCATCCAAGGAAGGTGAAGGAATTATTGTGTTTTATTCCTTAATTTTTATTTGTGTTTGTCATTTTTTTTGGTTAACTAAGCTCTCCATATTTTCTAGGCCTAGATATGTTATGTTATTAGTGTGTTCCTTTCAATTTATTTTTATTTTGGAACTAATGCCATACTAACTATCCTCTCTTGAGTCAAATTCCTAGATCACATAATGGCATGCCTGGTGGGACAAGATACATCATCCACATGAAGGAGATCATTTTGTAACTCTAAAATATTTATTTGAGCCTTGAAAAATCTTGAAAATTAAATTTCTAACTTTATTTTTCCATTTGTGTTTGCCATAGTTTTACACAGTAACTGACATTGACAATAATACCGACATCAGTTACCTACTTAACTAACATCAATTAGAAAAAATGACATCGATTAGATCTTTTTTAGCTAAAGTAACTGACTTCGATGGTATTAACCAATGTTGGTCACTGTGTTTTTCTAAAAAAATAGACTTGAGAGTTACTTTTTCAATGTTCATTGTTTCAAGCTAAAAAGAACTTTAAAGCTAAAGGACATGTTAACAATTTTCTTGTAGGACCAAGCTTGATATTTAACATGTTTAAATCACCTTTGCATGCTTAAAAATAAATTAGGAACATTTTTTGGTGTTTAAAAATGAATTTAGATGTTTGGTGAATGTTTTAAAAGTTCACAACTAAGACCAAGGGGTCAAATGAACACCACCAAATCTTTTGTTTTGGGCTTAAAATTGATCACACCTATCAATTCTTGTTTGCAATATTTGTTTAATCAATATTTTTTGGAAAAAAGAGGAATGTTGAATGTATACTCTTCCATTTGTCCCCAATAGGGAACCCTTGGAATCAAAATTGCCATTCTTATTCCAAATAGCCTATTCCAAGGCTTAGAAAGAAAGTTATTTAAAGCACTCCCTAAAAAATCGTCAATGTTTGGGTTACCTCAAAAATGACCCTAAAGTCTTTATACTTTCGTGCTTTCTTTATTTTTTTATGCATCTTAGTTTGAAAGGGGGAATTCATCACCTCCTACAAGTTCTTTAGGGAAGCTTTGACCTAGGGTTTCACCTCTTGAAATTTACTTCATTTGGCTCCTTTAGAGTTGCACATGGCATGTAGTGGTACTTTTGACATCACACTACACTAAGTGAATAATAAGATGTAGTGGTTGTAAAAAGGACTAGACCTTTTTGGAACAAGCCAAGTGATACAGACCCAAAATCTATGCTTTTATTTTGCCTTATTTGGTATGAAATTCATTGTGCAATTTATTCCCCTAGAAATGTTTGAAAGCTTGTTGATTTAGCCAACCCCACATTGACATACCCTTGTTAGGATTTGGACAATTATACTTAGTGTATTTTGGTCATTTTTGCTTGGTATATTTTGAGATTAAAACATGTTTGTTTATTCATAAGCCATGTCAAAAAAATGTATTTGAGTTGAGGAGGGTAGTGTTATGTTTCCCAAATCAAGTCAAACCATTTTGACTTTGAGTCTTTGAAACATAGGATTGACCACATCATTTGAGCATGCTTATGCCATTAGGTTGTTCAATTTATTTCAAGACTAGTTTACCTTGCACCAAAGATCATTGTTTCAAACCATGTCATGTATACCATTTAGACCTTTGTATTGTGTCATCATGCTATTCAATCTTGTCTAGCTTGTTTAGTCAAAACCTAGTTTTCATCATTGAGTTTTCAATTAGCCTTGTCAAGTTTGGATTCAAACATTGATTGATTTCTATTTAGGCCTTAATTCATGGGGATAATACATAGATCGTTCTCTTTTGGGTTGCATACCTTTAGTATATAGATTACCCAAATTTGAAAACTATTGATGGTTTGTTTATTCAGTACCTATCCTTATCATTGTTTATGCCTTTATTTGGGAAAACATAGTCTTTCTTTAAAGAGCCTTTTGTCTTATGCCTTATACCCACTTATCATGTTTATGTTTGATTCCATGTGTCGGGTTTATGTCAAAGTTATTTCCAAACTTGTAAGATTAAATCAAATCACATCATGCCTATTTGTTTGAGCCTAGATTTTGACTCTACATTTGGACAAAAGACCCAGTAACTCAACTTTTCCCTTTCCTAGTTTAGACCTTGTCTGGAACACTTTGACCTAGATATTTCACATGTTAGCTTTTGTTCAGATGCTCTAACTTTTGTGCATATGAAATTTGACATTAGACATTTGATGTTAGAATATTTTATTCCAAATATTATCACAAACCATTTTGGAGATACAACTCCACTTTCAAACCAAATTGAAGATATAGCTCCACCCCTTCGACCAAGTTGGACCAAGTTTGAACCATTTGTCCTTTAGATCATTTTTTAGAGTTTGTATAACTCTAAGCCTTTTTGTTTTCAAATATTTCATCATTTACATGGATATGTCTCACTACACTTATAGTGGAGCCACTTACAGTCCAATTTATGATAGAATGGCCACATAAAATGACTCCTATGGCTTTAGTCAAGACCCTAATGATGCTATTATGGTTTTTGAGATAGATTTCTATTTGAATAATATTAATCATTCATGGGAACAAAGTCATGAAACAACTTATGATCCAAATTGAGACCTTGATTGGTATAAAGAGGCTTGTGAGGAGGACTTTGAAGACCCAACTACATATAATGTTGTTTGGGATATAGATCCATACCCTATTTACAATAATCAATATGTGGAACATAGTCAAGAATGAGCTTATGATCCAAATCAAGATTGGAATGATCTAGTTTATGAGGAAGACTTGGATTCTTTTTCTTGTGCAATAAATCAAGTTTCACAAAATCCTTTTGATATCCAATCATTGGTTACCCCTAACCCTCCTTTAGATTATATGAGCTATCAAGCTCTACAATATCTAAGGAATACCATTATCATACCAAGACCTCATCCTTTGTTTTGTGTGAGAAATCAAGCCCCACAACACTTCCATCTTAGGACTTTGTCCTTTGGCTCATGTGAGCAATCATGTTCCCTAAGGCCCTACCATTATCTGACCACAAGTCATTCCTCATCTAGTACCAATCCCAACCAAACCTCAACTGATCCAATCATTTAAAGACCAAGCTATGTTCAAAAATAGTATTTTTCAACTCATTGGAAACTAAGGCTAAGATAACCAACCAATCTAAGATGTTTCTATTGAATCAACCATTAGTGATAAGTTAGCTTATGATAAATTACCTATTGATCCTATACTAGTTATCAAGGAGTCTCACTCCGATGAGCCAGTCTTTGCTGAGTCACTTCATAATGATTATAACCACCTTTTGTAAAATCATTGCCTTGACCATGTGATTTTTTTTAAGAGCCTACTATTGACAAGCCAATCTCTAAGGAGTTATATCTTGAGCTTTTTCCCATCCTAGAAGAGTCTCACTTTGACAAACCAATCTTTGTGGAGCCCATCATGCTGTTATAGGTTGTTACTTATCCAATACCAAATATTCAACAAGACATCATTATAATAGAGTACCCATTAGATGAAGAATCAAAGTTAGAGTTAGGCTTTACTCTTGGATCGACATCAGATTTAGCATCAAAATCAAAATCTAAATCGACATCAGTCTCAACATTGGATTTAGAGTCCCTTGAGTTAGAATCAGATTCAAATGAAGAATATGTTCATGATTGTTAGAACATTAGTTATGCATGCCTTGAAAATTGATTTTAATACATTTGTGATCCTTGTATGGTTTTTGAGGATGAGTAATTCAACTTTGACACAAGTTATCCTAATATATTCTATGAGGATTGTGTAGGCTCTCCCCATGTCATTACCATTCTATAGGCCATTACCATCAACCAAAATAGCCATATTATTGACATTCCATCTCCCATAAGTGTTGATTGGGACTGATAGAGTCACACTTTATTGAGTTGCATCCATGGAGACATAGTAGTTGAAGAAGAGAAAGGAGGCCAAGATAACATTCATGTAGCAGAAGAACACTCTCCTAGAGATTTTTTTTTGGAAGCGCTATAAAACAATCAAAGTCAAAAGTTAACATTCCTTAGTGAAACCTTATTGAAGGTGCTATAGGATAATCAAGATAACTTCATTGGTGAAAATATTATTGAGGCATCAATAGCTGAGCACAAAATTTCTTCACTACTTGATGAAGACAAAATCAAATATCAAATCAGAATATTTTCCTATCTACAGCCTAATTAGATGGTAGCTACTCTTAATATCAAATAATAGAAACATCTGGTGGTCTTATCAAGAGAACAAGTCTTCAGCCCCACCACAACCAAAATTATATCAAATCAAACATCAATAACATTACGTGTGACTGAAAGTCTTGATCTTCATTTGTTTCCACACAATTATACATTCCATTATCATCTAGCATTCCATTTTACAATCAAACCCACCGTCCATTATTTTTCCCTATTTACCATCCATGGTCACACTTTCCTTTGTAGAGGATACAAAGATACCTTGTATTGATACATGAAGGAATTAGAATCAATGACCAATAAATATCACAAAAGCATTCTTAGTAACCAAATTTCTTATCTACAACCTAATTATATGGTAGCTACTCTCAATATCAAATAATAGAAACATCTGGTGGTCTTATCAAGAGAACAAGTCTTTAGCCCCACCACAACCAACATTATATAAAATCCAACATCAACAACATTACGTGTGACTGAAAGTCTTGATCTTCATTTGTTTTCACACCATTATACATTCCATTATCATCTGTCATTCCATTTTAAAATCAAACCCACCATCCATTATTTGTCCCTATTTACCATCCATGGTCACACTTTCCTTTATAGAGGCTACAAAGATACCTTGTATTGATACATGAAGGAATTAGAATCAATGACCAATAAATATCACAAAAGCATTCTCAGTAACCAAATTTCTTATCTACAGCCTAATTATATGGTAGCTACTCTCAATATCAAATAATAGAAACATCTGGTGGTCTTATCAAGAGAACAAGTCTTTAGCCCCACCACAACCAACATTATATAAAATCCAACATCAACAACATTACGTGTGACTGAAAGTCTTGATCTTCATTTGTCTTCACACCATTATACATTCCATTATCATCTGCCATTCCATTTTACAATCAAACCCACCATCCATTATTTGTCCCTATTTACCATCCATGGTCACACTTTCCTTTGTAGAGGCTACAAAGATACCTTGTCTTGATACATGAAGGAATTAGAATCTATGACCAATAAATATCACAAAAGCATTCTTAGTAACCAAATCTATAGGCCATTCTTGATAGAGAAGTTATTCTGATGAGGTGTGGGCTAGAAATTAACATGATCAAGTATTCTATTTATATCATTTGTTGATTAAGATGTGCATCGCCCCATCAATAGGAACAATAGAATCAAAAACCACATCCATGCCAAAAACATGTACCATATCATCTCACATTGCCATTGCCATTATTGCATATCCATTTGCCATTGTTGTAAATCCCAACCATTCAACCCACCACTTAGGGGCAACCCTCTTACCATTTTATCCAATCTATCTAGACCATTATTATCCTAAGCAAGACCATACCATCCTATCTATACCAAAGCCTATTTTTAGTCATCCCACCCAATCTTATTTTGATCTTGGTTCCTTTGGTTCTTCCTGCACTTTTTATGAGAGGATTTTGATCAAGTTTCAACGATCAATCTAATCTATGTTTTAATGATAGTCTATGAAGGTAGTGTGATAGTTGATCTGGCAAGATATCTTTCATCCTATCAAGTTTGTTTATGTGAGCCTGATTATAACCACCTATGTGCAAATTAGTATTTCACCAGTCTTACTCCAAGTTATAACTACCTATGGAAAAATTAGTATCATTAACCTATGCCTTTGTATCCTAGTTATAATTGTCTATGGGAAAACTAGGGGAAACACTTGTTTATCATGCATTGTCGCATAACCTTGCCATTACTATTTTCATTTGATTGGTCATTTTCTAGATTTGAGAACTTGTTGGGACCTAGTGGGTTTTTTCCCACCTTTTGTGTAGATAGAATTACTATGACTTAAGGTCATTTTGGAACTATGTGGGTCATGATCAATTCATGTTGAGGTTACCTCAGTCCCCCTTTCCATACGTTGTTACCATTTTGTGAGAAACCTAAGCCAAATGCTCTCACCATTTTATGAGTAGGTATCTTGCCATTCTCTAACGAGTTAAGATACCTCAAAATTCCAAAAACATTTATAATATTTCAAAATCCAAAAATAATTGTCATGTCTAAGCCTAGTTAGTTATCCTTGATTCATCTTACTGAGGTATTATAATTGTTAGGATGCTTTCTTTTGATTTTGTTTTTAGGGTTTATATTTGTTTGTTTGTTTATTCACTTGCCTATTTTTTTGTTTTTAGCACTGTTGCCTTCATTCGGTCTATATGTGTTCATTGGGTGATTCCTCAAGCACATTATTCTTGAGTCTATCCATCTTCATACGTCAACATTTTCATCATGGTTTTTATCATTGGTGCATTATTTTCAAGTGTTTATTGGATCAGGAGTCAGTCCTTATGCATATTTTGGCCAAGTCTTTATGGTGCTGTATCATGAAGCCTACCATCACATGCTACAACAAAAATCAGCTTCATGAAGGTTTACAATCAATGGAGCTACATAAGTTTCTTCTTGGTAGCTTGGAAAATCATTCCATCCCACCCTTGATCAATATAATTCATTTGACCATTCTAGTTATATCATTATTAATCAAGATAAGCATATCCTCATTGAAAGGTACAACTAAATCATTCTATTGATCAATCTCATTCCTATATCCATCTCTTTTATCATTTTGTGCCCACTCATCTTTAATTTATATTCTAGGTTATATCCTTGAGTTATGCTTGCTAATTAGCCCTAATTGGGGCACCATCATCTATAGCCAATTCAAATCCTTATAATGATTATAACTGCCTATTGGCAAATCATTATTTTGAATTTTATTCTTGATTATAACTACCTTTGGGCAAATCAACATCCTTTTTACATCAATGCATGCAAGCATTTTATTATTTGGATTAATCTCAACCATTGATTAACTCCACCTTTCTTCTTGTTTCTTTTTGAGGGATTGTACATAAAAAAAAGTGATGGCCACTCCCTGAAGGGGGCATCATCATAGGCTTCCCAAACACATTTTGGAGCTTTGTTCTTCAACCATCATCTTCTTTTTGGCATACAGGCCATCTCTCATTATTTGAGAAGACATTGCTTTACCTAAGATTTTCAACATCTTCCCAAATAGGGGTAAACTGTAGACACCTAAATCTAGCCATCAATAACCCCCAATCAAGATTTTAGCCAATTTACACCCAAAATGTACAATTTGGCCTAAAAACACTAAAACATGTTAAAATCTTGAAACTGACATATTCAAATGCCAATTTTGGTTAGGGCATCACTAAATGGGGTAGTGCAATTTATGGGCCAAATAACTTTGATCAGATCATTCTAAGTCAAAATGCCAAATTTGCACTTGGGTGTGTTGGATTGCTCTTTCCTATCAAATATTATACACAAGATATGTACTTTTGTTATTTGTTGTTGGTAACATCCTAAATGGGAATATGAATCCAATACATCTGACATTGCCTTTAAATTCTAATCCAATCAAATTTTGGACCAATAAAAAGGCATTTTGATCAATTTGAGTAATTTGTGCACAAAGTGCTTAATCATGCTTATGAGATAATTAACTTGAATCAAGGCCTAATCAAGAATTCCATGGAAAATTTTTGAATACTTATTTTTTGAAATGAATATTGAATATTTGCATCATCAGGTGACCTTATTTCTTGGGAAGACATCCCTAGGCCATAAATGCCATAAATATTAGGATTCATGCCCTCCATGCCTCATCAATGCCCTCCATGCCTCTTAATTTCCCCTTCTTCCAATGTCATGATGAGGATAATTAAAAACTTAATTCCAAAAATTAAATTAATCCTCAACCACACATCTCAATCTTGAGATGGACAGTTCAGGTTGATTCTTGATCAATCTCAAAAAACTATAAATAGAGAGACTAAGGAAATCATTTCTAAGCTTAATTTATGAAAATTTATAATGTAGGATTGGTTCCAAAATCTTCAAGCAACTAGTGTTACCATGCCAAATTGATTCGAAGCCAAGCCAAGCTACAAGCCAAAGGTGCGAAGGAGAGATGGAGGTAGCCAAACTTTGATTGCCAAGGACTTCATGAGCACAAGACAAGTAAGCCACTACTACAAAAGCATTTGGAGAATCCAAGGAAGGTGAAGGAATTCTTGTGTTTTGTTCGTTAGTTTTTAGTTGTATTTGTCTTTTGTTTTTGTTAACTAAGCTCTCCCTAGTCTCTAGGCCTAGAGATGTTATGTTATTAGTGTGTTTCTTTCATTATTTTTTCATTTTGGAACTGACACCATACTAACCATCCTCTCTTGACTCAAATTCCTAGATCACATTCTCAACCTGAGAAGATATTTCAAGTGTTCATTGGAATGTGTAACCTCTACATTGGAACTCGAGATGTTGAGGAGAGATAGGTAAGGGTCCTAGGTAAGATATCTAAGCATTATTTTTATAAATGAGGGGAAATCCTTTATGAACAATCATTTACACCAAAAATAGTGTTAACCCTCTTTAAAATCCTAATGATGACCTGATGTGAAATATCTTATACTAAAGTGATCAAAATGGTTTTTTATGGCTAGTTAAGTGAATGGATCATGTATCCAACTCTCTTAGGCACTTCCTAGTGTGATGGGTTTGTTAGGTGAGTGAGTGGACCCTATAAGAAAGGCCTTATTTCTCATATATTTATTTTATAATTTAGATTTGACCAAGTCAAACTGTATAAATAGATTAAGGTTGAATATTGATACTTTTATTTGATGTGCATGGTGGTTTATGATGCCCAAGTTAACAAACTTAATGGTGTAGACAGTGAAAAAACTAAGCATAAGTGAGAATTTAATCAGGGATGTGCTATCATGGAGTAGGGATGAATCCAAGTGAATGGATAGGAATTTTAACAATTTTAATACATTTTAATATTTGATATATGTTTTTGAGGTCAATGGATATGATGAAAATTTTGCTCATGATTTGACCTGTTTAGTAAAGATGAAATAATGAAGGTGCAAGTTCATGGGATTAGTCTACAAGACCAATATTATTAATTAACCATGGTATAGTTATATCTAAGAGTTTCCTAATTATATCATAATATCATCCACATGCATCATAATTCTTTGAAAGTGTCTACATAGGTGTTGAAGGTCATTTTCTCAATGATTGTGTTTGAAGGTAAACTAGCAGATTTGGGTAAGCAAGTTGTAGTGATGGGTTGGAGGCTCTTTTACCTAATTTAATGTATCTAAATTTTTTTTTTGGACTTGAATTACCTATCCATTCTTTTCATAATATTGTAATTTAGTGTAAGAGGTTGAAATTTTGAAACCAAAATGGCTTATCAAGTAAAGTGAAGTCTGTAAGAGAGAAGGTCAATAAATTGGTTTGCTAGACCAATATGTGCCATTAGTGCTTATGATACTTTTATTTTAGGTTGTTATAAGGATGTTTTAATATATTTTAAATAAAAATTGAGTCCTTGATTGTGTTATTTTAGGTGTTTAAAATCAAGTTACTCATGATTGGGTTTTGGAGTGTTTTGGCAATTCTGAGTGGGCTTCTTACAGAGAGGGGTTTGAGTCTTTTTAACCTAAATTAGGAAGTATAAAATACATGTTGATGATATTAAGGTAATTTATATTCTATATGTCTGATTTTTTTCCATAGTTTCTTGTCAACATTATGTTTATGCTTCATTTGTTCAAAATAGACTTTCTGGGTATGGACAAGCCCAATATGAATAATACTAATGGTATGCTCCAAGTAGTGGTTTGAGATAAAAAGAGTTATGAAAATAATATGAGATTAATATGGGTCTATATATTTTTAATATTATATGTTCCTTTGATTTTAAGCGTTTGAATATTCTCTAAGAAGATCAAAGAGTAACATGTGTTAAGTAGGCCTAATAGGATTAGGTCTCCATGAGACCTAAAGGAGAGATAAGTCCTAATTGAATTAGGTCAGACCTAAAGGGAATCAAAGAATGTTTGATTAATTTTATATTAAATTTACTAATATAAATTTCATGGCCAACCTATGAAGGGTAAGGGTGTTTAGATAACTAATAAGGATATGAACATGAGACTTGTATAAATACTAGGCAATTTGAGGCCTATAGGAGGAGTAGAGAATAAGTGAATGAAATAGAAAATTGGTAAGTATAAGAATGTTATTTATACCATAATATGTGTGTAAAGTAAATATTATTAAGTTTTTATAGATTTATGTATATGAAAATCAAGGTCATATGACCTAATCAAGTCAAGAAGAGGGCTAGTTGAGCGAAGAAGGCTAGAAGGAAATTTAAGAGGGCTAAAAGTGTGAAGAGTTAAAGAAGTGGTCATAATTAGTTGGTTGAGAAATATTGTGTCCTAAATATGATAAAATCTATCAAATTTATGAGTTGGTTTTGAGTCATCTAGGAGGTTGGTACCTCCTTGCAAGTGGGTGATTGCTAAAGCCTAGTTGAGTTGGTGCTTAACTAGTTTGGGTTGGTGCTCCATGTGAAGTTGGTTCTTCACTAAATTTGGTTTTTGTATTATAGGAATATATTAAATTTACATATATCATTAGGTTTTCATCTACTTTAGGCTTTCCCACATATAATTTATGTTATCATGTGTTTTTTTCTTCATGTTTATGTGGATAGTTATTTATGCTTGCTAGACTTATGTGTTTAATTGAATGATTCAGGTTTGCTTAAGTGGAATTAATAAGTTTTTAATATTGATTCAGCCCCTCAATATTTTTTCTTCCAAAAAGTGCTACCAAATCAAAAAGCATCCCATCCTTAACCATATCATAAATAATCAAGCTTATGAAGTTAGAGGCATGAAGGCAACACAACAAGGTACTCTTGATCCAATTTCCATGACCAAGTATAAGGGAACTCATGACATTGGATTTAAACCACTTGGGGGTGCCCTACATATTATATCCATGTTCCTACACCAATTACTAGTGATGATGATTTCAATAGAAACATAGAGTCTGATTATATTGTATATAAGGACTTGGTCAATACTAACATATTTAACCCCCATGCCATATGTAAAATCACCCTTATTATCCATCCTTCACCACTTTTCATTCATCATCCACAACTCATCAACTAGGACCAACAAGAATATACAGTGACACTTGATGGGTTAGATAATGATGAGGATATTTGTGACTTTTTAGGTCTAAGAGACCATATTATACTTGGATATAATAAACAAGGATCTTCTGTCCAATTGTATCATGCGACCTATTTCATAGTGTAAGTGAAATTCCTTTACCATAGAGAAAAATAAAATCAAACATTGCGGACCAAAAGTGAAAACCTCTTTAAGGAACTTTTGGACCACGGTAAAAGTAAATAAAAAGGTCAATCTCTTGGTGAAAACCTATTTTAGGTGCCATTAGATGGGGATATTCACCCTTATTTGAATGAAGTGCATGATGCCACTAATTCCATAATCATTTTTGGGTCTGAAATATATTAAAAAGAACAACGGGCCTTTGAGCAGATTGTCTAAGAATGTCTCAAAGTATTTGTTATATAGCCTTTTCCACCATTTGGTGATTCAATGCATACTATTTAGGATAATTGGACAAGCTAGTCCAACTAGAGGAATTTTATATTACCAACTAATTCAGATTTTTTCCAACTCTCTTAGAAGATGTTTCTACACTTCTTATGGAGGACACTTATGAGGTTAACATTGGAACACTAATTAATCCAAAGTGAATCAAAATAGGTGCATCACTTACTAAAGAGGAATGCTAAGTCCTTACATCTCTCCTTAGGGATTTCATTAAAAAAATTTCATGGTATTATTATGACATGCTAGTTTAGACCCCACCTTGGTTGTACATCACCTTGTTGTACATCTTGATACTAAACTAGTCAAATAGAAACTAAGGAAAATACATCCTCACACCACCACCTTGGTCAAGAAAGAACTAGAGAAACTCTTAGATTTAGGATGCATTCATACTATTGATTACTCAGAGTGGATCTCCAATATGTTTCCGATCAACAAAAATCTAGAATGTACCATATTATGTACTAATTTTGAGGACATTAATAAGGCCTTCCCAAAGGATAAATTTCCTATACCATATATTAACATGATTATTGACTCCATAACTATGTATGAAATTCTTTACTTCATGGATGGTTTTTTAGGATAAAACCAAATTGATATTGCACCAAAGGATCAACATAAGATGATGTTCACCACTCTTTAGGGAACATTTTGTTATCAATTCATGATTTTTAGCTCAATAATGTCAAGGCAACATACCAATGATCCATGAAAATAATTTTCCATGATATGATGCATGATATAATAGAGGACTATGTTGATGACATCCTAGGTAAATCTAAGACCCATGCTAAACATCTAGTTTTACTTCATAATATCTTTAAATGACCTTAGGAGTATAAGGTTAGAATCAATCCAAAAAAGTGCATATTTGGCATAACTTCATATAAATTGATAAGCTTCATTATCTCTCATAGGGTCATTGAACTTTATTTATCCAAATTTGAGGCCATTATAGAGATGCCTCTACCATCTACTTTGAATCAAGTCCACAATTTATAAGGCAAGATACAATCAATAAGATACTTCATATCAAAATTAGCCAAAAAGTGCCATGCATTTACCCATATACTGAATAAGGGAAATAATTTTTCATGGAATGTATATTTCCAGAAGGCCTTTGACCAATTTAAATAATACTTAGCCAATCCACCCATTTTATTACCACCCATACCAGATAATCCATTACTAATCTACCTCTTAGCAACTAAAAATGCCCTAGGGGCATTGTTGGCCCAACATGATGAGTAGGGGAAGGAACATGTTGTCTATTACCTAAGTCACACACTAGTCACATATGAGAATAATTATATTCCAATCAAGAAATATTATTTATATATGGTCTTCATAGCACATAATTTTCACCATTACATGCTAAATAATAAGACCATTGTCATTGTCAAAGTAGATATGCTCAAGTATCTACTTTCTAAAATAGATTTACAAGGTCATATGGATAAATGGATCATTCTTATAATTGAGTTTGAGATCATATATGCTAACCAAAAGTCCATCAAGGGAAATATAATTAAAACTAGCTTGTAGAAGCTCCTCTTCTTGACACTCAACCGCTTACATTTGGGTTTTAGGTGAGTCCATTATGGCTGTAATAGAAACACCTCCTAAAGAGTAGTAATGGAAGCTTTATTTTGAAATTTATTTCATTTCTCATGGATTGGGGGGAATTATTTTATTCATAACACCATGGGGTATCTCATTCCCAAGTCTTATACCATATTTATTTTTAATAATAACATAGCTGAGTATGAAGTAATTATTGTAAGGTTTCATTTAGCATTATAATGGAACATTCAACATCTACTAGTTTATGAATATTCATGACTTATCATAAATCAAGTCATATACTAATTCTAGACCAAAGACAAGAAGCTGGTACCTTATAAATCCACGGTGGACACTCTCCAGCAATAGATTTCCCACCTTTAGTTTGAGTATATACCTCAAGCCAATAACAAGATAGTGGATGTTATGGATACAATTGGTTCTATGATCCACATTAAAAACAAGGAAAGAGACTATAAATTCCTCATTTAACATCTTATAGTGTCTGCTCATGAACCATTGGCTATTGAGATGATTTGTGAAATTATTGAACCCAATTATAAATAGTATTCCAAACTATATAATTACCTTCATGACCAAATCATTCCACTAGACCTTACCTGTAAACAACAAAATCCTTCACCCATCAAGCCTCTCATTATAACTTACTTGGGTGTATGCTCTATCTTATAATCTTTGATGTAACTCTGCTTTGTTATTTAACCTCAACATAATTTGGATTAGCATTAAGGGAAGTGAATGAAGGGGTTTATAGAGCCCACACCAGTGGGGTAATCCTTGCTAATAAATTAATATGTAGGGTTATTATTGGTTGGCATTGGAAGTATATGTAGTTACTTATGTTAAAAGGTGTAAATAATGTAAGAGGTATGCCAATTTGATACATGCTCTATCTTGAATGCTCAAACTAATGATTACATCATCAGTGTTTTCAATGTGGGGACTCAACCTCATAGGGAAGATTAACCCTACCTCCTTATATGGACATAAACATATCTTTACCACCATTGAGTACTTCACTAAGTGGGTAAAATCCATTCCCCTCACTTACATGACAAACAAGTAGATCTCCAAATTCATTTACAATCACTTCATCTGCCACTATGGTATCCCCTTTGATATTATATCTGATAATGGTGATTCATTAAAAAATAAGAATGTCAAAGCCCTATGTGATGAATTTAACACTACCCAATAATTTTCCACTGCATATTACCTATAAGGTAATGGCCAAGTAGAGGAATATAAAAAAACCATTGTCAAGATTCTTAAGAAGATAATCAATGATGTTGATCATGATTATCACTTTAAACTCTTCTATGCCATTTGGGCCTATCAAACCAATTTTTTCACTCCAACAGGAGCCACACCATATTCCCTTATTTATGGCACTGAGTCCATTCTTCTTATCAAGGTTGAGTTACCTTCTCTATGCATTTCATTGAAACATATCATTGATGACAAGGATTATAGAGTAGCTCATCTACAAGACATGGAACTACTAGAAAAAAATTGTAAGGCCACTTTGAATAGTCTTTAGGCATACCAAAATTAGTTTTGTGGTCAATATAACAGGTATGTGAAACATAGAGAGTTTGATCTTGGTAATCTTATACTCAAATAAAACCAAAAGAAACCCAATGTTGAATATAAAAAAAGGAAAGTTTAAACCTAATGGGTTGGGCCGTTATGTGATTGTTGCTAATTATGGCTCTAGAGCATACATGCTAGCTACACCATAAAGAGATGAAATTAACGAACCACTGAACATAATAAATCTTAAGTTTTTTTTCTCTTGAAAGACCTGAAATATCATCTATGAACATCATTTAATTTGTGATGTAACATTACCTTATTTATACTATATCATATACCTTTCCTCTCATACTTCCCTATTATTCAAAGTTTGTTTTACCCTCCCCTATTCTAATTTGACCTTGATTCTGATTCATTGATACTATAGACACTTTTAGCGGTTGGATTTAGATGCAATTTCATTCGCTGATTCAATTTTATGACTCTTTAAGAGCATTCATTTACAAAGGGGTAATATCTTGAGGTAGTATGATAGTAGTCTAGCAATGTTAGGAACCATGTCCTACCCTTTTATTTGAATTATTAGTGTCTTAGTTACTATAGACACATATTATTTGTAAGTCATCCCTTTATCATATTTGAATTATCCCACATATATGGGAAGTAGTAGTTGTTAGATTAGATTTAGTATTTAAGTGTTGAGTCCCAATGAAGGCATCCACTAATATTATTGTATTGAGATTTATCAAAGGAGGTTACCCCCTTGAAGTGTCCTAAGATCTAAAGGTTATTTTGGGTTATTTTTCAAAGTTTGTTTCATTATTCATTTATTTTTTGTAGTTCATAAATCTTTGCAGAAGGACCCTCAAATATGGTATCAGAGCACTTTCTTGACCTATGAGTAGATTTTAGAGAATATTTTTTTAGTAGTGGATTTTTAGGAGCTATGTCATTTACAAAAATACTTTTACTTACCTCTATTTTATACATCTTCATTAGAATTTTGGATAAGGGTATATATCCCTCCACATAATTATGGGAAGTATTTGGGCATAAGCCCTAAAACTCATTATGAAGAGTACCATAGGAAATCTGAAGTAATTATCCTATTAAGAGGATCTACCAATGAAAAGGTAAATCAACCCATCTTGATTGACTTATTTTCACCTATGAGGTAAACTAAGAGTTGTTGCTTAGGGGTAAATTTGTGGCCAAAAATATTTTGGAGAGTGGTACTCATTTAGATAGCATTGATGGTCATAGAGACTCCTTAAAACCATTAGGTAGCTAAATATACTTGGGTCCCATAACCAAAATAATATTTTTATAACACCAATAGTAGAGTGATCACAGTTAAAAATTGATGGTAACCGCACACTTGCCAACAAACTTTTGGTAGGAACAAATAAATGGCAATCTATTTTTTTTATTAAAAAAAATATTTTATAGTAATTTTTTTCACATATCTCCCTCTATAATTCTATTGACTCTAAAAATTTCTTCGAATGCCTAAAATTCCATTCTTTACATTTTTTTTCCTTGAGGATCCATATCTAAATTCCACTTCTATTGGCTAAAAATCTCAATTTTTTATTTTTTTCAATTTTGACATAACTTCTTTAGTTATTTTCCTCTTGCTTAAAAAAATTCCCACAATTTTCCTTTCCCTTTTATACTCCTTTGTCCCTCTTGGATAAATTTTCTACTTTTTCCATTATGATCTCGAAATTGGCCTTACCTTTGTCAATCCTAATTAGGAGGTGCCAAATAACTAGTAAAGGTCCATTTATCCCTTATAATTGAGTCCAAATTAAAAAAAATAAATTATTGAACATGTCTTAGAATGTGTTTTTATATTCCTTTCCAAAAAAAGCTAGATATGTTAGCCACCCGTGCAGGCACAAATATCATGGAGGAAGAAATTGCAATATTGAAAACATAAATCACTGAGTTAATTGATATGATGCATGGAATAAATCAACAAAATAGCCTTTTTCTCACAAAATTATAAGAGTCTTCTTTAGATAATAGTTTCTCTTCTCCCCACACATCATGTGGGCTCAAGATGGACTTTCCATGGTTTAATGGTACAAATCCTACAATATGGATATATTGAGTGGAGCAATTCTTCAACCTTCACAATACTTATTATGTCAACAAACCACTTGGAATAATAATCACTCAAATGGTACCATTGAAATCAAAATTTGAATGATGAACTTGAATGGAAAACATTTACATCTTTACTTCTATTAAGGTTTCTTCCCTTGGCATTCAAGGACTTTATGGGATCTTTTTCCAAACTCTAGTAGATAGACACCATTTATTGAGTTACAACCCATATAGACCAACTGTGACTTAAACCTAGGACCTTCCATTTGTTGTTGGAATTCTCTACCAACTTAGCTATTATACCCTCTGTGTCCATCCCATCATTGGTCTAGGTATGGATTATTTCTAAAACCCCCTTAAGCCACAATATAGGTGCTTGGGGATCCTAGCCTAGGTCTGATACCACATGTTGAACTATAGCTCATATGGACTAGATAAGACTCAAACCTAATACCTTATATTCTCCTTTGGAGTGCTCTACCAACTGAGCTACTGGCCCCTCTATGGCCAACCTATTATTGGTCTAGGTGTGTCTTATTTCTAACACCCCTCTTAAACCATACTACATGTGCTTTGGACTCGTATCTTGACTCTAATACAACATGTTAAGATATAACTCATATGGAATAGATATAAATCAAACCTAGGACCTTTCATTTACTGCTAGAGTGATCTAAATACTAAGTTACTAGTCCCTCTACATCTAGCCCATTTTTAGTTTAGGTGTGGCTTATTTGCAACACCCCCCCTTAAGAAACACTATAAGTGCTTGGGGCTCATAACCTGGATATGATATCACATGTTGATCTACATTTCATATGGACCACATAGGAATCAAACTTAGGAGCTTCCATTTTTTTTGGAATGCTCTACCAATTGAGATATTGGACCCTCTATGTCCATCCCATCATTGGTCTGGGTGTGGCTTATTTTCAACACCATTCATGATTATTAGATTGAATTTATAAAACTGGCTAATCACAATGAAGGGTGTATTAGATGACTTCTTCAAGAGTTATTTTGTTAGTGTCCTCAAAGAGATAATTTTCTTAGATCTAATTTTTTTATCCCAACAACATGATGGACACCTTGGGTCTAACCAAGTTAGTGTAGAGAGGATTACAAAGCAAGTTAGTCAAACATTAGTCCATAAATAATGAAAAATGCATAAAGAAGTAACTAACTAATCATATCTATTCCTATGGGAATTACAAAGGATATCAAGAAACAAAATGAAATAAATCAACATCATATTACCTTCCCAAATGGATTCACCATACCCATGTGGCTCAAAATCATGTTCTCCCTTGATCAAGCATCCTTGTCTTTATCAACAAAGGTGGCAAACTCCTCCAATGTCTCAAGAACACTCCATAAAATCTAGGCTCATGATTCCAAATAACTAAACTAACCTATCAATGAAGCTTGAAAATAAAATAAATGATCAAATTCAAAGGATTGTGGAAACAATTTAACATTATAACTTTTCAATATTCAATATTTTTAATTCATGTCCATGGCCTCTCTATTTATATATTTTTGAGATTGGTCAGGATCAACCATTACCATCCATCTCAAGATTGAGATGTGTGGCCATGGATAATCCTAATATTTGGAATTAAATCCATAATTATCTTCATCATGACCTTGGAAGAAGGGTCATTTAAGAGGCATGGGAGGCATTAACTAGGCATGGGTGACCCATAATCTTGATATTTGTGGCATTTATGGCCTAGGGATGTCTTCCAAAGAAATGATGTCAATTGATAATGCGGTTAATAGGAATCAATTTAAAAAAATAAATATTCAACAACTCTCATGGAAAATCCACTTAAGCTCTTGATTTGGATTAATTAGCCTTAAATAAGGTTAATCAACATTTGTGCAATTATTTGAAAATTGGCCCTCAGTTAGTCAAAATGGTTAGAAAGTCATATTATTGGGTTATAATTTGATTGGAGAGGAACTTGAAGGTGATGTTAGATGCATTGGAGCTATAGTCCCATTTAGGATGTTTCTAACACCAAATAATAAAGGTACATGACATGTACCAATGAATTAAAAGAAAATAGTGATCCAGAGCACTAAATGGCAAAATTGTCATTTTAACTCAAAATGATTTGATCAAAGTTAGATGTCCTATAAAATGCATTGCCCTATTTATGGATAATTTAACCTAAACTAGTAATTTTACATGACAAGTTTGAATCATTTAGGGCATTTTATGGATTTTGACCTAAAATGTGCATTTGAGTGTAATTTGAGTAAGATTGATAATTTCAACACAAATGGTATTAGGAATTGGATGTCTAATGATAGTAGGATTTATGCATCTACAGAGATCAAGCTAAAATTTTTGCATGCTATGCCTTACAATTTGATTGACAGAGTCATTGCATACATTGATCTCAAAGGACTAACAATTGAAGATATGGCCCTTTCTGATGTCATTGATTTTGCCAAACACCAAATCATGACTCTAGTCTCTGAGACTAGGTCGATGCAGAAACTCAGCAAACACCAAGCATCCCAAATAGCTCTTGTATTCCTAGATTCAGCCCCATTTGGCTGTCGACCATTTGTGCAACCTCGTCATCACCAGAAGCAGTGCCAAAAGCATGTCTCATACAAGCGCCGCTCCTTTCCTAAGAAGCATTCTTATGCTCATCACCGTTTCCTCAAGAAACAACACACTACTCATCCTCCTCCAACCAAGCTGATTTGCTACATTTGCTGCAAACCCGGCCACATTGCTCCCAATTGCTCCTGCAAAAATCCTACTGTTAAAGCCGTCTTTTCCTCCAACGTAGCTGCGTGGTGGGATATAGTTTACGCAAATGAAGATTTATATCTTCAAGAAGATATTTATGAGCCAACTCTTGAAGATCTTCCTGATGATGAATTTGATGATGAAGAAGATGCAGCAGCTCTTGAATTACTTGCAGATGATCTCGAACATCCAATGATGAATATGTAACATGGTGCAAGACACTACAAACCCAGACACAATGACTGGTCTATCCAATCTAATGAAGCATATGGAGCCTGGTCACGCCATCACCATGAGGTACTTGAGCGACCAGAGAAACCAAGAGGAAGAGGATATTCTAGAGGAGAATCATCCAGAGGGAGACAACCCTCTATGCCAAGACAACCTCCCACAATGCACAGACTCGACCATCCTCCTGTGCAATATCCAAGCTCTTTCAAGCCAAGCAACTCCTGGATAAAGAACAAGTTCACCAGCAGAGAGCCACCAAAAGAAATAAGAGAGCCATTGTGGAACCAACTCCTACCAGCAAAAGAACCAGCGATATCAACAAAACCTCGGTGGGATGACGACAATGAAGAGGATGAAGTCGGAAGCATGTTCTATTCTGACCAAGATTACTGCCCTGGTGAATGCAGTAATCTCCAAGAAGAAGAAGCTGAACCAGAAGAAGAAGAAGTCTACCCTAAACCAACAATTGTTCAGGATCTAGGAAGACAGAAACTGGTATGTACCAGTATCCCTTCTCTCAAACTTCCACAACCTGCCTATTTAAACCATTTGATCAATGGCAAATTTGCCCAATTCTTTACATTAGAAATAAATGGCAGACTGGTAGATGCACAAGTAGACACTGGTGCTTCTCTCTCATTTGCTAAACCTCAGCTCATCAGTGACTGGAAGACACTTGATGAAGCATCAGCTTATAAGAGCATAGATATTCAGGGAAATAACTTCACCTGTACAAAGTACAAACACTAGCAACCCCTGCGTATCCAAAATAAACTCTTCCATTATGATTTCTTTGCCCTTGAGAAGATGCCCATTGACATCCTCCTTGGAGGATCATTCATTGATAGATATTCTCCCTATGGTGCTACTACAAAAAGCATCATGTTCACCATAGAGAATGAAAGGCTTAGAATACCTCACCTTATCTATGCCACAGAACAGTTCCCGAGCTCCATGACTCAGAGCCCTGAAATAATCCCAGCTGAGATATTAGAAATTGGAAATAGGATCAAGTCCTCTATCTGCTCAGAAAACCCTCAGCAGTTTTGGTCCAAAGCTATGCCTAAAATGGAAATTAAGATAATTTAAGGCAAGCATATGAAGATTGGGAAGAAAATCCCAATACCAGCTCAGGATTATGATGATATGGAAGCACAAATCAAAGATCTGGAAGCAAATGGCTTCATTGAGAAATCAACCTCTCTTTTCTGCTGTTATGCCTTATGGTTAACAAACATTCAGAGTAGAAACGAGGAAAGAAGAGAATGGTCATTAACTATAGACCATTAAATGCTATAACAGAGCCATATCCATATCCAATACCAGATAAAAGCTACTTGCTTGAGAAATTTTTAGCATGTAAGTATTTCTCACAGTTTGATTACAAGTCAGGCTTTTACCAGATCAGAGTCAAAGAAGAAGATAGAGCCAAGACAGCCTTCAGCTACCCATTTGGCCATTATCAATGGACTGTGATGGCTTTCGGCCTTATGAATGTGCTAGCATATTATCAAGCGCATATGGATAAAATTTTTAGTGGCACTTCTCATTTCCTCTGTGTATACATAGATGATATTTTAATTTTTAGCAATTCTTTAGATGAGCATGCTACTCATCTCTCCGAATTCTTTCAGCTGGCACAGAATGCAGGGATAGTCCTATCAGAAACTAAGATTCAGTTATGCAAGACTGAATGTAACTTCTTCAGCATGGCGATCCGAGAATCTAAACTGCAAGTCTAGCCACATATTAAAGAAAAAATCATCAGTTTCCCTGAATGTTTGGATAAACCCAAGCTACAAGCATTTTTGGGTTTGTTAAATTATCTGAATAGTTTCTATCCTAACTCTTGTGAAGACAGGTACATTTTACAAATGCTTCTCCAGAAAAAGAAAGCATTTCATTGGGAAGAACAACATACTATAGCAGTTCGTAAGATCAAACCAACTGTAGCCTCGCTACCAAAACTACATATTCCAAAGTCCAAACAAATGAAAGTTTATACTGATGCCTCTGACCTCGCATGGGGAGAAGTACTTCTTTGTATTGTAGATAATAAAGAATTTATATGTGAGTTTACGAGTGGTGTGTTTAGCTTTGATGTATTAAAATGGATCTCCTCTGATAAAGAGATCTATGCTGTAAAGAAATGTCTCGAGAAGTTCATGCTTAAACTTCTCCATTTGCCACATTTTGTAATTGTAACTGACTGTACTAGATTTCTAACCTTTAGAGAAAAAGATCATGGTCAGAAAGATGGTCATGGAAAATATGTCCGATGGTAGGCATTCTTTCACCAATTTAATTTTTTTGTGGAGCATATTATAGGTTCTAATAATATAATTGTAGATTGGCTTAGCAGGAACCCTCCAGCAACATTGATGCATCAACCTGCACCTGGTTTCAACCTCACCAAGATAGTTAACCAAGGATTTGACTCCATGAACGTCCTTGTACAAGAACAAATCCTTTGAGAAGGCCTACATCCCCGATATATGAGGATTTCTTATGCAGCAGGACAGGACCTACAAATGTCTACAGCAGCGACAATCCAAGCCAACCGCAGACAAAATTCGAGAGTCATCATAATTGAAAGGCTCAACAGTGAATTCATATACCATCAATTCACTAAGCTACTAAAGTGACCACTATGGACGTGGCACATTCGGATCAGATCCACTTTCAACGAACACCTGTATCGTTGGATTGCTCCACATGGCCCACACAGAATACATGAAGAAGAAAATCAGGATCAAGATATTGTCGTGCACACCATCATCAGAAGACAACTTGAGTGGGAATCTTATTTCCACTACACTCCACGACATATGCCATGTGAAGCGGGACCTCTTAATTGTCGGCATTGGCATCTCTAAAGCACTTTCTAGATAAGATGCCTTTTCAACCCGATATCCGAAGATGACCTTGTAAATGAAGTGGAAGACATGTTGGGCCCACAGCCTAGGATTCCATCCTCACCATCATCATGTTGTGGATCCAATGCTTCGAATAGCATCTCGCTGTAGACCTACTTTCCAGTTGTAAAGCATGATGGGATTGACACCGCCTTGCCAGTGAGCAGGAAAGACCGCCCAAAATTGCTATAAATAAGCCTCTTTGCCTTAGTATTTGCATCAAAAAATTTTCAGTGTGAAAATCTAGTAGCCTTGTTCACGAGTATGCTCTTCTCTTGCCCGTTTAGACAGATCCTAAGAATCAAAAACTGAAACAAGCTTTGTAATAGTTTGTATTATCTAGTTAGAAAGTAATAGTGTGAAGCCGTAGCCATTCGGCCCCTGCCTACTATTGCAGGTTTCTTCTACATCAAGTTAAAAACTACTAGAAGATTGGAGGCATCTACTAACGTGAAAAAGATTCCTTGGAGGATCATTCATTGATAGATATTCTCCCTATGGTGCTACTACAAAAAGCATCATGCTCACCATAGAGAATGAAAGGCTTAGAATACCTCGCCTTATCTATGCCACAGAATAGTTCCCGAGCTCCATGACTTAGAGCCTTGAAATAATCCCAGCTGAGATATTTAAAATTGGAAATAGGATCAAGTCCTCTATCTGCTCAGAGAACCCTCAACAATTTTGGTCCAAAGCTATGCCTGAAATGGAAATTAAGATAATTGAAGGCAAGCATATGAAGATTGGGAAGAAAATCCCAATACCAGCTTAGGATTATGATGATATGGAAGCAAAGATCAAAGATCTGGAAGCAAATGGCTTCATTGAGAAATCAACCTCTCCTTTCTGCTGTTACGCCTTTATGGTTAACAAACATTCAGAGCAGAAACGAGGAAAGAAGAGAATGGTCATTAACTATAGACCATTAAATGCTATAACAAAGCCATATCCATATCCAATACCAGATAAAAGCTACTTGCTTGAGAAAGTTGCAGCATGTAAGTATTTCTCATAGTTTGATTGCAAGTCAGGCTTTTACCAGATCAGAGTCAAAGAAGAAGACAGAGCCAAGACAGCCTTCAACTGCCCATTTGGCCATTATCAATGGACTGTGATGCCTTTCGGCCTTATGAATGCACCAGCATATTCTCAGGTGCATATGGATAAAATTTTTAGTGGCACTTCTCATTTCCTCTGTGTATACATAGATGATATTTTAATTTTTAGCAATTCTTTAGATGAGCATGCTACTCATCTCTCCTAATTCTTTCAGCTGGCACAGAATGCAGGAATAGTCCTATCAGAAACTAAGATTCAGCTATGCAAGACTGAATGTAACTTCCTCGGCATGGTGATTCGAGAATCTAAACTGCAAGTCCAGCCGCATATTAAAGAAAAAATCATCAGTTTCCCTGAATGTTTGGATAAACCCAAGCTACAAGCATTTTTGGGTTTGTTAAATTATCTGAATAGTTTTTATCCTAACTCTGGTGAAGATAGGTACATTATACAAACACTTCTCTAGAAAAAGAAAGCATTTCATTGGGAAGAACAACATACTGCAGTAGTTCATAAGATCAAAGCAACTGTAGCCTCGCTACCAGAACTGCATATTCCAAAGTCCAAATAAATGAAAGTTTATACTGATGCCTCTGACCTTGCATGGGGAGGAGTACTTGTTTGTATTGTAGATAATAAAGAATTTATATGTGAGTTTGCGAGTGGTGTGTTTAGCTTTGATGTATTAAAATTGATCTCCTCTGATAAAGAGATCTATGCTGTAAAGAAATGTCTCGAGAAGTTCATGCTTAAACTTCTCCATTTGCCACATTTTGTAATTGTAACTGACTGTACTAGATTTCTAACCTTCAGAGAAAAAGATCATGGTCGGAAAGATGGTCATAGAAAATATGTCTGGTGGTAGGCATTATTTCACCAATTTAATTTTTCTATGGAGCATATTATAGGTTCTAATAATATAATTGCAGATTGGCTTAGCAGGAACCCTCCAGCAACATTGATGCATCAGCCTGCACCTAGTTTCAACCTCACCAGGATACTTAACCAAGGATTTGACTCCATGAACGTCCTTGTACAAGAACAAATCCTTTGAGAAGGCATGCATCCCTGATATACAAGGATTTCTTATGCAGTAGGACAGGACCTGCAAATGTCTACAGCAGCGACAATCCAAGCCAACCGTAGACAAAATTCGGGAGTCATCATAATTGAAAGGATCAACAGTGAATTCCTATACCATCAATTCACTGAGATACTAAAGCAACCACTATAGATGTGGCACATTTGGATCTGATCCACTTTCAACAAACACTTGTATCGTTGGATTGCTCGACATGGCCCGCACAGAATACATGAAGAAGAAAATCACGATCAAGATACTATCGTGCACACCATCATCAGAAGACAACTTGAGTGGGAATCTTATTTCCACTGCACTCCACAACATATGTCATGTGAAACGGGACCTCTTAATTGTCAGCATTGGCATCTCCAAAGCACTTTCCAGATAAGATGCCTTTTCAACCCGATATTTGAAGATGACCTCATAAACGAAGTGGAAGACATGTTGGGCCCACAGCCTAGGATTCCATCCTCACCATCATCATCTTGTGGATCTAATGCTTAGAATAGCATCTCGCTGTAGACCTACTTTCCATCTGTAAAGCATGATGGGATTGACACCGCCTTGCCAGCGAGCAGGCAAGACCGCCCAAAATTGCTATAAATAAGCCTCTCTGCCTTAGTATTTGCATCAAAAAAAATTTATTGTGAAAATCTAGTAGCCTTGTTCATGAGTATGCTCTTCTCTTGCCCGTTTAGACGGATCCTAAGAATCAGAAACTGAAACAAGCTTTGTAATAGTTTGTATTATCTAGTTTGAAAGTAATAGTGTGAAGCCGTAGCCATTCGGCCCCTGCCTACTATCGCAGGTTTCTTCTACATCAAGTTACAAACTACTAGAAGATTGGAGGCATCTACTGACGTGAAAAAGATTGGTATCAGAGCCAAGAAATCAGATCCAAAAATCTGAGTTACTGTAAGTTGTGTATCAATTTTCCTATTTCACGAAATGATCTTTTGAGTTCTCTACTTTGAAATTTTCTTTGGGAAAGTTATTGCATCGAGTCACAGGTCGTTATTCATTTTGTCATAGACTGCTTTTATCTCTACATCCCTAATTTCCTTACCAAAAATTTCTCACTTACCAGAACCCAAATCTCCCCATAATGGAATTTGGAAAAGCACCATCCACATCTACCATAGAAATCATGAACGAATCTGAGTTTGAAGGCATGTACGAACTCCCTCCATTTGTCCCAAATCAAATATTGGACTGTCCCGATATTAATGTTACCGAAGAAAATCTTGAGAAAGAAACTAGTTTGTTTAAACCTCCGGCTATTAAGGCTTCCCAGGTATATAAAAAATCTGAGCTAGTAAAATCTAAGTTTTTGTATACATCTACTTATCTGTCTTTTGTTAAGCCTAGAATCAAGTCTGTAGAATTAACCCTCTGCTATAAACCCAAGAAAACTTATCAGACAAATTTAATCTCTCTATTACCTGAGCAAGAAATCAATTATATCAGGTCACATGAAGATGTTAAATTTGTTCATTTTGGTTTAATCAGAGTACATATAGTTCCCTTGATTCCTAGCAATATTAATCCTGTTATATACTTAGCTTTGTGTGATCACCGTCAAGTCAGCTTTAAGCATTCCTGTCAGTTATCCAGCCTTGGCCGCTTAAATGATGATATTATTTGTTTTAAGTTTTGTCCCAACCTCTCTGTTGCAGTCCACGATAAGGGTTGTAAAGAAGTCAAACATATATTTTTCCCTTGTTTGAGAAGGTTTAGAGAGACATTTAGGTGAAGTAACATATTTTCAAAGAAAAGAGTTGTCAATAAGAAATTGGAATAGACCCATGATGCCCCCTCGAGAGGACATACTAGGATGAAAGAGAAGGATGGGCTCTCGAAATGAGAGAGAAAATGAGAGGTTAACCCATGGAATAGATCACATTTATACAAGCTAATGTTTTCACATGTGATTACCATCAATGATCAAAATACAAGTAGGAGTATAATAATCCCTAGAAATAGGGGGAATAGGAAAGATACAATCCATAAATATAAGGGACACCCTTTAAATGTACCCAATTTGAGAGTACAAGTTGCATGCTTATGACATTGATCAATCCCAAGACAATTTACACACTAAAATATTGAGATCATGGGATTTAATGTGGAGATCTTGGAATTAGAGGAAAAGAGAGAATGTTCTACTTCAGAAAGGGAATTGCACCTCTAGAATGGGGTCTCCAAAGAGAATATAATAGGTACTCTAGTAGAGCATATTTGATCGTGATAAAATAGTTTTGCCTCACCAAGGTGAATCTTGATCATTGATAAAGAATAAATAATGATTTTCCCATATAGATCTGATTTGATTCAGATGTTTTTTTAATGTTGTGCCCTAGCATGGGCAATTGGCAAGCAAAATAGCTCAAGGATATAATAAAAAAGATAGGTTAAAGTGAGTGGGTACAAACTACATGTGATGGTGTAATGGATTAGAAATCCATATAAAACCTAGAATATGAGAATGCACAAAGTGATGAGAGAGATTAAAATAAGAATAGAGATAGTCAAGCCGACCTTAATAGAAATTAAGCACTTCCTAAATAGTTCCATGGACTCATGTTCCAACATGAACTTTAGGCCAATGTAGTTCACCCAAGTTTGGGAGAGAATAGAATGAATAATGATGAAAAATGACTAAGAATTGATTAGAATTATAATTTATACAAATAGATGCACATCTAAGAATAGATAAAGAAGCCTGAAATGCATGCTACCTAAAAGCCTAATTCCATATCATAAGTCTAGGTTTTGTAAAGTGTTCTTGAGAATCATTCATCAGAGCTGATGTTGACATTAAGACATTGAGACTTGAGCACAAAGTGATTTCTATAGAAAAATAAATTATGCATCATAATTATGAATAACTTAGAATTACATAATATTCCAAATGTGCTAAGCTTGTTTAAATGTGAATATCTATAACTAAGGATAATGGTGAAATAATGACCAAAACCAGAGTTACAGTGATTTAAATTTAAACAAAAAATTAAAGACAAAGAAAAATATAAACATAAATGAACCTAAGTTGAAATCAAGATATGTTCAATCAAAACTTAAGTAGGAACAAAAATGTTTACAAAAAAAAGTCAAGAACATCTTAACGATATGAGACCAAGATATGAATAATCAAGATCCATGTGGACCTTCAAGGCATTCTTGAACACAAAAGAGAAAATAAAAATCAAATTAAAAAAAAAGACACCAACAATAATCAAATAAACAAAATGGTCTAAGAACAATGTAATAACATAGGATCAAGATATAAACAATCAAGATCCATATGAATCATTAAGATGTTCTAAAACACAAAAGAGATAAGTAAAAAACAAATAAGGAAACACAAGACCAAAATGAGATAAGAAGTAAGAAAAAGGAGAATAAATAAAATGAGAGGTATGAAAGCACAAAAAAACACCAATAAAACACAACAAAACACCAAGATAACTCAAATAAACACACACAAACAAAAACCAAGTTAGTGCGGTTTAAAGACAGATGTTCATATATGTGTAGTAGAGTTGTTACTTTCCACCACATCATAACAAAGAAAAATGACATGATAATTTTTACCTAATTAAAGAGGAACAATGATAGAATAAATGGGGGAAGAGAAGAAAAGTAAGGGGTTGGACAAGCTAACTCCAGATGTATAAGACAAGTGGATGCTGCCTACATAGTTCCATGGATGCATGTTCCAACATGAACTTCAAGTCAAATGTAGTTATCCCAAGAAATGGGATAGAAGAAAAATGATGATTAGACCAACATGATTTAGAGAATAAATGGAAGATATGACAAATGATGAGAATGGTCTAGCAAATGAAAAGTTGATGAGACAAGAAAGAATGATCTTATAGAATAGCAAGTGCATGGGACAAGATGAAATGAACTAGTGTTTTTGTGCTTGTAAAATGGAAAGAGTGTAACATGATGGAATGGGAATGTACAAATGTATATAATCATGAAATAATGTTTTTAGGATATAAGGGATTTGATTTATATTTTATAGAGGATTTTGGGCAAGGGTGAAGGGTACTAAATATTGTATCCAATGGTCAAAATATGTCCTTATTTGGGGTATGTAGGTCCTCCTTTTCCTTTATATTTGACTATTTTCCTAACTTATCCAATAATTATTCTATTGTTATTTCTTTCAGCTTCTCATGTGATAGTCATGAACTAACTACTATAATTTTTACTCAACTTATGATTTCTATAGGTGATGATTCTTCTTCTATAGAAACATCAACATTTTAGATGATATTATACTTATATATTATGACCCTTGATACCTAAAAATTAATCCATCCTCCTTTGTTATTATCCTGACATGTCCTACATAGGGTTATTCTTGAATGATATTTATCTCTTTTTATAAATCTACTTGCATAAATTTAAATTATTAGTCTAGTAAAACAATAAATCTTAAGATATAAAATGGGAAATATTTAAAATAAAATGTATAAAATTGAAAGCATAAATCTAAATCAATATTTTTGAGATCTAATGTTTTACACTTGTCCTTGGAAAGGATACTAAAATGATGATAAAAATGAACTCCTCAATTAAACTAATGCAGTCCAATCACTCACATTCAACTCAACAAAGGTATTCCACTAGGAAACCACTTAGTTTACTTATTAAGATAATTTCACTAATTATCAAATTGAGGTCCATATACTTGGCAAGGTATCAAAACTATATAGGTAATAATATTTATTTTTGGATATTGAGGGACTATAGGTTATGTATAGGAAACATTATTGTGTAAAGTAAATTATATGAAAATAAAGTTATGGAAAGGTAATCAAACTTTCTAAAAATAAAATCAGACTTTGATGGAAATGAAATCACACTAGTTGGAAATTAAATCACACTTTGTTAGATATGAAGTCACACTTGATATAAATGAAATAAACTATTGATATATGGGTTAAAATCTTCCGTTAGAAAACTATGAACACTCACATAAGTACCAAATGACTTTACTAAATCAACTTAAGAAATTAAACACACATATAGATTTAAATAGGAAACTATGTTATTCACACATTTGAAATAACAACTAAACTAATGGATTATGATCTTTACCACAATTCATTGTGATGGATCTCTCCTCAGTCATATTTGAGTTTCAATCCTTCCCTTGAAAATAACTTATTTACATCAAACCAATTATTATTGTATTAAATGATCTTGTAACAATGTGAGTATTTCTATAGTAGTTTATTACAAATAATTCAAAATGTACTCTATCTTTTAGGTGCTTCAATATTTAAAATTTTATTCCTGTGTTCTGCCATCATCTCTCAAATAGAGGAGGAAGGTTTATTATTACACATCTAGTTATAAAATAATATATGTAGACAATTTATTCATGCTACATGACAAACTAATTGGTTTCATTAAAAAATAGAGAAATAAGTTACATCGTTACAACAATAGAGAAGAACAATCCATAGAGAAGGAAGTGATAATGATATATTTGGTCATTTATCTATTCCTTAAAAATTATGAGACCAATCTTCATTATCAAATAACCACCATATCTCAATAGGCATAAAAACATGGCATTATGGTATAGACATTATGGTTATGATACAAGATAGAACAAATGTCATACATTTTCTATGGGTTGATCCAATTGTGTCTTTAATTTCTACATGTTCCATCAACAATGTTATTGATGGTTATGTGTTCATCAAATTTATCTAAAATTATCACATAATCTATCAATGGTTGTTATAGGTTTCAATAATTAACCTTTTAGTTATTACTATTTATAATAGTCAATTGCTATAGTTGATATGGGTTGGCCTACCCAACAACTATTGGTTGGTTGTGTTCCTTGCAATTCATGTTTTTTCCCTACTATCTAAACAAACTAAATTAGTAGTAAATCAAAAATAATAATATAAGTACATGTTGCAAGATTTATTCATAAAATTAAAAAAATATCCATAAAACATAAAGAGATGTAAATTGTAGAGAGGATTATAAAGTAAGTTAGTGAAGCATTAGTCCATAAATAATAAAAAAATGCATAAAGAACTAACTAACTAAGCCTATCTATTCCTATGGGAATTACAAAGGATCATAAGAAACAAATGAAATAAAGAAACATCATATTACCTTTCCAAATGGATTCACCATACCTATGTGGCTCAAAAACATGTTCTCCCTTGATCAAGAATCCTTGTCTTTGTCAACAATGGTGGCAAGATCCTCCAGTGTCTCAAGAACACTCCATAAAACCTAGGCTCATGATTCAAAATCACTAGACTAGCTTATCAATAAAGATTACAAACAAAATAAATGATCAAATACAAAGGATTGTGGAAACAATTTAACATTATAACTTTGTAATATTCAATCTTTTTATGCATGTCCATGGTCTCTCTATTTATAGATTTTTTAGATTGGTCAGGATCAACCATGACCATCACTCTCAAGATTGAGATATGTTGCCATGGATAATCCTAATATTTGGAATTAAATCTATAATTATCTTCATCATGACCTTGGAATAAGGGGCATTAAAGAGGCATGGGAGGCATTAACTAGGCATTGGTGACCCATAATCTTTATATTTGTGGCATTTATGGCCTAGGGATGTCTTCCCAAGAAATGATGTCACCTGATGATGTAGTAAATAGAAATCAATTTTCAAAAATAAATATTCAACAACTCTCATGAAAAATCCACTTAAGATCTTGATTTAGATTAATTAAACTTAAATAAGGTTAATCAACATTTGTGCAATTATTTGAAAATTGGCCCTCAATCAATCAAAATGGTCAAAAAATCATATTACTGAGTTGTAATTTGACTCAGGAAGAATTAGAAGGTGACATTAGATGTGTTGGAGATGTATTTCCATTTAGGATGTTTCCAACACAAAATAACAAAGGTACATGGTGTGTACCAATGAATTTAAGAGAAAAGAGTGATCCAAAGCACAAAAGGTGAAATCATCATTTTGACTCAAAATGATCTGATCAAAGTTAGCTAGCCCATAAAATGCATTGCCTTGTTTAGGGATAATTTGACCTAAACTAGAACTTGTAAGTGACAAGTTCAAACCATTTAGGGTGTTTTATGGATTTTGACCTAAAATGTACATTTGAGTGAAATTCAAGTAAGATTAACAATTTCAACACAGATGGTGTTAGGAATTAGATGTCTACATTTTGCCCCTATTTGAAAAGGGATAGTGAGACATTCAAGTGAAGTAACGTATTTTAAAGAAAAATAATTGTCAAGAAGAAATTGGAACAGACCCATGATGCCCCCTCAAGAGGACATACTAGGATGGAAGAAAAGGATGGACTCTTGAAAAGAGAGAGATTAACCCATGGAATAGATCACATCCAGATGAGCTAATACTTGCACATGTGATTACCATCAATGATAAGAATATAATTAGAGTTATAATAGGTCCTAGAGATGGGTGTAATGGGAAATATACAATCCATAAATGTAAGGGACATATTATGAATGTACCCAATTTGAGAGTACAAGCTACGTGCTTATGGCATTGATCAATCCTAAGACAAGTTGCACACTAAAATATTGCTATCATGAGAATTAGTGTAGAGAGCTTGTAATTAGAAGAAAAGAGAGAATGTTATACTTTAAGAAGGGAAGTACCACTAGAATGGGGTCTCCAAATAGAATATAATAAGAAGTACTCCATTAGATCAGATTTGATCATGATAAAATAGTTTTACCCCAGTAGGGTAAATCTTGATCATTGATAAAGAATAAATAATGACTTGCCCCTGTAAAGATGATTTGATTTAGATGATATTCATATTTTGTGCCATAGCATGGGCAATTGGTAAGCAAAATTTCTTAAGGATATAGTTAAAAAGATAGGTTAAAGTGAGCAGGCAAAAACATACATGCGATAGTGTAATGGCTTAGAAATCCATATTAAACCAAGCATATGAGAATGGACAAAGTGATGAGAGAGATGAAAAGAAGAATGGAGATAGATGACTTGACTTTAATAGAAATTTAACACTACCTACATAGTTCCATGGACTCATGTTCCAACATGAACTTCAGGCCAATGTAGTTCACCCAAGTTTGGGAGAGAATGGAATGAGGAATGATGAAAAATGACCAAGAATTTATTAGACTTACAATGTATGCAAAGAGATGAACGTCTAAGCATAGTTAAAGAAGCCTAAAATGCATGCTATCTAGAATCCTAATTCTATATCATGATCTTAAGTGTTGTAAATTGTTCTTGAGAATTGTTCATCGAAGCTAATGTTGACATTAAGACATTGAGACCTAAGCACAAAGTGCTTGATATAAAAAAAAGAAATTAGGCATCATAAGTATGAATAACTTAGAATTAGATAAGATTCCAATTGCACTGATCTAATTAAAATGTGAATATATATAACTAAGGATAATGGTAAAACAATGACCAAAACTAGAGTTACAGTGATTTACATTTAAACAAACAAAAAAAAAAAAAAGATAAACATAAATGAACCTAAATTGAATCAAGATATGATATTAAGTAGGAATAAAATGTTTAAAAATAAAATTCAAGAACGTCTTAACAACATGAGACCAAGATATAAATAATTAAGATCTATGTGGACCATAAAGGCATTCTTGAACACAAAAGAAAAATTAAAAATTAAACAAAAAAAAAGACATAAAAAATAATCAAATAAACAAAATGGTTCAAGAACAACATAATAACATAGGATTAAGATATAAATAATCTAGATTCATGTGAATCATCAAGATGTTTTGAAACACAAAAGAGATATGTAAAAAACAATCAAGGAAACACAAGACCAAGATGAGATAAGAAGTAAGAAAAAGGAGAAGAAATAAAAGGAGAGGTGTGAAAACAAAAAAAAACATGAATAAAACACAACAAAACACTAATAAAAATCAAATAAACACACATAAACAAAAATGAAGTTAGTTTGGTTTAAAGACAAATGTTCATGTGTGTGTGGTAGAGGCGTTACTTTCTACCACATTATAACAAAGAACAATGACATGATAATTGTTCCCTAATTAAAGAGGAACAATGATAGAAGAAATGGGTGAAGAGAAAAAAAGGAAGGGGATGGTCGAGCTGACTATAGATGTATAAGATAAGAGGATGCTTCCTACATAGTTCCATGGATGCATGTTCCAACATGAACTTCAGGCCAAATGTAGTTCTCCCAAGAAATGGGATAGAAGAAAATGATGATCAAACTAGCATGATTAATGTTATATAAGAAATAAAAGATATGACAAACAAATGAGAATGGTCTAGCAAATAAGAAGCTGATGAGATGAAAAATAATGATCTTACAAAATGGCAAGTGGATGAGACAAGATGAAATGAACTCGTGTTTATGTGCTTGTAAAATGGCAAGAGCATAGCATGGTGGAATGAGAATGTACAAATGTATAAAAGCATGAGATAATGTTTTTATTATTTTGTGGATCATATTCTAATATTTTTGGTATTTTCAAAGTATTTCTAATGTTTTTGGTGTTTTTAGGATAAAATATACACAAGGTGGGACCATCTAGTCGAGGAGATGTACGTCCTAAGAGTAGAGGTTCCAATAAGATATCTAAACTAGATACAATAGCCCATGCTCACAAATTATTGAGAGCAAGGAAAGGTGTGACCAAGCTGACCTCAATAAAAATTGAGCACTCCCTACATAGTCTCGAAGGACCTCAAGTCAATGTACTTCAAATAACATGGTTCATGGATCTCAATGTTATAATAATGCCTAAAAAGGATCTATAAGGTTATCCCCAAGAGATGAGGCATGGTAATGGTAAATGGGTGAATGGTAGATGAAACATGGTTTTGTTGCTCTTGTTGATAGGGAGATGCATGTCTTAGTCAATATGTGAGACAACAAAAATGATCATCTATATAAGTTGCTATCCAATACCCTTTCAAAATAGCTACTTTATTAATAACTTGTTTTTGATTTGGATCTCAATAATGTGTTCATGATCTTCATAGATCATTGATTTTTCTTCTTTCAAATATTGAGACAAGATATACTTATAATCTTGATAAAGGAAAGTGTTGCTAGTGATGGTAAATAATGGTAGGATAAATGAAATAAGTGGGTAATAAATAGGTGGGTGATAATGGAATGTATAATGAATGGAAAATAAATGGATATCAAGACTTTCAGTCACACATAATGTTTTTGATGCTAGATTCAACATAATTTTAGTTGTGGTGGGGCTAAATACCTCTGAAGATGCTCTTGATAGGACCATTAGATTATTCTGTTGCTTGATCTTGAGAGTAGCTATCATCTAATTATGTTGTAGATTGGAAGTTATTTTTATTTTATCTTTGATATTATCTTTATTAAACAATGAAGAACTTTTGTGCTTAGTTATTGGTGCCTTGATGAAGTTTTCACCAATGAATTTAATATGATCATTCCATAGTGCCTTTGAGAAGGTTTCACAAAGAGATGTTGACATTTGAATTTGATTATCTTCTAGCACCTTCAAAATGGTGTCACTAAAAGATGTTGATTTTGATCTTTACTTATCCCTTAGCACCTCTGAAAAGGTTTCACTATGAGATTTTTCTTCTTCTAAATGAATGTGGTCTTGGTCCCCCTGATATTATACAAATGATATGTCACCATGGATGCATTTCAACAATGTGTGATTCTATCAGTCTCGATCGACGCTTATGGGAGGTGGAATGTCAATATAATGGCTATGTTGGGTGGTAATAATGGGATGGTGAAAAGCCTCACAATACTCATAGAAGATACTAGGAGAACTTATGTCAATTTTAAAGTAATCATCCTCAAAAACCATAGAAAGATCACAAATATATTCAAATTGATTTGCAAGGAAATTGTAACCAATGTTGTAACAACCAATACTATAATATGTTTCTAACTCTGACTCTGAATCCAATGTCACAACTAAGTTTGATTCTATTTATAATTCTAAATCTAATGTTGGTTAAAAAATGGAACCTGACTCTAATATTGAATCTTCATCTAAATGGTTGTTTTGATAATGTTTTGTTAAATGCTAAATTTTTGACAAGTAATGGCCTATGATGGCATAATGGGCTCAATAAAAACTGATTCATCTTGGAAGGGTTCAACATAGACTAACTCATCTAAGTGAATCCCCTTAAAAAGAGGGAACCACTCAAGGGATGTCTCGACAAAATCATGTCTGTCAAAGTGAGACTCCTCAACGAGTGGGAAAAGATCAAGAGACAACTCTATTGAGATTGGCTTATCAAGGAGATAAGGCTCTTTAAAAATAGGTAATATATCAATAGATAACTTATCACAGTTTATCTTGTCACAAATGGGTGTTTCAACAATAACATGTTGGTTTTGGTTCACCATTGGTTGTAAAAGATCAATTTTGAACACATTTTGATCCTCATAAGATGTATTTTGAAGAGGTAATGGTTCTTGTTTTGGCTCAAAGATTGGTACAAAATTTCTAAAATGGGGAACCTTTGGTGTAGCGAGAATAATGGTTTGTGGTTCAATAATGGACTCTCCAAATATTAGACTTTGAAGAAGGGATAAAAAATAATTGGTTCATTAAATGGAGGTTCTTCAACAATAGGTTCATCAAAAATTGGTGATGGGCCAAGAATGGTAACAATTGGACGCTTCTTAATTTGGTTGTTTGTGCAAACCAAAGGAGGAAATCCTAAAATGGTGATGACTAGATGCTTCTTAGTTTGGTTGCTCATGAAAACCAAAGGAAGAGGTCCTAAAATGGTGATCTTGGTACATTTTGGAATTTGATTACTTACACAAGCTAAAGCATCCAAGTCTTCCTAATAAACTTAATCATTCCAATCGTGAGTTGGATCATAAGTTGGATATTTTTCTTTTGAGAACATTTTATTTAGCGAGAACAATGGTTTTTGGTTCAATAATGGACTCTCCAAAGATTAGACTATTGAATAAGGGATACAAAATAATTAGTTTATCAAATGGAGGTTCTTCAACAATAGGTTCATAAAAAACTGGTGATGGGCTAAGAATAATAACAACTAGACGCTTCTTAGTTTGGTTGCTTGTGCAAACTAAAGGAGGAGATCCTAAAATGGTGATGACTGGATGCTTCTTAGTTTGGTTTCTCATGGAAAATAAAGGAGGATGTCTTAAAATGGTGATCTTGGTATTTTTTGGAGTTTGATTACTTACACAAGCCAAAGCATCCAAGTCTTCTTGATAAACCCAATCATTCCAATCATGAGTTGGATCTTGATTGTGCTCCCATGACTAATTTTTGTGAGGTTGATAGAAATATATCTCACTAAACATATTGACACCATAGGGGTCTTGACTAAAGTCATAAAAGTCATTTTGTGTGTCCATTCTATCATAGGTTGGATTATCCATAACTATACCATAAGTGTAGCTAGACATATATGCATTTAATGAAGAAATATCCAAAAATAGAAAGACTTAAAGTTCTACAAACTCTGAAAAGTGATGTTTAAAAGACAAAATGTTTAACCTTGGTTTAAAGGGTGATGCTACATCTTAAAATTAGTTTGTGCTGAGATTTGGCATAAAACAACCTAATGTCAAATGTCTAAAATCAAAGGTTTTTAAAGAAAGGTTGTGTTTTCCCAAACAAAGTCATAAAAAATGATGAGGATAGGCACTCAAACAAACAAACAATCAATATTGTTCAAAATTGGGTAATCATTTAACTAAAGCTATGCCACCCAAAATAAAAAGCTTTGTGTACCAACCCCATGAATTAAGGCCTAAATAGAAATCAATCAATGTTTGGATCTAAACTTGAAAAGGTTAATTTAAAATATAATGTTGAAGACTAGGATTAGACCAAACAAGTTAGATAAGAGTGGACAACATAATGATGCATAAACAAGGTTCAAATGGTATACATGACATGGTTTGAAATAAATGATTTTTGATACAATGGTAAACAAGTTCTTGAAACAAATTGAACAACCTAATGATGTAAGCATGCTAAAATGATGTGGTCAATTGTTATGTATCAAAGACTCAAAGGAAAAAAAGATTTGACATGATTTGGGCATTATAACGCTACCCTTCTTAGCTCAAATACATGATTTTGACATGGCTTATGAACAAACAAACAAGTTTTATCCTCAAAGCATACCAAGCAAATAATGACCAAAATACATAAAGTATAATCATAAAAATCCTAACAAGGGTATGGCAAAATGGGGTCTACTAAACTAGCAAGTTTTTGATCATTTTAGGGGAATTAATTGCATAATGACTTTCACATGGAAAATGGGTGACCATGGTATTAACTAGTTGTAAAAAGGTCTAGTCCTTTTTACAACCACTACATATTATTGTTCACTCAGTGTAGTGCGATGTCAAAATGCATATACATCCCATGTGCAACTCCAATTAAGAGCCAAATGAAGTCAATTCTAGGAGATGAACCCCAGGTCAAAGCTTCCCTAAATAACTTATGTGAGGTAATGATGTCCCCCTTGTAAGCCAAGTTTGCATAAAATAAAAGACTAATAGAAAGACTTTAGGGTCATTTTCAAGGTCACCCAAACTTTGATGAGTTTTTGGGGAGTGCTTTAGATGACTTTCTTTCTAATCCTTGGACTAGGCTACTTGCAATAAAAATGGAAGAGCATACAAGCAACATCCCTCTTTTTTCCAAATAAAAATTTAATCTAAACAACTAAGTAAACACAAAAAGATTTGAAAAGGTGAGTTCATTTTTAAGCCCAAATGGAAAATGAAGTGGTGTTCATTTGACCCCTTGGTCTTAGTTGTAAACTTTGAAAAATTCACCATAAACATCTATTTTTTTTTGTTAAACACCAAACCAAGGTTCTTAATTGATTTTTAAGCATGCAAAAGGTGATCTAAACATGTTTCTAGCAAATGTCAAGCTTGGTCCTAAAACAAAAATGTTAGCATGTCATTTAACCTTGAATCTCTTTTAGGTTTGAAATAATGAACTCTAAAAAAAGAGCTCTTGGGTCTGTGTTTTAAGAAAAACATAGTGATTGACGTTGATTATATAGCCGATGATGATTACATTTTCTAACTAATGATGGTTATCTAACCAACATCAATTATACCAATGTGACTGGTGATAAGTATCCAATAGATGTCAATTTTACTAATCGATATTGGTTAATCTATCTAACTGATGTCAGTTTTTACTAGCTGACGTCAGTTATTATGTAAACCCATGGCAAACAAAAATGGAAAAATAAAGTTAAAAAATAAATTTGCAAGAGTTTTAATGGTCCAAATGAATATTTTAAAGTTGTAAAATGATCTTCTTCACATGTGGGATGCATCTTGTCCCACTAGGCATGCTAAAATGTAGAAAGGATTACAAAGAAAGTTAGTCAAACATTAGTCCATAAATAATGAAAAATGCATAAAGAACTAGCTAACTAAGCCTATCTATTCCTATGGGAATTACAAAGGATAAAAAGAAAAAAAATTAAAGAAAACAACATCATATTACCTTCCCAAATGGGTTCACCATACCCATGTGGCTTAAAATCATGTTCTCCCTTGATCAAGCATCCTTGTCTTTATCAACAAAGGTGGCAAACTCCTCCAATGTCCCAAGAACATGCCATAAAACCTAGGCTCATGATTCCAAATAACTAAACTAACCTATCAATGAAGCTTGAAAACAAAATCAATGATCAAATGCAAAGGATTGTGGAAACAATTTAACATTATAACTTTGCAATATTCAAGCTTTTTAATTCATGTCCATGGCCTATCTATTTATATATTTTTGAGATTGGTCAGGATCAACCATTACCATCCATCTCAAGATTGAGATGTGTGGCCATGGATAATCCTAATATTTGGAATTAAATCCATAATTATCTTCATCATGACCTTGGAAGAAGGGGCATTCAAGAGGTATGGGAGGCATCAACTATGCATGGGTGACCCATAATCCTAATATTTGTAGCATTTATGGCCTAGGGATGTCTTCCTAAGAAATGATGTCACTTGATTATTTAGTTAAAAGGAATCAATTTTAAAAAATAAATATTCAACAACTCTCATGGAAAATCCACTTAAGCTCTTGATTTGGATTAACTAGCCTTAAACAAGGTTAATCAACATTTGTGCAATTATTTGAAAATTGGCCCTCAATTAATCAAAATGGTCAGAATGACATATTACTGAGTTGTAATTTGACTAGAGAGGAACTGAAAGGTGATGTTAGATGTGTTGGAGCTATATTCCCATTTAGGATGTTTCCAACACCAAATAAAGGTACGTGATGTGTACCAATGAGTTAGAAGAAAAGAGTGATCCATAGCACTAAATGACAAAATTGTCATTTTGGCTTGAAATGCTCTGATCAAAGTTAGTTGGCCCATAAATGCATTGCCCTATTTAGGGATAATTTGACCTAAACTAAAACTTGTAAGTGACAAGTTTGAACCATTTAGAGTGTTTTATGGGTTTTGACCTAAAATGTGCATTTGAGTGAAATTTGAGTAAGATTATCAATTTCAACACAAATGGTGTTAGGAATTAGATGTCTATATTTAATATAAGATAAAATCTTAAACATCATTGACCTCTTACTTTCCCACTGTAAAGAATATAGTGAACCAATGGCTAGCCATAACCAAACTGATCAAGCACCTTACTAAAGAAGATATGTGGGATGATAAGGAGAAAGGATTATGTTATAATTGTGATTAAAAATGAGATAGGGGTCATAGCTGTATCACACAAAATACCTACTTGATAGATGTGGAATCACCACAAGATCAAGACAATGAGGTTGATATCTATGAATTCTAGGATGATCAAGTAAAACAAAGCCCCTTGAGGACACAATGGCTCAGGAAAATCCAACCAAGATATATCTTCAGGCACTAGTAGGTGTTACCACCCCTCAAACCATGAAGGTCAAGGTATTATTTAAAAATATCCCTATGATAATCCTTGCTGACTTTGGTAGCACTCATAATTTCATCGATCCCTACATTATTAAACAAGTATACTAATTTATACACCCTTATTATAGCTTTAAAATCATGATTGATGATGGGGTAACATTTCCATGTAAAGGGAAGTGTCAAAATGTGTGTATCATGATAGGTGATTACACTCTTTTTTTATCAAATATGTTTTCCCTAGCCTTAGTGGTATGTGATATGGTTGTTGGGTGCAATAGATCCACACATTAGGACCTATTCTATGGGAATTATCTAAGTTTTAGGTGTAGTTCATAGATAATGGCTATAATAACACCTTAAAAGGGCTATTTCCTAGATATACTCACATCATTATTTCCATTGCATGTAAAATCTTTTGACTAAAGGCTCACAAGGGGTCATTGCCAAACTACACTCCATCTATCTCCAACTCCCAACTACTACTAACTACCCTAATGATTTACAATCCATCCTCAAAAAATATGATTTTTTTTATAGATCTAATGGATTTGACACCTTCATGCCCTAAAGATCATCACATTTCTCTCCTTTCAGGAAGCATCCCACCCAACATCTGGACATACCACTATCCTCATCTACAAAAGACTAAGATTTAACAACTAGTACGATAACTCCTCAATTCCATAGATATTCACCCTAGCACTATCCCATACTCCTCCCCAATGCTTTTTATATACAAAAAGGATGGGTCATGACACATATGCATTGAATTCCATTCCCTTAACCACCTCACTATCAGAGATAAATTCCCAATCCTGATCATAGATGAACTTCATGGGGCAATTTTTTTCTCTAAATTTGATCTTCGTTTAGGTTATCATCATATCTATGTACATGATGATGACATTTAAAAGATATACTTATACACTCATGATGGTCATTATGAATTCTTGGTCATGCCATTTGGACTTACAAATGCCCCTTCAACATTTTAGGCACTAATGAATAAAATATTTTGGCCTTTCTTCCATCAGTTTGCTTTGGTTTTCTTTGATGATATTTTGATCTACATCCATACATAGTGTTGGGTTAATATTTTGTCACCAGCTAACTGATGAGAAAAATAGGTGATTTCAACCACAGCATAGGGAGATTGGTTAGCTAGATGTGGAGGTTTACCACATCAAAAGGGGACAAATCTCTCCTCTCATCAAGGGGAGTTTCCCTATAAATATGAGGAGTTATCTACTATATATATAAGCAAAAAATAACACTCAAGGGTAAGACTACACCATCCATCTCTCTTTTTTTAGAGATGATGTTCACAGACAAAGGAGAAATCCTGGTGATAATACTGAAGGCACTTCTCTTCTTTCAAAAGTGGTCTTGCAGTAGGGCACATGAGTTCTTTCTGGTGGGTAACCAACAGGTAACAAGGGCATAGTAACCAACATAATGAGGTGTAACACAAAGTCTCCACCTCAACCACCCAAAAAGTGAAATATGAAGGATAATGGGGGCATAAAGTTATCCCAAGATCCTTTACATAGAAAGAAACTAAAAACACATTGAAGACAACTATGACAACACAAAGTCTTTCCATAATTGGCTTCAGGACACCTTCCTGATTACTTCCACTAGTTCTACTTGTTAAATTAAATAAACAAGAATGATCCTAGGAAATATACATAAGAACAATTTTCTAAAATAACACAAGCTATAATAGCACAAAGTCTGAAAGTAACTTGCTTTCTCATTCAGATAAAGAAATATGATCAATCATTTGAGCTCAAAGTCTTAGTAATCACCTTTCAATTTGGGCAAAATTTTTATTCTATAATGGAGAGATCTCCCTTGCATAAAATAAGAGATTACAATATATAGTAGCCAAGAAAGGTTTGACACTTTGTTCCATGGAATGGCCCATGATACATTCAATACCTTGAATTCATTTTCAATTCTGTCAAGGGGCCATGCTTGGAACAGTGCATCAGCCTTAACTGTGGCATGCCAATTCATCTCATATGTCTCCTCCAAAGTATAGGCCACCTAGTCCTTTCCTTCTTATTTGCGTAGCTGTCCACTTCGACTTTACTTCATGAAAGAAAAATAGGCTGCGTCCTTGATTTGGTGTGCTTAGATAACTACTTGATGGACTGTTTCACCTATTAAAAATAACTCTCTCATAGATATTTCAATATCTTCTATAGCCTTCTCTTCTTTCCTATTTCAATTAGAGCTCTTGAGCTATCTTCTTCAGCCGATTGCTTGTTTCATCCTTCAAGTTTTGCGCTATATTTGAAAATTAATGGATATTCCATTACCTTAAATTTGACATCCACAGGGATGTCAATGGTTGCTAGTTGTTTGAACCATATTGAACCATGAACCTTTGAACCTTTGAATGTTCATTGGTTCAATAGTTTAATGGTTCAGGCGGTCTTTAGTAGTTCCTTGGTTCCATCGCTTCCCTGGTTCAATCGCTTCCTTCATGTTTGGTTGAACCATCTCTTTGAACTAGTCTCTAGAATCTTCCACTTCCTTCCTTTGCTTGGAGCTTTCTTTGAACCTTTGAACCTTTAAACCATTTTGGTTCAAGGTTCAACGGTTCAATCTCTTTCTCAGAATCCTTTGTTTTGGCTAAGTCTTTTGAAGCCTTGAAATTCCTTTGGCTTTACGTCTTTGAAACACCCCAAAGGAAAAGTGTCCCTTCAGGTCTTTGAGAAAGGTCCATTTTTTGGGTGCTTAGAGCCCCCCCCAAGGGTACCTACCCTTTAGGATTCTTCAAGAAGCCTTCAGGGTCCTTCAAGCAGTCTGCTTCTTCAATTCCTTTAGATAAAATGTCTAAAAGAATTCCTTCAGACATTTTGTCTGAAGGAAATCTTCCCTTGCCTTAGCCACTTTTTCGTCGGGCTTTTGATCATTCCTTTGGACAAAATGTCCGAAGGAATTTCTTCAGACATTTTGTTTGAAGGATTTCCTTTGTGAAATTCTTTTGTGAAAAATCTTTTTGAAGGAATTCTTTTGGTTCCTTTACTTGGTAATTTCTTCAAACAAAAAGTTTGAAGGAAACCTTACCCTTTCAACCTTTTCTTTGATCTTTGAGCAAATGTTCCCTGCCCTCTGCAAGCGCACTTGCCTTTTGTTCACTACCATTCACAAGGGCACTTGCCCTTTGGGTTTTGGGGCACTCATTTGAACTGTTTGATTGAACTGACCGATTGAACCAATAATGGTTCAATGGTTTAATACTATGTTTCACTCATTCAATTGACCGTTTAAACCAACCACTTTGAACCAACTGATCAAAATAGCTCTTCAAACTTTGATTGAGCTCATTAAACCTTGAACCTTTGAACCATTTTGGTTCAAGGTTCAACGGTTCAATGGGTTCAATATTTCTTTTCTTTTCTTCTAAACTTGTCGAGGTAGTTAAACTTTAAACTTTTGCTGAAGCACTTAACTCTTTAAGTCTACCAAAGTCATTGAATCTTTAAACCCATTAAACCTATGAACCTTTGAAATCAGGGTTCAATGGTTCAATGGTTCAATCCTTTGATTGAAGCCTACCGATGGACCTTTGAGTTGAACCTCAACGTTGAACCAAGCTTGAAATTGCCTAAGTGTTGGAAAGTTGTTCCTTCATGAGAGCTCGCCTATTGAAGTCATTGAACCTATTGAACTTGATAGTCCCTTAGCTAAAAAACCTTGAATAATGAAGAATTTGAATGCTCAGAATAATTTTTGAGAAGGGAAGAGAGGATTTTGGTCCTGTAGGACCAAAATAGTTCATATGTTGTCCCCAAAAATGAGTGACAGATTTTTGGGAACAACAGATGGCTCCAGTTGGGGAACTTCCTTTAATTTGAATTTTTGAAAAATCTGAGAGGAGTAAAAACTAGAATTTACAGTGCCTTCAAGTATGCCATTGGGCTATGGAGTCATGCTACCCAAAAAGAAAGGTGCCAAAAAATGAAAATGAACAACACAAAATAGAACTAAAGACTATACAAATATACATATGTACAGATGATCTTATCTGATACTTCAAGAAGTGAAGTGCTTCAGATGCTACCCATTATGAGGTAGAGAAAAGGGCGTGCCATCTTGATATTTTAATAGAAAATTATTTTCACCATTGAGCTGATGGATAGTAATGGGCCTCTCCAAAGGGAGTCAAATTTTCCATGCATTCCCTTTGGTTCTCTTCTCTTGTCCCATAACAAGACTTGATCTCCAATCTAAAAATCATGGTTTTTTGCTTTCTAGTCGAAGAGATTCTTCACTAGACTTTGATGCACAGTAATTTGGTCCACCACCATAGTTTGTTGCTCATCCAGCTCAGTCAAGCACATGATCCTCTTATCGATGGAGCTTTCATATGTCTGATCTTTGACTGCCTTAGCCAATTTTAATGCTGGTAATTCTAGGGTGATTGGTATCTCAACATTGAGACCATAAAGAAGTTGGAAAGGTGACATACCAATTTCCCTCTTAGGTGTAATTCTATTTGCCCATAAAGCATCAACCAATGATTTATGCCATGTTCATTGGTTATCATCTACCAGCTTCTTGATGATAGTCACCAGGTTCTTGTTTTTTGATTTAGCTTGGTCATTCCCTTATGGAAAATAATTAGAAGAGTGGGAGAGGGTAATCCCATAGTAAAAATAGAACTGAGTAATCTTTGGGAAGAGAAAAAAGTTGCATTGTTTGTGACAATCTTGGTTAAGACCCCAAACCTAGAAATGATGTTCTCCTTGAGGAAATCACACACTACTTCTGAAGTAGCATGCTTGGTTGGAATAGCTTCCACCCACTTGGTGAAGTAATCTATGGATATGAGGACATAATCATGTCTAGCACTTGAAGATGGGTTTACAGCACTAATGAAAAAGTCAGAAAGGTGGACAAAAATAATGTAAAACTGAAGCTTGCGGATATACCATATTAAAAAATACAGAAAATGTAATAAAGAATAAAATTGAAAACTACCAAAACAACTGAGACAAAGATATAATTGAAAAAACATCCCCATTACTAAAATGGCTCTTCTATCACCACTGGCTTAAGAGGTAGAGCAACTAATTTGGGTCTTCCAATGAACTGTTGCATAGTTCACATCTTCGTACCCATTTGTATGAATCTTGAAATAGAGTAGGCCAATAATACTTGGCTTGTAAAATCTTATGGGTAGTTACAGGAGAAAAAAAATGTCCTCCATAGGCCAGATTATGGAAGGACTTCAAAAGTTGGTTCTGCTGGTCTTTATCCACGCAGTGAAGGAACACTCCATCAAGGCTCCTCTTATACAGGCCATTATTTTAGAGGAAAAAATTGGAATCTTTTAACTTGACAGTCCTCCTTTTTTTACAAGACAGGTGAGCAGGACACTCACCATAAGTAAGGAAATGAGCAATACTTGAATACCACTCATTCGTGGTGGAGATAAAGAGGACTGTTGGCATGTCTTCAATTTCTTCTTCTCCAGCTCTATTTCTTTTGGTCTATTGTTAGTAATCAATTGGCATAGGTCCCTTCCCCACACTAGCTTCATTGGTTTGATGACTAGATCAAACTCCTAGATTTTAGCAATCCAATTGCCTCTTTTCATCCCAAACTCCTGCTGAGTTAATATGGATTTGACTATGGTGTCAGAAACCAGGGTATTAGTGTGTGAATTCAAGATGTAAAAGTAGAAATGCTTCACTGCCTTTACCACTACAAAATCATGCTTCTCCATGTTTGAGTACTTCAACTCATGAGCTTTGAGAGGATAGCTCATGAAGAAAATGGGAGATTCCACACCTTCTTGGTTCTGTTAAACCAGAATTGCTGAAAGTGTGTGCTTAGAAGCATAACTATACATTGTGAAATCCTTAGTATAATCTGGACAAACCAGAATTGGGGCATGGGCAATAGTTGTCTTGATGTCTCAAAATTCCAATTTGCCTTCTTCAGTCTAGTTTAATGTGGCCTTTCCCTTCATCATGTTCACAATGTGGTGAGTCTTCTCAGTAAACTCGGGGATGAAATTTCATAAAAAAATCACCTTTCTAAAGAAAGAGTGAACTGTAGTCTTACTTGTGGGCAGAGTAAGTTCTTGGATGGACTTGACTCTGTTTGAATCAATATTTATGCCTTATCGAGATACAATGTACCTGAGAAGTTTCCCTTCTATTACTCTAAAAATAGACTTGGGATTTAGAGAAATGCCATTCTAGCAGTAGCATTCCAACACTTGTTGCAAATGGCACACGTGATCAGGGTGATGCTTGGAAAAGATAGTCAAGTCATCAAGGTATACCACAATGAACTTACCCATTTCATCTTTGAAATCAAGGTCCATTACTCTCTAGAAATTTGTGCCAGCATTTATCAGGCCAAATAGCATTCTTCAATATGCAAAGGTGCCCCAAGGTGAGGTGGAGGTAGTCTTATGCTGGTTTGCTTCACCGACTTCAACTCGATTATATCCTAAGAAGTCGTCTAGCATTGATAACATCTTTGAACCAGTCATTGTCTAAAGAACTTGGTCTATGATGGGCAGAGGAAGTTATCCTTTAAAGATGATTGATTCAAGTTTTTGAAATCCATGCAGAGGCAATTTTTGCCATTCTTCTTCCTCACAGGTACTATGTTGGTAATCCATGTGGAATGATGGATTGGGAAAATTATCCTAGTATTTAGCATTTTCTGTATTTCAGATAAAATAGTACCTGATATCTTTGGATTATACTACTTAGATTTTTGCTTATGAGGTACCAAATCACTCTTGAGAGGAATCTCATGGTGAATTTATTCAGGCTTGAGTGACTTCAGATCATCATAGGAGTACACCAAAACATCTATGTACTGGTGAAGTAGAGCAGTGAACTTAAACTTCTCTTCTTGAGTGCAGCACTTCCCAATGTTCACCATCTTAGGATTTTCTTCGGTGCCTAGATTTATTTGATCAAACTCCTGGGAGGAGCTTGAATCTATTTGCTACTATTTGATGAACCTATCATGTTTGTCAAACAACTTCTCAAGGGAAACCAAGACTTTTGGGTTTTTATTTCCTTTAAGTTGCAAGAATTCTTCACCTGCGTCTGCACTTGATTTAGGGGCTGGTTCAAGCTTCTAAGGCTCATTCCCTTCAAAATGAAGCTGTTCAAAGTTGTCTTTTTGCTCTAAGGAAATGATTTGGTTGTCACCATTAAACACTTGCCAATTATTGGAATTGTTAGGCACATTTGGTCGAAAGACTAGTTCAATAGTGTACTTGTCTCCCTTAAAATCAGGGTGAGGAACTAAGAGAGTTGCTAAAATAGCCAGTGCATCAGCTCGATCATTGAATTCCTAGGTATGGTAGAGATGTTGAAAGCATCAAAGCTTTCAATTTGATCCTAGACTAGATTGTGGTAGTGGTGCAATCTCTCATTTTTGGTTTGATACAGGTTCCTTACCTGACAAACCACCAGTTCAACATCTCTTTTGGCATGAAGGAGTTTGATGCCTTTGTCTTGAGCAGCCTTCAATCCAAGCAATAGAGATTCATACTCAGCTATGTTGTTGGTGTTGCTAAACTACAACTTTTATGAAGAAGAAAAAATATCTCCTTGAGGAGATATCAACACAATCCTGGCTCCTAAATTGTTAGAGGAGCAACTACCATCAAATTCTAGAATCTATACCTCATCAGACACTGATTTTTCCTTAGATTCTTCTTCGTTTGGAGGGGGAGATTGTTCTACACTTACACTGTACTCCACCAATCCTTTTGCTATTCCATCTAAACCAATTTTTAGGTTGACATATTTGGGAATTTCATTAGATGCCTCATGGACTTCCTCTGTGGATAAAAAGTAATTACCCATGCCTGAAGACTTAAACATAATTTGAGCTTTAGGCACTGATGTTTGAGTGACCACATATTTTGCTTCCTTCTTAGGGAACAATCTCTGCATAATGCCTTTGACTGGGATCCTCACCTCATATAGGTCCATGCTTAATTTTCCACCAATATTCTTGCAAAAAAAATTCCCAAGAAGGATGTCATATGATGCTGGGACGTCAGCCACCAAGATAGTCATCTTGATTCTCTTGTCTAGGAATGATACAAATGCAAATTGGGTGTCCTTGATTTGTCCCAATAGTGACACTTATTTGTTCTCCACGGAGAAACATCTCCCAAATGTCATGGTCAGTGTGAGACCAAGGGATTCCACCACTTTAGTAGGCATGACATTGTCAGATGCACCAGAATCTATCATGCAATTGTTCAGTTGGTGTCCATTTATTAGTAGGGAGACATAAAATGGTTCAATCCTCTTGGGAGTAGCAAGAGGAGTAATGACAAGGTTATTCTTGGTGGGTGTGTTCTTGGGGGGATCATGAGTTACCTTTGGAATTTCTTGTCCTACAGGGATGGCTTGGTTCTTTACACATTGAACCAACTTATCTAACTACTCAGGGTTGGATTATAGGAATTCAAATTTAGACATTTGAATTTTGGTTTCATTTATATGGTCAATTATGTCAAATATCTAAAATGCACTAGGAACAGAGGATGGGAGTTCATCCTTTTGGTTTTTGGGAGGGGGAGGACTGGTCTATGAATTTGAAGTAGAAGGTGTAGGGATGTTTGATGTACTTACCTTTCTTGCAATCACCAGGTCCTTTGGATGGAAAGGCAGAGTGGTTCCTCGCTTAGTAATTGAAATTGTTGGTTGAGGTCGCTCCTCTATTTTTTCTTTATCAGCTTGTTGGACTGACTAGTTCTTGGACCAGGTGAATACAACATATGTTCCATCAACTATTTTACCTTCACTTTTGGGTTCATCCTGGTAATTTAGGAAACCAATGTTGGAGTCACTAGCTAATTCTTCTTCTCCCTCTATGAAGAGATTAGCATCATCTTCTAGGTTTAAATCAGGCTAGAAGGAGAAACATGATTCTGCTTCAAGATATTTGACTACTGAATTGGTTGGAGGTGCTTCAATGGCCAATTTCCCTTGAGGGGGGGAAGATGATTTGGCTGCCCTTGATTCCTAGAAACATGGCCTTGGTATGACTGATTAGGGAATGTTCTCCTTGGTATATCTCTGTATGAAGGAGTAGATGACATCCCTTGCACCATTTGCTTTTTAAGATCTAACAACTCATTTGTCAGCTTCTGCACCATTGGATCAGTGGTGACTAGGTGAGTATTCAAAAGATGAAGAAGATTTACCTCTGTTAGGATCTCTCCTTATCTTTCCTACCAAGATAAGGTCATCTTCCACCTCAGTGCCCAAATCTTGAGTAGCAGCAAGGTCTATGTGGCCAACCCATCTCAATAGGAAACTCACTTTAGGTAGCTGTGAGTTGATGAAGAATAATTTAAGGTTCTCAGGTGTTGGTTAAGCAATTATAAGAATCTAGTTTCTCAGCTTGTCAAACTTGGAAATGAAGTCCCTCATAGATTCATGAGGTTCCTTCTTCATCTATGTGAGCTAGGCTAGCAAGGCATGTGCATCTTCTGTAGGCTTAAACCTGACTTCAAATTTAGATTTAAGAGTGTTCTAGTCAGTCACAGTCTAGGCATGTAGATGGTAGAACCATTCTATAGTAGCACCTTACAATGTTTCCATAAATATCCTGACTGCTACGTCTTCATACTCCACACCTATCACACCACAGGCTATGATTAAGGAAGCAATATGCTCATCAGGATTAACTCTCCCATCACCAAAGAATTTGGGGAAATTCTTCCTTAAACTATGTGGAAGCTCATGTAGAGGTGGGGTTAAATTGAGTGGGATAAAAGAGTTATCCCAAGGGCCTTGAACTACCATGATTTGATTATGGAAAAGGGGGATAACAAATCTGGGTGGAGTATGTATAGGCAAAGCTATGCTAATAGTAGAAAAAGAAGCTCTACCTTGTGTTGGTGACTTGGTATGGGTAGGAGGAACACTCCTGGATCATTGAACTTGAAGTTGGGGAGGGAACAAATCAAAATTACCCTGCTACACCAACTCAAAAATAGGGTCAACAACACCTTGGGCTCTCTGGCTTCTAGTATAGCATGGAGTTGCCATATTATAGAATAAAAATGGGAAAGAACTAGCCCTGTTTTAGCTTGAAGCTTAAGGCTTCAAACTGCACACTTTTCCCCAACGGAGTCACCAAAAATTGTTGGGTGAATATTTTGTCACCAACTAACTGATGAGCAAAATAGGTGATTTCAACCATAGCATAGGGAGATTGGTCATCTAGATGTGTAGGTTTACCACATCAAAAGGGGACAAATCTCTCCTCTCATCAAGGGGAGGTTCCTTATAAATATGAGGTGCTATCTACTATATATATAATCAAAAAATAACACTCAAGGGTAGGACTACACCATCCATCTCTTTTTTTAGAGATGATGTTCATAGACAAAGGAGAAATCTTGGTGTAATACTAAAGGCACTTCTCTTCAGTCAGAAGTGGTCTTGCAACAAGACACAGGAGTTCTTTCTGGTGGGTAACCAACAAGTAACAAGGGTGCAGTAACTAGTAGAATGAGGTGTAACACAAAGTCTCCACCTCAACTGCCTAAAGAGTGAAATACGAAGGATAATGGGGGCACAAAGTCATCCCAAGATCCTTTACACATAAAGAAACTAAAAACACACTGAAGACAATTATGACATCACAAAGTCTTTTCACAATTGGCTTTAGGACACCTTCCTGATTACTTCCACTAGTTCTACTTGTTAAATTAAATAAACAAGAATGCTCCTAGGAAATAGACATAAAAACAATTTTCTAAAATAACACAAGCTATAACGGCATAAAGTCTAAAAGTAACTTGCTTTCTCATTTAGATAAAGAAATATGATCAAAAATCTAAGCTCAAAGTCTCAGTAATTGCCTTTCAATTTGGGTAGAGTTTTGCTTCTATAATGGAGAGGCCACCCTTGCATAAAACAAGAGATTACAATATATAGCGGCCAAGAAAAGCTTGGTGCTTTATTCCATGGAATGGCCCATGCTGCATTCAATGCCTTAAATGCATTTTCAGTTTTGTCAAGGGGCCATGCTTGGAATAGTGCATCAACCTTATCTGTGGCATGCCAATTCATCTCATATGTCTCCTCTAAAGTATAGGCCACCTGGTCCTTTCCTTCTTATTTGCGTAGCTGTCCACTTTGCCTTTACTTCATGGAAGAAAAATAGGCCACATCCTTGATTTGGTGTGATTAGATGACTACTTGGTGGACTGTTTCACCTACTGAAAATAAATCTCTCATAGATATTTCAATATCTTATATAGCCTTCTCTTCTTTCCTATTGCAATTGGAGCTCTCAGGCTATCTTCTTCAACTGATCACTTGGTTCATCCTTCAAGTTCTACGCTATTTTTGAAAATTAACAGATATTCCATTACCTTAAATTTGACATCCATGGGGATGTCAATGGTTGCTATTTATTTGAACCATATTGAACCATTAACCTTTAAACCTTTGAAAGTTCATTGGTTCAATAGTTCAAGTGGTCTTTATCGGTTCCTTAGTTCCATCACTTCCCTGGTTCAATTGCTTCCTTGCTCTTTGGTTGAACCATCTCTTTAAACTGGTCTCTAGAATATTCTACTTCCTTCCTTTGCTTGGAGCTTTCTTTGAACCTTTGAACCTTTGAACCATTTTGGTTCAAGGTTCAACAGTTCAATCTGTTTCTCAGAATCCTTTGTTTTGGCTAAGTCTTTTGAAGCCTTGAAATTCCTTCAGCTTTACGTCTTTGGAACACCCCAAAGGGAAAGTGTCCCTTTAGGTCTTTAAGAAAGGTCTATTTTTTAGGTGTTGAGAGCCCCCCGCAAGGGTACCTACCCTTCAATATTCTTCAAGCAGCTTTTGGGGTCCTTTAGGCAGTCTGATTCTTCAATTCCTTTAGACATTTTGTCTGAAGGAAATTTTCCCTTGCCTTAGCTACTTTTTCGCTGGGCTTTTGATCATTCCTTCAGACAAAATGTCTGAAGGAATTTCTTAAGACATTTTTTCTAAAGGATTTCCTTTGTGAAATTCTTTCGTAGAAAATCTTTTTGAAGGAATTATTTTGGTTCCTTTACTTGGTAATTTCTTCAAACAAAAAGTCTGAAGGAAACCTTACCCTTTTGGTCTTCTCTTTGATCTTTGAGCAAATGTTCCCTGCCCTCCACAAGGGCACTTGCCTTTTGTTCACTGCCCTCCGCAAGGGCACTTTCCCTTTGGGTTTTTGGGCACTCCTTTGAACCATTCGATTTAACTAATCGATTAAACCAACAATGGTTCAATGGTTCAACAGTTCAATAATATGTTTTGCTCATTCAATTGACTGTTTAAACCAATTGCTTTGAACCAACTTATCAGAACAACTCTTCAAACTTTGATTGAATTCATTGAACCTTGAACCTTTACACCATTTTAGTTCAAGGTTATATGGTTCAATGGGTTCAATCTTTCTTTTCTTTTCTTCTAAGTGTTTCGAAGCCATTAAACTTGCCGAGGCGGTTGAACTTTGAAAATTTGTCAAAGCGCTTAACTCTTTAAGTTTGCTGACGTCATTGAACCTTTAAACCCATTGAACCTCTGAACCTTTGAAAGTGTGGTTCAATGGTTCAATCCTTTGATTGAATCTTGTTGATGGACCTTTGAGTTGAACCTCAGTGTTGAACCAAGCTTGAAATTGCCTAAGTGTTGGAAAGTTGTTCCTTCATGAGAGCTCACCTGTTGAAGTCACTAAAACTGTTGAACCTTCTAGTCCCTTAGCTTAAAAAGCTTGAATAATGAAGAATTTGAATACTTAGAACAATTTTTGAGAAGGGAAGAGAGGATTTTGGTCCTGTAGGACCAAAATAGTTCATATGTTGTCCCCAAAAATGAGTGACAGATTTTTGGGAACAACACATAGGTTGAGCATCTCCAACATCTTGACAAGGCATTTCAACTTATGAAAAATAATAAATTATGTGTCAAATATTCTGAGTCTTCCTTTAATTAAGAGGAAGTTGAATATTCATGACACATTATTTCATCCAATGGGGTCCACGTGGATCTAAAAAAATTAGTGCCATGCAACATTAGCCTCAACCAACAACCCTTATAAGAAGGGGAAATATAATGTCATGGTGGATGCTCTCTCATGCACATTTGAGGACCAGTCTTCCCTTTCTACCATTTCCATGCCCATTTTGAATTGGTTAGAATATGTACACTAAGGGTATGCAAATTACCCCTCTTTACACTACCTCATTCAATAATTGACCACCAACCCCTCTACAGTACCACATTATTCATAAGATGGTGTTTCTCTACATTACAAGGGTTTTCTAGTGCTTCCCAATAGAACAGACCTTCATCAAGCTATATTCTATGAAATCCATGCTTCTCCATCAATGAGGTACTCAATATTTCTCAAAACATAGGAGCAAGCACGTTTAAATGTTTTTACAAGGGGATGAAAGGGGAAATTAAATAGATGATGGTCAAATATAATATTTACCAATGTAACAAAGGTAAAACAATAGTGATTCTTGGTTTACTTGAGCCCTTACCCATTTCTACTAGGATCTAGACTGATATTTATATGGATTTCATTAAAGGGCTCTATAAATATGGATAAAAAATAGTGATCTTGGTCATGGTAGATCGCCTCTCCAAACATAGTCATTTTTGTGCTCTCAACCATCTTTATACATCCTCCATGGTTGCACAATTTTTCTCAGATTAGATCTTCCATCTTAATTGCATCCCTTCTTTAATCATCTATGATCATGTTGCAACTTTCATTAGCTATTTTATGATAGACATATTATGATGCATAGGTACATAAATAAAGATGGGATCTAAGTATAACCCCCAAATATATGGCCAAATATAAATTATCAATAAATGCTTAGAAACATTCCTTCATTTATTTTCTTTGAAAAAACAATAACAGTGGTCAAAGTGGATTCCCCTCATAGAATGGTGGTATAATACATTTTACCACACTTCTACTAAAAGGACTTTATATAAAGTGGTTTATGTTCAAGTACCCCTGACACTTCTCACATATACCCTTGATAGTTCCCTAATTTAGGTGATTGAGACTACTCTTTGACATTAGGATCATATTTTTAGCACCCTACGGACCAATATCCATCTTGCACAGAACCGAATGAAGCAACAAGCTGATCAACACCAATATGAGTGCAGATTTTAGTTGAAAAATATAGTTTTTAATCATATACATCCATACAAGTAATTATCCATGAAATTAAAAGTGTGTCATAAGCTTACTTCAAAGTTTTATGGGCCATATAATGTTCTTTAGTTTGTTTCTTACAAGTTGGAGCTTCCACCTTCGACCTTAGTTCACCTAGTCTTTCATGTCTCCTATTTGAAGAAACTTCTTGAACCCACCATCAAAGTGCAAACAATTTACCATAAATTGATAATAAAGGCTCCATCCTTCTTCAATCATAAGTAGTCATGGATAGGTGCACCTGCCAAATTCACTCTCACTCAATCACATAAGTCTTAATCCAATGGCATGACATGGAACCAGAAGATGCCACATAAGAACCACTATTCCAAATTCAGTAATGATTTCCACATTTGAAGCTATAAGGATATCTTTTTCTAAGGGGGAGGGGATTTTAATAACTTGTGTCCTACCCTTCTATTTTAATTATTAGTGTACTATTTTCTATGGATGTATATGATTTATAAGTCATCCCTTTAGCATATTTGAATTATCCAACATATATGGGAAGTAGTAGTTGTTAGAATAGATTTAGTATTTAAGTAAGTGTTTAGGACCAATGAAGGCATCCATGAGTATTATTATATAGAGCTTACTCAAAGGAGGTTGCCCCCTCGAAGTGGCTTATAATATAAAGGTTATTTTGGGTTATTTTTCAAGGTTCATTTCATTGATCATTTTTTTCTATAGTTCATAGTTTTGTACAGAAGGATCCTCACAAGAAATTTCATCCTTCATTGTAGTAAACATTCTATATCTACCATATTGGGGTAAAATTATCACACTAATAATTATAACTACCTTTGGGAAAAGAATTATTTTAACCCAACCACCCTACAAGGGTAACATACCTATGTCATTGTTTCTTATAGCCTAGAAATAATATTTTACCATGCCTTGCCTTACCATTGTTTCATACCCTATCATTTTTCCTATTCATGAACATGTTGTTACTTAGTTAGATTCCTCATAGGTTGAAATATAATGGATTTAGGTCTATTTATACTAAGTAGGAATCACTCAATGTTTCATGACATCATCTTGGCCACCCTTATTCCAACACTCTCACCATTTTTTGAGTCAGCGCATTCTATATCTCATAATTATCTATCGAGTTAAGATGCCTAAAAAATCCAAAAACATGGGAATATTCTATAAAAAATCCTAAACAAGCCTCCAACAATAGTCCATGCAGATCGTATCCATGCTACATAGGGCATGCATCTCCTAGTTAGTAGGTATAACTAAATATTTCACATGGGTCACATCATAACCATTTCCATTTTCCTATTTCATTTTTTCATAGTGTTCCCTCCCATCCTAAGGAAAATCCATTTGTCCTAAAGTCCATGTTGGACCTTGTATCCATGGGACTATGTAGGAAGTGTCTACTTTCTAGCACATTTGGAGTCAACTTGGCCAATCTTGGTGATTGATTTCATTTTCTAGTTTTGAGGATCATTCCTTCCTTTAGGTTTGTCTCCAAATTCTCTCCCCATTTTATGATTCATTACACTCTCAATATTTTTCAAGTCATAGATCTCTCATTCTCTCATCATTTTGTGAGTCACCTTTTTCAATGTTTGTGCATTTAAAATTAGTGCACTAATCCATCATAGAATTTTCTCACGCCCTCATAATTTTATGAGACCATTCCTACTTTCCTCTACAAGTCAATCTCTTTTACTTAACATCAATTTTATTTTATCCCACATCCTGGGAGAAATACATTTGGCTTAAAGTCCATATTATAACTTATGTCCATGGGACTATGTAGGTAGTGTTTAATTGCCTAGTACATTTAGAGACAATTCGTCCACCCCTTCCTTATTTTTCTATTCCCCCCAATTGTTCTAGTGTCATTGGTCCCTATAGCCTAAGGGAAGCCTTTATCATTATTTCCTATAGCCTAGGGGAAACCTTTAATGATCTTACCTTTGTCATTGTTCCCTATAGCCTAGGGGAAATCTTTGTCATCGTATCTATGTCGTTTCACCCTATATCTTAGGGGTAACATTTATGCCAAGCATAACAATTCTATTATACATTCACAAACAATTAGATTAGTTGTTTGTTCATTTTCTTTAGATTAGTTGTTTGTTCTTTTATTTCATTAGATTAGTTGTTTGATCATTTGTATTTAGATTAATTAATTTATTTTGCCTTAGCTTAGGTTGTCTATTACTCTTGCATTTAACTTAATTTTTTATTTCTTAAACTTTAGCTTGTTTGTTTATTTAAACTTAGCTTAGGTTATCTATTGCTTTTTCTTGAACTTAATTTTTTATTTCATTGCTTTAGCTTGGTTCATTTTATTTGCCTTAGTTTAGTGTTTAGCTTATTTTTTAATTGGTTCATGACTAACATTTTTTATTTCATTAGTGTTTTTATTTATTTAAGGTGATTGTTTTTGTTTATTTAATTGGTTTATTTATTTTAATTAGTTTTTGACTAACTTATTTTCTTGTGCCTGATTTTTCTTGTTTGTCATAGGATTATTGTATTTTATCCATACTTAAGTCTTGATTAACCATATATTGATCTTGAGTTATGAATTTTTTATTCATTCTTATACTTAATTTATTGTAATATATTTATACTTGAGATTTGATTATTCATATCTTACACCTACGTGGTTTATATCTGCATTTAAATTAAGTGTTCCATGTTTAGGATATTTGTAGTAAATATAACCATTGATTTATTAAAAAATTGACTAGCTTTGACTTTTCTAAAAATAGTAATAAATAGTGCAAGTAATAAATAAGTTGGAAAAAAAACTGAGACAGATGATCTAGGTGTTAGAAATTGAGGTGGAAGCTAGTTTGAGTGTTGAAAAGTAGATCCCCATGTCAGAACCGCTCTTTGATAGTAATGCCATTATTGTAAATGTGATAATAATGTCTTGATATTGGAGTTAATGTCCTTTATGCAATACTATCTTGATATTTTGGGTACACCTGTGTCGAGATCTATAAGGTTTGTTCTTATGTGCACTAGTTCTAAAACCTTATATTTTGCTTGTAATGATTTATTTTATAAGCAAACCCTAATCTTTCATGTAGTTAGGGCATCTGATTGATATTAACTAAAAGTGTGTTTTTTATTAGGTTAGGGTGGACATCCTCAACACCCCATTACAATGAGAGTTTCTTACATACCAATATTTTGAGGAGGAATCAAGCTCAATTTAGTTCTCCCTAGCTAAGTACTAGTGTAAGTGCAAGTGAATCTAGTATGATAGGGGCCTTGAGTGCCTTGATTGTCCTTGAGACTAGAAATATGGGTAATTTGAGCTTAGTTTTGTTGTAGATGGTAATATATAGAAGTAGGTCAAAATAGGAATTGATAACCTTAATTATGCACGTGTTCTGAGTTTGAATGTGTGTTTTGCATCTAATTTCCATATAGTGGTTAGAGAGATAAAAGTCATGTATTTATACTATTTTGATGCTTGTGTAAGTGATAAAAGATGTCTAGGATGACCTTAGGAAGTTTTAGTTTTAAAAATATATATGTTTGGGGAAAATAAATGTAATGGACATTAGCACCATTTTTGGGACACTGGTGCCATGTGGTACTAGTGTGATTATTATGACGCTAGTGTCCAGCTAGCAAAACACTAGGCATGAAGGGCCAAGATCAAAAAATGATGATATAAGATTTATTTAGGGAGGACTAGGGATGCATGTGGCCCATATGAAGGCTAGATAAGTGTGATAATAGGCTCTAGGATAAGTCTAGGGCTAAGCTAGGGATAACTAATATCAAGTAGTACTCTTAGCACTCAAATGCTACTTTAGGTGATTACATATATAATTTATTATTATTATATTTATATATAATTATGATGCATAATATAATAATCTAAAATAAAAATCAAGACAAATGGAGCTATCAAATGATACTAGTAATCGTACTTCCCCTTGTTCACAAATAGACTAGACCTGCCCAAACACATAGTAACTAAATGAAAAATGAATAGTAATCACTTATAATTAGTACATATATCTCCATAATGGTAAGTAGACAAAATTCATGTCTATCTTTTGTACTAGTTCATCATTAATATATTTTACAAATTTATTGCATGATCTCCTTTTGACAATTTACCTATATGCAGTAAATTATTTTGATCGATTAGTGATATATTTTTCCTTACTAGTGTAAAACCAGTTTTATTCCACTATAAATCTACACAATTAGGGAAAAAATCACTGTGCTAATGATTATAACCACCTTTGGTAAAACCATTATTTTGATCTATCTGCTTTGATGGGGAAAATCATTATGCCACTAATTATAACAACCTTTGGGAAAATCAATATTTTAACACCTATTACCACTAAACCATGTCATTTCCTCTTTTTAAGGGCCCATTAGATAATTCTATTTGAAATTATATCCCTCAAGGAGACATTCAAGGATCATCAATTACCCTCTGGGGAATTAACCAAAGCATGACAAATTTTTCATTCTTTGATAAGATGTTACAATTCCCATACCTTGAAACACCTAATTAAATAGGCACAAAATGTAGACATTCCTTTTTAGCCACATTTGTGTTTAAAATGGATTTCAGACTGGTTTGTACCAAACTATGCAAATTAAGCCTAGAAACTACTAAATGTCCCAAATTCATATGCACATTAGATGTAAGTGCCTATAATTGCATTAAAGTATCCCTATTTAGGGTGTTACCCTGTATGTAATGATAATCTCATGTTGATTCATCCTCAGTTAAGTTGTGGCATAATAAACTAAAATTTTGTACCAATTAAGTGGGACACTTGATTAAATTCTTGAAATGACCAAAATCCTAAGCAAAATTAATTAAACAATCAAAACAAATTAAATGCTTAGTTAAATAATCCATGTTGAATTAGTGAAAATATAATTTCCAAAAATCAAAATTTAACAAATATCAAAATTAATTGAAGTCATGATGACATCATCATCCTCAAAGTCAATAATTCCAAAATATCAACATAAATGCCTTGTAAATGAGAAATGTTGAGCCATGCCTCCATAAATGCATAATTAAGGTATTTATTGCATTTGGATTCCCAAGAATAACCCAAGGTTAGCCTAGACATAATCACATGTAGGTTAGGGTTAATTTGAAGCCTATTTATATAAGGTCTCATACTCACTTTCAACAAGCACAAAATTTATAAGAGAAGCTTCATAGACCAATACATGCCAAGGCCAAAACCAAAGTGAACAAAGGGAAGGTGTTGATTGAAAACCATGAGTGCTGATGAAGACTTAGATTTGGACACAAGTTGAGCAAGTCAACTACCATTTCAATAATCAATTTATAACTACAAGAAAGGTGAAGTGATTTATCTCTTACATTTCTATTTGTGTTGTGTTTTATCTTGTTATTATAAATCTCCCCCTAATGTCTAGGCTTGGGAATGGTTTGTATTAAGCTTGTTTATGTTGGATCTTTTATTCCACTAATGAGTGACTAATGCATCTTTTCCCTTAGATTACTATTACATACAAAGGGATATGTCCTTCTTATTTATGAATATCACTAGTTTTCCCCATGGGGACACACTAGGATGAATCAAACCTTTTTATAAAATTTTCTCAAGCTACATCTTGAGTTCACAAAATTTAGGTGTGGTTAGCTAATATGGTGTTTTCAACATGGGCTCATCCCTTGGTTTTAAGTTAATCTAAAATTAAATCTCTCTCAGTTGGGGTATACCTTGAAATACATCTAAAAATACATTAGGAAAGTCCCAAAGAATTATCCAAAAAAACTTTCTCTAACTCATCTGACCTATCACTTACCATGATAGAAAATAATTAGCAACCCTTCTTGATGCTCTTATTAAGATTTATAATGAAAATAAAGCAAATGGAAATGGTTATTTTGACTCTAGATATCACCATAGGATTCCTAAGGTCATCTACACACTCAATAACCTTGTCATTGAAATCCAAGTTGGCTTTACGATTCATAAGATAATCCATTCCCAAGAAAAATCCATAGCAGCCTAAGGGTATAATACACAAATCCACCATGGTGGAAAAGATAGAAATATCTAAAACACTACTCACCAATTAAATAACAAATATATTTTCTCTTGTGGCCAACTCAACTACCCAACTTTATAACTACTAACAACCATCAGCCCATAATTTCCACAAAAAAAGGATAACTAAAGGAGTCTAAAGATCCAAAATAAAAAAATAGATATAGAAATTCCATCAATCATATAAATTCCATCAATCATACATGTGGTCTTAATAATCATTACTTAGTGCTCATCTTGGTGGTCATTCACCACTATATAAATTTTGTGCCTTGACCCACGTCACCCATTGTCTATTCTAACATTGAGGCCTTTTGCCTATTAGCATTGATGGTCCATGAGGACAATCATATGTATAGTGATAAGGGGATCCACATGTAAAATAATCACCTCTTCATTGGTCTTTCCCTGAGGGAGTTTTAACAAATCTCTAATTAACTGATGTATTTAATCTTGATGGTCTTACATGTGTTGATTATTGAGTCTACATAGGTCCAATATACTATCGATATTGAGGCCCAATCTCACTACATACTCAATGGTATTTATCTAACTAGTTCTTATTTTGGTTACAACTAGAATGGTTACTCTCTTAATATTATTGTTGAGTGGGTATATAATTGGATTGATTTGTTTTCTAACCTCCCCTAGGTGTAGGATGTGCATCTTGAGACCTTAATTCATACTAGGATTTCATATTGCCTTGAAATTTATCTTGAACATGCTAAGTCTTTCCTTAAGACTCCTCAACCAAGTAAGCCTTTTCAATAGTTATTTCCAAGGTTATGGGAGCTAAAATGTGTATTACACTAGCTAGCTCTAAATTCAAGCCTCTAATGAACCTGTTAACTTAGATTATTTCATCTATATAAGTTTACACATACATGATAAAATCCAAAAAATGACACTCATATTATGCCAATGTGCCACTCCCCTATTGAAGTTCATGAAACTCATCTACCTTCTTCTAAACATACTAATGGGATAGGTTGTAGGCTCTAAATGATTCTTAAATAATTCCCAAGCTAGGTAAGATAGTGTTAAGTAAAAATTCTACTTCTCTCTTTCCCACCACATATTAGCTTCATCTCTAAGAAGGTGGGTTCTCAAATGGGCCTTCCCAATGATGTCATGCTCATAAAATTTGAAGAATCCATGTATACCATCTAACCAAGCCTCTATTGTAAATCCCTCTTGAGTTACCATAAAATTAGGAGGATACAGTCTATTGAAGCCCTTAACTAAGTCTATAGGTGTAGGCATAGGAGGATGGTCTAAGTCTTACCTCTCTTGATGCTCACCTCAGTAATGCAACACCCCTTGGTTACCCTCTGGATGGTGAAGAGAAGGAATTCAAGACCTATCTCTATTAGTTGATTTTTATCCACCTTATGAATTTTATGGAGAGCACCTCTCAGCCTCAAGTTATGTTGGTAGTAATCTCTCCTGCAAGACATCATATATTTATTACATGGCCAAAAGGGGTTGGGGTCCTATATCATCTAGACCTAGTTGACTAGGAGGCTCATTCTCATGAATATTATTTTTATTTTGGCATGTTAAATGTTATATCATCCTTATACACTTCAACATGATAGGTATTAGAGTTAATGTGGAAACTTGAAATCCATAGAGAATATCTAAATGCATAGAGCTCTTGGTGTAATAATCCAGGATCATGCCCAATTTTTTCATAAATAGGCAAGACACAACCATTTAGAAATCAACCAACAAAAAATAAGAATGGATTCAAATCCATCATAAAAAATATATGAAAATCCCTACCAATTGTCATCATTCAAATAATAGGCATGGGTCATTGATCACATGATCACAAGGTTAATTAGTTTAGCCAAACACTAAAGGATTCATTCATTAGATCACACCCACTATCACATTATTATGACATTGAGATGGTTTTCAATATTAGCCTTAGCCATTGCTAATGTAGTTTGGTTCCATATGGTCACTATAGTTTTGATTGATTTATTCCTAACTAATGACATGGGAAAGCCACCTATCATGATCACAAGACCCTAGGTCTAATGTTAATCTCTAAAACCTCCTAGCTTCTACACCCTATGATGCTTCCATTTAGTAGCTCTTCATACTCTCAATCCTTAAAATCATTAGGTCATTAGTCAAATGGCTTAATCCTCTTGAGGTTTTGAGCTCTAAGAAGCTGACCATGGGCCTTCAAGACCTTAGAGGCATTAGATGATTATCCTAAAGGCTTATTCATTATGAGGTTATAAGCTCTAAGAAGTAACCATGTGGTAGCCTCTTGGGCCTTCAGGACCTAAAAGGCATTAGGTTATTATCCTAATTGTTCAATCCTCCTATGGTTCTAGGTTTTATAAAACTACCATGTGGTAACCTCTCAATATCCTAGAGGCATTGGAATATTAACTATCCTACTAAATCTCTAAGTCACTAGGATGATGCCATGCAACATCATCTGACCAAATTTTAGAAGTCAAAAAATTATCTAAGTCAAAAACTAAAAGAAAAACCCAAACCAGCAATCAACCAAGGCCAAAATTCAAGCAAATGATTTAATTGGTATGATCATATGGCTAAGGCAAAATCCATTAAAATCTCATAAATGTAGATATGGTAAGATCTAATAAGAAATTTAGTCATGGAAAAGTTGAGTCAAGAAGGAAACTAGAAATAATTGAATTCACAACTTGACACAAGTATGAACCAAAGTAAAACTCAAAGATGGATCAACAAGTTAGAACTCAACTAAGGAAATATAATATGACCATAATGACTACTATCAACCAATTGATTTAGGTAGAGTCTTATTTTATAAATGGAATTTTTTCTAATATAAAAATGATGTCCATTACCATCTCACAATTTTCAATAAAAGTATGTCGAGCCTTAGTCACTCTATCGACCCCAAACCAATACCCCTAATTGGTTGGGTCAATTAAGGATTCAATCCTAGAGACTCTAATTTACAAAGAGTCTCCAAGGTTAATTGATATGTTTAAACCAAAATATTTTCTTGAAGTCTTAATCAAATATTGTGAATGGTAATGGATCTCAGGCGCATCCAATTTACATCCAAGGGGGAAAAATAAAATAATAATAATTGTTAAGAATCATGCATAAATCTTACAAGAATGGTCATCAGAACTTATTCCTTCAATACTTAATTCTCTACAAGGGAGACCTCAATCAAACCTAAAGATTCATGCCTTGTTATAATAATAATAGTATCACCAAATCTAATTAAGTTATTATTTTAATATGAGATAGTCTTGAAAAATAGAAGGTTTACAGTAGTTTACTTTTTCATCTACTAAGTATCAAGTAACTCATTCACAAGACATTATCTTTGATCTAGAGGTAAATTCAAAAAAGTTTTTGAAGTAGATTGAAACCTACACCATTGTGTAGAACTTGCTGAGACCTTTCCAATGGTATGTAGAATGTAGAAAATGGAGCTCATATATTCCTTGTACAGCTAGTCAAAGTTTTAGTCAACTAGTCAAATTAGGTCAAACTATATAAAATGACCATTATGGAATGATATAAGAATAGTTCCATGTCAAATAGCTCATCACGAGATTTTTGGCATAATTTATGGTTCATGAAATAGATTGAATATGCAAAATATATAGCTAGTCAAAGTCATGGTCAAACTTGGTCAATAAAATGATGTGGCAAATCTGGACCAGTAAGAACATGACATGTGGCATGAGATGCAATAAAAATGTGTGGTTTTATATTTTATCCTTAATAGGGGATATTTTAAAATTGGTAAAAAAATTTTGGGGTTTGGACAGAACATCCAATTGGGGTCAACAAGTGGCACAACAAGTGGTCAACAAGTGGCATGGTGAGATTGGACCATGTGGTGGGTCCTCAAGCCACCACAATATTTTCCATTGTCCAATTTTATTTCTTGAAGGTTCCAAACCAACCAATTATTTCCATGTAACCCTAATATTCCTACCACATGACCCTATACTCAAACCACATACCATCCAAATCATGTCACATTTTATCCACAAATTTCCACACCAAATCCATAAGCCTCCACATTCCACCACATATTTCCACAACCCCACTAAAAACATCTATTTTCATGAGAATCATGCATAACCATGGAAATAATAACCAAAATGGTGGAGAACGTGGCCTAAGCCACAAAATCAAAGAGATAAAAAAGACTTAATAAAGCCTAGATAAATGTTAAAACCCATGAATGTGGGATAAATGAAATGCATGCCCCCCACTGAAAACAATGCCATGGGCTCAAACCCTCATCTTTTTAGATAAAAGGATAGGTGACCCACTATTAAACCCAAGGGCATGAAAACTATATAAAGTGTCCAAAAATTGTATTTAAACACATTTAACCAAGTAGTCATTATAAAGACTAAGAGTCAGGGAGCTTGAGAAGCTTGTAGAGGGTGCTCGAGACAAAATTGGGAAAAAGTTTGAAAAGGGACTTATATTATTTTTTCCAAATGAAAAACTTTTTAGTTTTTCATTTTTAATTATATAAATATTTTTAAGTACTATTTAAACATTTTTGCTAATTATCGGCTGAAATTGGACCTAGAGACATAGGCCTTCATGCTGAACTCCATTATCAAATTATTGTTAAATGTTTGTGAATTATTCTCTTTAAATTAATATTTTTATAAGTCATTTTTTAATCCCATAAATTGATAATTTAAATCAAAATTAAATTACACAAGTGTAATATTGCTTAAGTTTACAGATCAATTTGGTATTAGAGCGGTTAGTGTGCTAGGCTAACCTCTATGTAAACATTATTCTGAAACGTCATGTTTGATATCAAAACTAAATTTTCAATTAAATTTGTGATTTTTTTATTTAACCAAAATTAGTTATTTTAGAATGATAGATCTAATGCTAGCCCAGATTCATTGGCTATTGAATTCCATTATCACTGTGATAATGCAATTCCTACAAGCCCAAGAGCAAAATTGGTAAGCAACAGAGAAACAACAAGAGCAATAGATCAAGAGGATTCAATAGATCATTGATGTATTTTAATTAGAACTACAATAGGAGAATTGATAGAATAAGAGGATATGTGGAGATTCAGATATTTATAAACATTGTGCCTGATGAGGACATATTGTTGATTAATGCTAGATCCTACACCCCAGTTAGGCCCCAATATGGTTTAGAAGGTGAAATGAGGAAAGAGGCAAGGCACCAGCCATGTCTATTAGTGGTCAATCCATCTAACTAATAGTACCTCATCAATTAACTCCAAAGTCTCTAATGCAATAGTTATTGCCAATAGAAGTACCAAATATTATGCTACTCTCTAAGGAAAGTCAACGATGGAACTACACTACCATTGCTAAAGGAAAATTCATGTAATTATATTTTAACTAGAGTTATAGAGCCAATTATATTACTAATGGCCTTGTACAATGTCTTTAGCTAAGGAATCTTTCATTACCTCACTCTAAGATAGTCAGAGAAGGTGATGGCATAGTATGAGGACACGCAACTCATTATGTCATTTTGCATTTTGGCATTGGAGGGATATTCTTTGATCAAGTAACTCTTGATATAGTTCTAGGAGAATATGAGGAGATAACATTGGGTAATTATTATCTCATATCTTGATATGCTAGAAACACTACATCAGGTGAAGGAATCCAACTGATGACCAATCATACTTATGAGATTCAGTTCAAAACAAGTTAGACTACAAAGGTACATTCTAGTTATATCAATTATTATTCTAATTTATATACTCTTGCTAGTCTTATCAATGAAAATAATGATATAAATATGTAAGCAAATAATTCTCTAATTATTGATGTATCTTCTAATGTAAATTCTAAAGAAGAAAGCAATGAAATTAATTATTTTGGCTATATTAACAATGCTAGGGATACTAAATATACTAACCCTAAACATTTATCAAAGTCATTTGAAAAGTACACAAGGGGAATAGGTTCTAAGCTATTATCAAAAATGAGATTCGAAGGAAAAGGCCTTGGAATTAATGGTCAAGGAATTATCTAGCCTATTTAAGTGGCAAAGAGACCACTCCATGCAGGATTAAGATATGAAGGTGAAGGACAAATATCTCAAAAACCTAAGATGGAGGATTACTCAAGTAGCAAGCTAGGACATTTTAAAGATCCAGAAGAAGTAATCTCTGAAGATGTGAAAATTACATTGCATGAAGAATCTTTAAACAACTCGTCAAGGTATGCAAACAAGAAATACTCGAATGTATTTTTTGATTATGTAAAAGAGAGTCCTAAAAGGAAGTTTAAGAAAATTATCAAAATGAAGTTGCCTAAGGAAGATATGAAGTTAGGATTTTAATTCAATGCTAAGGGGAAAATTTTTAAATAAGACAAGCAAAGTCATCCACAACCTCAGGAAAAGGTTGTAATTGCATCTTCAGTCAAGCAAAATACAGAGCCTCCTCAAATAGAATCTTGTCAGTCAGAACCTGAGACAACATCAACAAGGGAGATGGTAGTCAATGAGAAGCTGACAGTTCAAATTTTATCACCTTGTAAAGGTAAGAAAAATTTATTAAAAAGAATAATTTCTAAGAATTCTAAGATAGATGTTATTTTTGATAAAAATTATCAAAAGAATTTGATCTCATAAGATGTTGTAGAAGCCTTAGGTTTGGAAACTAAACCACATTTGCATCCCTATTCTCTAGATAGAATAAATGATGGTAATGGTGTACATGTAAGTAAAACATGTAAATTAGAGTTTGTAATTACCATATAATTCTTAGATGAAGTTGAATTAGATGTGGTTCCACTTCAGTTTAGTGGCATTATCCTAGGTAAACCATACTTGTCTATGAGAAAGGCAACATTTTCAAAGAAGGAAAATTAGTATAACATTGTAAAAGATGGAATAGAATATCTCATGTGAGCACATTGATATTAATATTTACAAGTAAAATGTACCTTTAGTGTTATTTTACTCATGTATGTTGTAGACAAGAACACTACAGGGTAGTAGAAAGATGCCATCATGAAAAGCATTAGGAACAACTCAAAAAATAGGTTATATATTTTACTCTATATGAGTGTGCAAAAATGCATATATTTGTTTTATGTAAGACCCTATGGTAAATTTTTGTAATCATTGTGTTTTTTTTTGTAAAATACCCAAGAAATGAAATTTTTGTAAATGATGTTGTTAGGTAAAAACCTTAAAAGGATAATTGTAAATGGTGATTGTTATAACACCAGATGTCTTACAATATTTTCATAGTATCAGATCTGAAAACCCATCGAAGTACCTCTAGAACTGACAAACAATCAAGTTGGTATCTAACATTTAAAATATCATTCAAGCTAGAGCTAAGATCCAGATCCATGAAAAGATCCTCACATGGAGTACCAGGTCCAGTAGTAGCTTTTTGAGGACAAAAAGCCTTCTTAGTGGGGAAGATTGATCTGGAGGTAAATTTAGAAAAGGTCTTGAAGTAAATTTAAACCTAAACCATTATATAGAGTGCATTGAGACCTTTCTAATGGTATGTAGAATGTGAAAAATAGAGCTCATATGTTCATTATGTAGCTAGTCAAAGTTTTAGTCAACTAGTCAAATCAGCTCAAAGTTGGTCAAATTATAGAAAATGACCATTATTAAATTATCTAAGAATATTTCCATGGTGAAGAGCTCATCTCAATCTTTCTGGCATAATTTATGGCTCATGAAATGGAGTCTGTATGTAAAAGATATAGCCAATCAAACTTGGTCAATAGGATGATGTGGCAAATCTAGACTAGTAAGAACATGACACGTGGCATGAGATATAAGAAAAATGTGTGGTTTTATATTTTGTCTTTGATAGGTGATTAATTGGTAAAAATATTTTAGGGTTTGGATGGAACATCTAGTTGGGGTCGTCAAGTGGTGCAACGAGTGGTCAACAAGTGGCATGGTGAGATTGGACCATGTGGTGGGTCCTCAAGCCACCACGTGGCTTACCACTACATTATTTTCCATTTTACACTTTTATCTCTCAAATATTCTAAACAAACCAGTTATTTCCATGTAACCCTATATTCTTGCAATGTGACCCCATACTCAAACCACATACCATCCAAATCATGTCACATTTTATCCACAAATTTCTATGCCAAACCCATAAGTCTTCACATTCCACCACATATTTCCACATCCCCACTAACCACATCCATTTCCATGAGAATCATGCATAACCATGTATATAATAACCAAAATAGTGGAGAACATGGCCTAAGCCATGAAATCAATGGGATAGAAAAGGCTTAATAAAGCTAGATAAATGTTAAAACTCATGAATGTGGGATAAATGAAATGTATGCCCCCCACCAAAAACAATGCCGTGGGATTGAAACCTCATCCTTCTAGATAAAAGTATAGGTGACCCACTATTAAATGTGGGGGCATGAAAATTATATAAAGTGTTCAAAAATTGTATTTAAACACATTCAGCTAAGCAGTCATTATAAAGACTAAGAGTCAAGGAGCTTGTGAAGCTTGTAGAGGGTGCTCGGGATAAAATTGGGAAAAAGTCCAAAAAATGACTTATATTATTTTTTCCCAATGAACAATTTTTTATTTTTTCATTTTTCATTATAGAAATGTTTGTAAGTAATTTTTTAACATTTTTCTTAATTTATCAACTAAAAATTGACCCAGAGACATAGGCCTTCATACCAAAATCCGTTATTAAATTATTGTTAAATGTTTGTGAATTATTATCTTTAAATTCATGTTTTTATAAGCCATTTTTTTAATCCTATAAATTGATAATGTAAATCAAAATTAAATTACGCAAGCGTAATATTTCTTAAGTTTATGGATCAATCTCAAACCAGAATAACATCACTATTCATTTTATTCCTACAAGCTATATTTATATTTCCAATGACAATACCATACCTATTCATTTGAGTTCTACTCATATTTAGATAAGTTTTATTCATTAGATCACACTACATTCAGATCATAAAGAGAGACACAATGCTTAAATGATAAGCTTCTAATAACAAAGATCTAAGCAAGAGAATCAAACTATCAATATGTATTAAAAGGCCAAACAGGCTAAGGAATCTTTCCTTACATAATTAATCCTTCCCAAGGATCTACATACAAAATATATACTATTTAGTTATATCTTAGTTTATTAAAGAGGTTCAATAGAAAGATAATAAAAGTCTTTACCCATAAGTAAGTCATTATACAAAAGAATATCTTTCATAATAATAATATAAGTAGGTTGTCTACTATTAACATTAATCAATACAAAGAGATATCATCCATCTTATACATACGAATAAAGCATAACTCTGGGCCTGATTTAATAATAAAATAACATCCATTCTTCAATAATGATCCTCATTCACTCCAAGTAACTATAGGCGATTTGAAATAAGGATCACCACCTAACCTTTTGTCATCATTAAGCTACTTATCTAGATACCCCCGAGCTTGAGACTCCCAACTCCAAGCATGTTTACATCATTTGGCAAAGGCAAGGTTGTATATCTAAGAAAGGGTACTATACTTAAGGGAATATCCTTGCACCCACCTATAATCATATTCCTGATATTTACCTAAGGAGATTCCCAGACCCAAATATAATTTCAACAAGCATTTAATGAACATGCAAATAAAGATGACCATTTATAATTATAGATAATGGATAGTCAAGCTTTCATAGCATAGATAAAGCATGTCATTTGATTGGATAGCAAGAGAATACCTCACTCAAATGCTTTCATCTAATAGTCATAGGAAGGTCAAGTAATCTGTCATTGTTCCCTAGCATGGGAGGTATTAATAATCTACCACCATGATGTACATTGGCATTATACAACCATGCCCAACATAGGAGGCTTGACATTCTACCACCATGAAGATTTTTCTCACATACAACCACCACATAATGTCATAAAAAAATTACACACTCAAATAAGAAGTTGAAATATTTAAGTCAAGCAAGAAGGAATACAACCTCTCTAAGGCCCTTGACTAAAAAAATAATGACATGGAATCCAATGCACAACCATGACAAGACAATAAGAAAGGTAGAATAAACCCAATGGTCTTATTCTACTTAAAGTTAAAGAATCAAACACATAACATAACTATTTTCTTTCAAAGGAATAAGATATAAAGTAGGTTAATAGAAATCCCACCCAAACACTTCAAGACCTCTTGATCACTATCCTTTAGTTGTCTGACACTTGAATCTCCTAACCAACTCTTCCTAATTATTAATCTCTTACTTTTTTTATACTTAATATCTCTCCCTTTTAAAATGGAAAAAATACCTACATAAAGTGTTTGAATTCTACATATAAATATCCTATATTCAACCAACCACCCTTTGGTCACCATCTCATTCCTCACTATGATGCATATTAACTCTATAATTTATTATGATTACTTCTTAGACTCACTTACCTCTTCCCACTTAATTGTAGATTTAGGTAATTAATGGAAGATCTCCAGTCAACCACCCAACATTGTTTATGTTGGCTGAGAGATCTTAAGGTAAGGAGATAGCAAGTTTCACCAACTAAAATTAAAGGATAACCACTTAAATAACATGTTAAGTCATAAAGAGGTGATGAGAGTATCATTGACAACTGACTAATTAAGATGAATTTATGAAAATTTTAAGGTAAGATTGTTTAATGATATAACCATGTTTGGCATAGTCCCTTTCCTTCATTGTCCCTTCCCTATTCCTACACATTTGATGCACACATCAAATTCCTCTAACCTAATAGCTGATGCTACTAAATTTAATAAAATAGGGCACTAAATCAATAATTCATAGCCAACATACTAAGGAAAACAAGTATTCACATAAATAGATTTATTTAATTATCAATAGACAAGTTTGTGAGCAATGATCCAACATCATTTTAGTCAATATATCACATAGACACAATAAGATTATTTATTACAATGTCACATAAAGGAAATGTAAGTGTTATAATTTCATAAGTAAGTAATCAAAGCATGATTGATAATATATATTTCTCATGGTTCCCAACTCATGATAATTCTCTAATAAAACTTTTGCATACCTCAATTAGATGTGAATAAAAACATAAATTCATAATAAAAATTAGATTAACCATAATCTCATAGGCATCAATTTTAAATGTGAGCAATATGAAAAATATGGACTTGTATTATGAATCCTCTACTTGATTTGACTTTATGATGATAAACTATAGGATGTCTTCTATACCTAACACACACTCATCCTGATGTCACATTTATTGTCAACCTCATCTCTAGTTTTTCCCATGAGCCTCTTAAAACTCAGTAGCTAGCATCCAAGTGTATTTTGTGCTACATTCAGGGCACCAAACACTTTGGTATACATTACACACCATATATTTTGCACAACTTACTAGTTATACTGACTCTAATTGGATAGGTGATATTTATACTCACAAATCCACTTATGGATTTGTATACACACTTGGTTATTTTTCAATTATTTGGGCTTGAAAAAATTAGACAACTATTAAATGATCCTCAACAAAGTCTGATTATCAAGGCTAGTCAGGAGACACTTTGGTTTCAATAGTTACTTGGAGAGTTTGGCTTCACTCGATAGAATCCTTCAATTTTTTGGTGTGATAACCAAAGTGTGATTACTATTTCATGCAATCATGTTGAGCATTAATGAACTAAAAACATTGAGTGACATATGCAATTCATTCGACAAATTATTTATGATGGATTCTTTTATTTATATTTTATGCCTACTGTTGAATATATTATTGACATCTTCACCAAGACCTTGTCTTCTTCTTGATATCTTTATTTATGAACATTGTTTGGGTGCATGAAGTTGTACTTAGGGGGATTCTAGATGAACTACTTTATTTATTTTATTTTTTTTAATTTTACATGGGTATCTTATCAACCTAGTAGTTGAGACCCATTTACTTTGGTTTTTTTACATTCCCTAAGTTTCTCTTATGAGAGGGTGTTGGAGTAGTGTGTGTAAAATTACATAGGGTAATCCCATTTTTTATATCAAGTTACCACATGTAGTGATATGCTCACATAGGATAGTTTTAGTCTATTCACATAGAGTTTATAGTTGTATTATTTGTTAATTGTATAGTTATTATTCTCAAAAAAATTATTCACACATAGGTTTATGTGCACACAAATATATGGAAACTGAATATTCGGTATCTCCCTAATTTAGTGATTGTGCAACTATAGTTTGTTTGTTAACAAAATATTGGTCTTTATATTATCATTCTTGTAGTGTAGAGTATGTTGAAAGAATAATTATTTTTGAGATTATTATAAATTGGTTGTATTGATCATTATATTGACAATAAATATATTATTTTTCCATATTTATTTCCTGGTTGAGTTATTTATTTTTGTAAATCCTTGTTTTAGTGATCTTATCTTCTAGATTAATCTTATGGATTGTTTTATCTCCTAGGATATTCTGATAAGCATTTGTTTTTTCTTCCTAAAAAATGACATTCCATTTTTATCAATCAAACTAAAATCATTACAAAAATCAATCCACTTAAATACCTCCTTTTAAAATCATCTCCAATGAGGATGGCCAAGTGGGTTATGCTATTAAGTGAGTTTGATATTGAGTATGTTAATCAAAATAATATCAAAAGAAAAATTATTGTAAACACATTAGTAGAGGCATTATTAATTGATATAAAACCTTTAACCATAGACTTTCTAAATGAAGTTATTTCATCCTTGGATGAATCGCTAGGGTGGCAGATATATTTTAATGGATCCTTCACCAACCTTGGTTTAAGGGTAGGCAATTTTCTCATTAGTCCACAATGTGATCTTATTATGAATTCCTTTAGAATAAGATTTAATTTCACCAATAACATATCAGAGTATGAATCCCTTGTTTATGGTCTAAATCTAGCTATTCAATGGGGTATCCAACATCTCTTGGTTTATTTAGGTTCAAAGATTATTATAAACCAAGTCATTGATGAATACCAAGAAAAATATGATAATCTCATTCCTTATAAAATATTGGTGGATATATTAAATCAATAATTCATTTTAATATAATTTGATCATGTTTATTGTGTAAAGAATAAAGCAATTGATGTTATGGCTACAATCGGTTCCCTTCTTGACATGCATCTAGACACCAATTACAGTCAATTCTTTGTTGAGTAGTTGATGTTTCCAACCTATGATATTATTGAATATAAAATGGTCTATGACATTGTTGGTCCTAGTTCCCATTTGTAACAAGACATTTAAGCATACCTTCATGACAACATTATCCATCTAAACATGACTTATAACCATAATAAACCATTCATGCAATGTTCTTCCCAATTCATAATCATTGGCTATAATTTATTCCATAAAAGATAAAATGGAACTTTTTTGTGGTGTATAAAATATAATGAGGTGGCCTTATTTATTAAATAATTTCATGATGGTATTTGTGGTGTGCATGTCAGGTAATCCAAGAACAACAAACATGCTCTGTTACCACTTAGTCAGGATCTTGCTCCCTCAATAAGAGCACAAATATGATTACTCTGTATAAGCAACTAATCACAGAATTTAACTAGAAATATAAAGTAACTAGAAATATGAAACAACACAGGAATTGAGAGACAATACACAATTGTATTAATAATCACTCAGAAGAATATACAATAAGGAAGATGCCACTTCTTCCTCCACCTCAAAGGTTCACCACACCTCAAGACCTTCTTCCCTCTCTCTCTTGGTCACAACAATCAACTCTAATATAGAATTGATGTTCACCTCTCCAACCAGTTAGTAACACGCTGCCAGTTCACCAAGTACACAACGTACTCCAAGTAGATCTCCTGCTCTCTGCTGCTACTGCAAATCACTAGACCTTACTCACCATTTTAGATCTCCTATAGAAAGTCATGCAACCATGCTGACCAAGATCATACACATACGAAGAACCCTGCTGATTCTCCAAACCAGTACCCACCTTGGTACTAGGGAACTAGGAGGAACTACTCTAGTTCTCTCTACAAGCCCAATGGCTTTCTAGCACACACTTACAATACAACCCATGAGTCCATATATAGATCTCATGCTTACAATAATTAGACTATCATAATTACAATAATTAGACATGCAACTCAAGACTAAGACTAGCCTTTGACATGCAAACAAATAGTCCAAAAATAGACTCTCCCAGATCAACATGCAAACTACATGTTCTCGCACAGACTGCCGATGTCGGCTCCTCCATGACCAATGTCGACCGACTGGTGACCGATGCTAGTTGCTTCCTCTTTGCTATCTGATCGACGTTGGTTGATCAGACTGATGTTGGTTTCCCTGCAATTGATTTTGCAACTCCTCGCAACTCTGCATCCTCTGTAACTTCTCCTGTTTGCATCCTAGTGAAGCTTTTAGATCCACAACCTAACAATCTCCCACTTGGAGATAAATAGCTGCACCTGTACCTGTACTTGTACACCATCTAAATTTTTCCTTGGCTTGTATTCCTCTTCAAGATCAATCTTGAAGACCAACCACCACACAACCTGTGATGCTACACATGTCATCAAAGTAACTTGCCACATCCAAACCTACATATCCATGTAGTGAAGAACTTGACCCTACATAACAAGAATACCTGCTGCTAGTCCCACTGAACTGCCCTCCAGTACTCCTTCCCTGAATTAGCTCCATACTTTTTGACAACCCCCACTACATGGGAAAACAATTCAGGTCTACACTAGACCTCATGTGATTTCGAACCCTATTTCAAGCTAAGTTTGAACTGTCCAGTCCTTGGTGTGCTTTCTAATTCTACATCCTGCATCATGAACCCCACCAACACCGTCTTCACATTAGCTCCCACTGGAGATAAAATCTCCATGTCTCTTATGCCAAAGAATTTTGTTGCTTCAAATTCTTCATGACATGCCTCTGAACTAACCTTACCTTTAGCTCAGCAAATCCCTATATGTACAAACATGCTAGCAAATAATCCACATACAGTAACTGGATAATGTTTCAATCACCATCCACTTGGTAAGACAAACACAATAGTTACACTGACATTGACTGAAGCCATGCTTAGTCATCCACCTGTCAAACTTGTACCACTGTCCTACAACTTCCTCAAGACCATATGCCTTGGCCTTCTGTCTCTTGTATCCATCCACTCTCTTCTTTAAAATAGGAATCCATTCCATCTCTCAGTGCTTTCTTCTAGCTGACAACTATACCAACAAATACCCATTTGGTTCTTCTTTAAGGACTCACTCCTCATCCATGCCAAGCTCCCACTGTATCTGGATTCTACCTGCATTACCTCTTCTATCTTCCTGGTTCTTGACCATCAATAAGCAATATAAAGAAGGTGAACAATGAATATGAGGTTCACTTACCCTTTCTAACCTCGATATGAGTGTTTGAGACTTGTTGACAGCTCGCTGTCTGCCCAATATCCGTTCCAGTGACCGATCTCGGCCATCTCCCAGTCTGCTCCCAACCGATGTCGATTCCCTGCACTGACCCTGACTACCGATGTCATCTCCTTGGCCGATGCTGGTGTCCTTTCTATCAACATCGGTTCCTTCATGACTGATGTTGGTCTTCCTTTTGCCGACGTCGGTTACTGCCTGACCGAAGCTGGTACCTGTGTTCGTTTGTGAGTGATAACTTTTTACCTATGAGCTCTCCATGGATCAAAAATCTTGATCAAATCAACTCTGCTTTGCTCAGAATAATTTAGTTCCCTCACCTGATCTCTATCCATCATCTCTTCCATGAACACCAAGGCTTGCCAATTCTTTAGCTTGTCAAAGACATCTGACTTTTGCTTCAAAACCTGCATTCTCCTTCTACATATGTGACTAAGCCTACGAAGCCACATCTCTGTAATAGAAGGTGAATCAGCAATATAAGTAGATAGATAAAGGATACCTACTTTCTTACCACCATCTAATTCAAGTGTATCCACTGTGAGAGTTACAGTGCATCTCTCATCACCCAAATTTCTTGAAAAAATTAGACTCATCTCCAAGACTGGTACCTGCATGACTTCCTTCAACCACTGTGTGTCATTCGTCTACAATTTCAGCTTCACTTCCCCTTCATCAATCATCTGACAAGGCTCTCCAACCCCTAAATAAATCTCTCCAAAGTCTCCAAAGACATACCTATGAAAAGATGCTCTATTTCGGGCTACATGGAAAGAGGCAAAAGAATCTGTAAACAAAGATTTTGCTTTATCCAGAACATCCTGTGCAACATCACCTGCAACATATGCTTCTATGCGCTGATCTTCTACCGACCAACAATCTCTTTTTACCTGCTCTTTCTTTCCATCAATTAGACCATTCATGTTATTCAGTTTCTCCATTCGTAGCTTACTTTCTTCTGCCATTGCTATACTCCCACTCAATCTGAAACCCCTGAGAGTGACCTGTAATCAAAAAACACTACCAGATCTGAACCACCTGTTAGTCAACCCAACCAAAAGCTCTAATACCAATTGTCAGGTAATCTAAGAATAACAAACATGCTCTGTTACCACTTAGTCAGGATCTTGCTCCCTCAATAAGAGCACAAATATGATTACTCTGTATAAGCAACTAATCACGAAATTTAACCAGAAATATAAAGTAACTAGAAATATGAAACAACACAGGAATTGAGAGACAATACACAATTGTATTAATAATCACTCAGAAGAATATACAATAAGGAAGATGCCACTTCTTCCTCCACCTCAAAGGTTTTCCACACCTCAAGACCTTCTTCCCTCTCTCTCTTGGTCACAACAATCAAATCCAATATAGAATTGATGTTCACCTCTCCAACCAGTCAGTAACACGCTGCCAATTCACCAAGTACACAACCGTACTCCAAGTAGATCTCCTGCTCTTTACTGCTACCTGCAAATCACTAGACCTTACTCACCATTGTAGATCTCCTATAGAAAGTCATGCAACCATGCCAACCAAGATCATACACATACAAAGAACCCTGCTAATTCTCCAAACCAGTACCCACCTTGGTACTGGGGAACTAGGAGGAACTACTCTAGTTCTCTCTACAAGCCCAATGGCTTTCTAGCACACACTTACAATACAGCCCATGAGTCCATATATAGATCTCATGCTTACAATAATTAGACTATCATAATTACAATAATTAGACATGCAACTCAAGACTAAGACTAGCCTTTGACATGCAAACAAATAGTCCAAAAATAGACTCTCCTGGATCAACATGCAAACTGCCTGTTCTCGCACAGACTACCGACGTCAGCTCCTCCATGACCGATGTCGACCGACTGGTGACCGATGCCGATTGCTTCCTCTTTGCTATCTGATCGACGTTGATTGATCAGACCGACGCTGGTTTCCCTGCAACTGATTTTGTAACTCCCCGCAACTCTGCATCCTTCGTAACTTCTCCTATTTGCATCCTGGTGAAGCTTTTAGATCCACAACCTAACAGTGCACACAAGTGGAATATTCCTTACCAAAAATCTTCTTATAATCAGATATTATTGGCCTATGATGGAAATTGATTCCTACTAATACATCACAAAGTGCATCTCATGTCAAAAACATTATGATCTTATCCATGCTCTATCCTAGGTACTATAGCCAATTTACACACCATGGCCCTTTTCCACATAGGGGCTAGACCTAATTGGTAAAATTAATCCCAATTCTTCTAATGGCCACAAGCATATAATTATCATTATTGAATACTTCACCAAGTAGGTGGAGGCCATTTTGATTACCTACATAATAGGAAAACATGTATCTAATTTTATCTTAAATCATATCATTTATCATTATAGTATTACATTAACCATAATTTATGATAATGATATGTCTTTCAAGAATAAATATGTAAAACCCTTATGCCAAACCTATCACATCGAACATATATGGTCTACTCCATATTATCACCAAGGAAATGGTTAAGTAAAGACATCCAATAAAAACACTCTCAAGATCCTCAAATGGGTTTTCAATGATGTTGGTCATGATTGGCATTTAAATCTTTATCTTACTCTATGGGATTAATGTACAAGCATTCAAACAACCACAGGGGTAAACCCATATTCCCTTGTCTATGGCACTAAGTCTATCCTACTAATTTAAATCAAGATCCATTTATTATACATATCCTTACAAAACATAGACAATAATGAATAATACCACACCTCAAAACTACATGAGCTTGACCTCTTATATGAGAAATGAATCTATGCCCTCAATCACTTGTGATTCTATCAAAACTACCTCCATCGTAGTTATATAAAAAAATTAGATCCAAAGACTTTGAATTTAGAGATTTTTTTCTAAATGAAATCCAACATAATACAAACATTTATCATGAAAATAAGGAAAAATTTGAAAGTAATTTATTAGGTCCTTATGTTGTCATTATCGAGTATGGATCTAGTGATTATAAACTAGCAACTGAAGAAGGTGATGAGTTTTATGAACCAAAGGACATCATGCCTCTCAAGAACTTTTATGCCTAAATCGATCTAGTGCTACTATAAAATAATAATAATAATAATAATAATAATAATAATAATAATAATAATAATAATAATAATAATAATAATAATAATAATAATAATAATAATAATAATAATAATAATAATAATAAATCCATCCAAATTTAAAACCATTCTTATGGCAATTTGGAGAAGTACCATGGTGAAACCTAGTTTTTGATACCATGTGTAAACCATTGTATATACACACCCTTGTTACTTGGTGGCATATCCAAATTCATACCATTCCATCATTCATATATCCCATTTCCACTTTATACTTGCCACCTATGTCATGTTGGTTTAGGGTTTGATCTTAGTGGTATGTGCATAAAAATTTGAATCATGTTTTGGAAACATATTATATATATGACTTCCATGTCACAAACCTTGGACAAACACTCATCCATCCATAATAAAACACCCCTTAATTTATGTTACACTATCTATAACTGATTTTCATTTATGTAGATAGCTTTGTTATCCATCCCCAAA